>JAXDDW010000105.1:1567500-1749218 GCA_034670385.1 Hoplostethus mediterraneus
CTAATTCTAGGTTTCATTTTCAATTGTATTTGAAAATGTACATTTCATACATTTCATTGTACATTTCATCATGTCCTGCAGTCTGCACCCATGCATGCAAGTGTACAGACAAAAAATCTAGTTACTGATTTATTGTGATTTAGTGTGTATTTATCTTTAAACTGTTATTTATTTGTCTTGTTCAAGTGATGCGCCTTATTTGAAGATTTCACTTTGATACGCTTTGATACCAATTAATACAGACTGTTAAGGGTGTATTTTTACACATAATAAAACCTGAAGACTGAATACACTAGATACATGTTTTCCAGTGTGTACTGTTCAGGTCTGCCCCACCTTTCTTCTCCCCAGTGAAGGGCACCAGGTCTTCCCGGTCCGGGTGATCCAGGGCCTCCTTCTCCAGGTGGTCCAGCAGGGCGTCGCGGTCGAACGGCCCCGTCGGGTTCTTCTTGGTGTGGTCACGCTGACGCATACCGGCTGGCAGCATGGCATTCTGGGAGAACGGGGAGGTCAAAGGACATGTTGGTGGGGTGTCAAGGCTTGGATCATTCTGGTTTCATTCCAAAATAAGATCCAGCATGTGAAAGAAACCTTTAAACTCAGTGGTTGATGCACAAATCTAGAGGATAGAGGGTCACTTCAGTCCTGGTTGACAAATTGATCCTACTCCATATTTTAGACATGAATGATTAACTCTTTCCAAAATGGATATACAGCATTTTGTAAAGGAACTCTTCATTTATTCGCCTTTACATCACATTACATTACAATCATTTCGCAGACGCTTTTTAACCAGATGGGTGGGGTTTACACCATCAGGACAGCTCAGATGGTCTCAGGTAAGTTGTCAATCACAGGAAATAAATTCAATTCATCAATCAAATGAATACTTTAATTGATAATCATTTCAAGTGATTTTCCAATAGTATTTGACCCAGATCTTCCTACAGCAGGTTGAGATCGCCACCAAGTAGTGACATCTTGTTTCCTGCTATGAATCAATATTTGGAGGGTTTCCAGTTCCCTCCACCTCTCCAGCCTGTCCCTGGTGGTTCAGCTCCTCGCCAGGGAAACATAGTTGAAATATAGTTTTGTACATTTGAACTTGAGATGTGCTTGCTTTGGTTTGCCGAACTCTTGAACTGAAAGATTTGAAAGAGTTTGAGGCGTCTGTCAGCCATCTTGGATTTCATTACAATGGAGATGTTGAGTATATCTGTCTTTAACGAAGTATACAAGTTTATTTGTGCATAGGAGACGGAGCGCCGCCCGCCGCCATGCAAGTAAACAAGTGAAGGATTACGACATCTGTTTAGGGAAGTGAAACTCAACGTATTGGTTTCGTTTTCGGGCTCGCTGACTTTCATGCGGCAAAAAGTCAATGGAGCAGGATAGGACAGGTAAACAGACATATGATGAAAGACTCCTAAAGGGTCCTGGATCACTGGATCAGGGCTGACTCAACCAAGAGAAATGTTTGTAGAACTAAAACTCTGATCTGTGTTTACACGGCTCTGCAGTGGGGATAAGAGTGAAAGTGTTTTACATTGGATAACTTTCTTTTCAACACTGCCAGTATATTTGTGGATTTGTATTTTTTTAGAATTGATTGAATGGATCACAAATGTCAGACCGGGGTCGTGCTGCACTAAACAGCGTTGGAGAAAGCTGATCATAAATCTGACAAACCCGGCTCTCCTCTGTACCTCGGGGTCCATCTCCAGCAGCTCATTCTCCAGCCTGTCCAGCTCCTCGGCGCTGAGGCCCCTGAGGATGGCATCCTCGTCGATGTCCCGTGGGTCCGACATGGCTCCTGAGGCTCCGGCTCACAAACACACACACTCACTCATACACACTGCTACACACACCCCTGGGCGAGAGGACGCTGTGTGTGGTGGAGAGAGAGAGAGAGAGAGAGAGATGTTTAATTGGGCTGATTTGACCCAGACAGGACAAGTTGAGGTTTGCTACGGTGTCTGGTGAGGGACATTCCCTACTCATTCATCATTACAGGATGTGACTGAATCTTCACCCCACTTTGGTAACTATTGAAAGGTCAAATATTCTTCACATCTTTAAATTTGTTCTCTCTTGTTTTTATCGGTTTTGTTGTTTTGTCTTGTGTGAAGAACCTGATTTGAGTTTTTAGTGATTTTCAAATACACCTGACTTGATTTGATCATCTTTAACCTTTAACGCCAATTGAATCAAGATTTATTGCATGACTTTAACTTGCAGCCAATGGGTTCCCCTAGTTCTTCATGTCTAGAACCTCTAAGTAGATATGGGCTCAGAATAGTTTAAACTGTATTGAAACGTCTGATCACAACAGCCATTTATTAATCATGTTATATTTGTGTGTCTGGACGGCTTCCAGTGAATGAAACAGTATAACTTCATCCTGTCCTTATTTTACTTGGGGACCCCCTGCAGCCCTGTCAAGGACCCCTGGGGGACCGCTGTCCTTGCCAACCGGTTTCGTGATCTCCGATGAAGCTTATCGGCTCCCCTATCCCCGAGCGCTGCAATAACGCCACGATAATAATAGATGCATTTCCAATAATAAATCCACAATACTCCGGAGAGCCGCACCGATCTGCAGGTCATATTCCCCCGCGGTTACATAAGCTCCACGTTCACCGTAAAGCAGAAGAGAGGCGAACAACCAACCGCCCACTGATGCCCTGCAGTTTCAAAGGGGGTAGAAGTGGAGAAAGAGAAAGAGTGAGTTCTTCTATTCTTAGCGAAGGGTTTAGAGTTACCGAGCTGGAGAGTGCCATCCCTTATTTATCATCGACGGACACTCATCCAGAGCACGGACCCACCCAGACCTGCCTACACCCACTGATGGAAACACACACACAGAAAAACACAAGGCGCTTCATGATCTGATGAAGACTACTGAGTTGAAACACACAGCAGACGCCCGGGGCACGCCGCTGCACGAAACCTGGGCACTCAACCTAGGAAATACCACAGCGATGGCATATGTACACCTCGGGGCAAAACTGTTCGCTCACTGTATGAGTAATGCAGCTATCAGGTTTTAGGTCAAACATTTTCATGTTCAGTCCAAACTCCATGCTGGCTGAGCCCGTCGAGGAAATCCACTACAATTCAAGTCAGGAGGCGTACTTTCATCTAACTGGTCCACTTGTATGATGTCGACAGTTTGCACGGTTCTGCAGTGCAGATAAGAGTTCGAACCTCTAGCAGATAACTCTCTGCATGTCCAGTGTGGTCACAATTTTGTATTTGATTGAATTGAAGGGGCATTGAATGATCTGCGACCTCTATCAGCCCCCGACTGGCAGCCAGCAGGAATTACAACAACACTGATAGAACTTGTCTCCTCCTACACAAGTCTCTGGCCCCCCCTTCCCCTTGAAGTAAGGTGGCCTGGGATTGACAAAATAAAATCACAAGCTATCTAACTAGAGCAGAGAACCCGCAGAAACATAAACAGGTAATAAATCACCAAGTCATCTCTAAATACTGCAGTAATAAAACTGCTTTGGCTTGAGAACGAGGCTTTGTAGCTTCGTAGCTTAAATGTGGTGCGACGCCGGTCACTCATTCTCAGCTCCGTCCTCCACCGATGAGATGAATGTCAGCAGGTGGAGTGGCGGGGGCGGGGTTACGGGTTGAAAGTGAATTTTGAAGAGAAGTCATCGGTATTGATCACCATCCCTACCACCCCCCTGCAGATATATGATGGTCATAATACGTAACGTTACTGATTGCTCCCTGTAGTGTAGAACTGAACCAACATTTTGTTTGTGCAGCATCGTGTCCCTGTGGTGTCAACGGACCGAGTTCCTGTAAGGTCTTTCACATTATCAGGTCATGACAACCACAACCAGGTCTCCTTGACAACAGCGCAGAAGATCGGTTACCACGGAAACCACCCCAGATTCTTAATGGCCTTGCTGGTCCGGCAGAACGCCCGATAGATGTCGGTCCATGAGTTCACCTCCACCAATCATTCTACCTCATAATGAATTGATACTGTAAGGCATGAACTTATTCTCTTCTATTCTATTTTATTCTATTCTATTATTTTCTGTTTGTTGAGGACACAAACAACGTGCCCTTAACCTTGTTCCTGTCATGGTCACTCCTGTGTGCTTTGTATTCCTTGATCAGGTTACACTGTAAAACTTTATTAGAGGACACACACACACACACACACACACACACACACACACACACACACACACACATGAAACACAGACACACACTTATACACACAGACCTTGTGATCTCTGCTGCAGTAGCTGCTTTTTGTTTTGCCTGTTTTAGTGAGTATTCCCCACCTGACCAATCAAACAGCACGTCCAGGATATCAGAGAACTGCTGTAATAAATGATACTGATGATCATCATGTTCCTGCAAAATTTCAATTGTAGTGTTTCTGTGTGAATAAAGAGGTTTGCTCTGAGGTTGGAGGAGCGGGAATGTGAGCAAAAAGTCAATAGGAAACACTCTGCCTTCCCTCAAACTAGCGTCAAGCTGCCCTTGAGCAAGGCACTCCGCTCCAGCGCCATTCAAACCGTGGATTGGCTGGACCCTTCCCTGGACAAGTAAAGGTAGAGCCATGTCAGCCTGCTGCCCTCCAGCTCCTTGGCCACGCCGCGCTGCTCTAATGCGTAAAGCCGGTGACACAAACACCGGATCACAACGTTGAGGGTCGAGGAAGAAGGAGGAGATTAAAGGACGAGGGGAAGGAGGAGTGGAGGAGTGGAGGAAACAAACACCTTGACTCAGTCAGTTTATAATGGATGTCTCAAGTCTATTTTATATATATAAACATATATATATATATCAGTATAATAGTAGAAACAGTAAATATAAGTTGGTTTAGTGGTGTAGTAGTGCAGAAGTGTCTCTATGGGATCAATAAAACGTTATTATTAAGTTATTGTTTTATAGTAAACAATTCATATTTTATTAGTATTGATTTATTCTCTATTATTGTATATTTATTGTAAAGATTAGATATAAATAAATTAATACTATTCAGGAAATCTATTTGTTTTGATCTCCAACTCTTTTAATTTACTACTGTGGCTCCAGCACACGAAGATAAGAGATAACGAGAGTTATCATTAACTATTAGAGCAAATGATTGATTTATTTAATAGATTATTGTTGTATTAGACTTGATACAGAATCAATACAGGTCCTCAGTCTGGTTGGACAGTATGATTTGAACCAACCTGGAGTTAGACCGATAAGGAGCTGCTAACACTGAAAGAGTTTCATGTGGTTTCAGTGGAGAGTTTTAGTGTCCTTTTCCTTTCCCATCCTGATATTTATGGCATGAAAATGGACAAATTTAGAGATATTGAATATTGGCACA
Organism: Hoplostethus mediterraneus; assembly: GCA_034670385.1. Classification (NCBI taxonomy): domain Eukaryota; kingdom Metazoa; phylum Chordata; class Actinopteri; order Trachichthyiformes; family Trachichthyidae; genus Hoplostethus; species Hoplostethus mediterraneus. The sequence goes on from JAXDDW010000105.1 coordinate 1,572,863, forward strand.
AAATATCAGCCATCTGCAGCTTCAGCCTTCTTCCTATCAGCCCTCAGAAAGCAATACCAGTCGAGCCCTAGCCCCGCCCATCGTCTTTCTGACCTAGTGTCTGACCTGCTTGTGAAAGACGTCAGTTCCCCGCAGGGGTCCATCTAACAGGCTCTGGTGGTTTTCCTGCTGCCGAGCCTTTGAGCCGTGGTTATTGTTCCTACAAGCACATGGCTGTTTTACGACACTTTGGCTCAGAGTGTGAGCTCAAATGTGCAGCGATGGATTGCCAATTAATGAACGCTGCGGTCGACATAATACTTTACAGATACAGTTTTAGAAAGGGATTACCAAGGTGGATATAGCCGCGAGTGACAGGACCCAATGACAGCACACTTCCTGTTTTGTTGTTGTGTGCAGAAGATCTTAATACACATCCAGACTTTACCTCGATATGTTACAAACCCCGGGGGGGTTCCCCACTGGGGTCTCACTAGCAGTAACAAGACACAGCATAGTAAGAACAATATGAAGGAACGTGACAGTCTGGCAAGTTGATGAATTCACAGACTGACATATTTCACAGTGATACTTTAAATACATAGAACAACAACAACAACAACAACAACAACAACAACAACAACAACAACAACAACAACAACTATCAAACCACCTACAGGACGATAATCGGCCAGGAGATCAAATGAGTTTTCACTTGTTGTGACATTTAATTTAGCGTGCCGAGTAGTGAGGAAAGCTCAGACCGCAGAAACAGACTGGACGTGTGTGAATGTGCATCTGTCACCAGAACTCCCACTGGGGTTTCTATATGGACCAAAACAGACTGGCCACCGCCGGCTGGTCACCGCCGGCCCGGACGTTTCTTTTCCAGGCCAAGTTTCAACTATCTCCTGCACCTGGGCTGCTCTCTATATGAGACTCTCTCTAGGGACAGATAGTCCTTTCAACACGACCGGATACAAGTTGACACAATACTAGTTAACCTGGTTTAGTTCATGTCTGGTTTCTATTGTTTATCTTATTGGCTCGTATTCATGATGGTTGAATTGTCTGTAAAGCACTTTGGCTCCGTTCACACTGCAGCTGAAAGTGTCCCAATTCAGATGTGATGTTTTTTAATCAGTGTGAACAGCAAAAAGCTTCACAGGGTCTCAGTTTTTCAAGTCTGATCTGGGCGATATGTGGTTCAAAACTGGATCCAGAAGCGTATGACATACATGCAACTTGTATTTGAACGCTCAAATCAGAGTTTGTCGGAGTTGGTGTCATTCATCTGAGATCATTGAGGCACCACAGCAGCTTGGCTGAGCAGCGTTAGCATGGAGGACAACGACAACAACAATGGAGGGAAATCAAAATAACGACTCTGGGGAGACAGTCAACACTCCAAGGCACGTACCGAAACTGAGACGCGTTCAAAACAAGTTAGCTGTTTGAGTTATCTGAGACGTGTACGTCTTTTGTCTTGTTACTCTGGTCTTCATATTAGGATCACATGTGGGTTACATCCTTGAACAGTCACCCAAAGAAATCACATTTGAGCAGAAATTCAGAATTGATCATGCCGGCCGGCAGTGTGAACGTAGAAACTCTTTGAAAACAGTTGAGAACAGCTCTACGAACAAGGATTACATCAAGCAACTTTATGCTTGACAACTATTCACTTCTGGCTATCAGACGGATTGAGCATTGAAGCGTCATCAACGATGTCAATCAAAATGAACCTGTCAGCAGGATCTCCAATAGGAACTAAGAGCTGCCTAACTGCCCTCCCTCTGCAGGTTGAAATCCTACCAGCTGGTGCATGCAGGAGGATGTGTTGGACGTGTTGCTTAAAGTATTTAGGTTTCCCTGCACGGCTCAAGCTTTGGTTTGCTTCGCTAAATGTCAGATCTTTGAAGAACAAACCGACTTCAGTTTTTGGTTTTGCTGCAGGGATCGGTGGATTAAAGAGGGAAAAACCCATTTATCACATTATTGGCTGCATGTGAGTTTGTATGTATGTTTTGCATCCGAGTGTCTGGAGAAAACTAGGAACTCTGATGGAACTTTGACAAGGGTTTAAACTTCATATTAATAAAGGTTATACCCAGAAATGCTCTTTATGAAATCCTGTCATGTTTCCCACTCAGTTACAGCTTTCTGGTTTTGTTGGGCAGACGTTGTGTTTGCTGCCAGGCGTGGAGAGGCTTTTACAGAATGAGTCCAGAGTCACCAGGCAGAGTCGCCCACAACATTTCTCACCATTTGCGGGTCACCATCTCCACGATTTACCGCCCAAGTGTAAAATTCCAAATCAGCCCCCAGCTTAATTTTAGCTTCACAAGTCAGCTCCCTCCAGCGGCGTAAATCTCCCCCGGCTTGGGTTGCACCTTCACCCTGCGCTGGAGCTCCATTTGGAGGCCTAAGAGCAGCTTGTCTGACAAGATTGAATAAGTTGCCCGCCACTGAACTGGACGGAGAAGGTTTAGCAGAGAACCTGCACGACTGACGATGTGAATTCACATTTCGTGAGCCTTTTTGGACACTGCCGCACAACACTGACACATTCAACAAGTAGGAAACAACTGTGAGCAAAGTGTTAACAGGTGGCAGATCTCCACCGAAGAGGCTGATTCTCTCAAACATGCTTTCCTGACTCTGTTCAGCTGAATGTGCTGAACCTGCAGGACGTCACATCTACAGCAGGAGCAAAACTTCTCGTTGGCATCTATAAGACAGGTTTGATCCAGCGACACAAATGTCAGGCGTTCCAGTATGTTATCTGATGGTGGTGTAACAGCTTTCCTAATTCTGCAGCCCCCCTGAGACAACATCTCAAAATCCCCTGTTAATGGCGATGGACAGCGATTGGCTGACTGAACCCTCAACATACCGGCTGCCAGACAGCTTCATCTGAGTGACCATGCAGGCTGTCACTCTGCAGGAAAACAACAACAACCTCCCGCAGAACAGTTTGACAGTTTTCAGACTGAAAGGATCAAAGTATCACATCAGCAACAAGTCAGAGACACGAGTACGACCTCCAGACATGAGACCGACATCAAGTTCATTCACCCTCGCCTCATCCACCCAGACACTCTGCCCCCTCTCACACTCACAGAGGCACATTTGAGGAAATGTAGCCCCCAAACAGGCAACCCAGCGGGAACAATTAAAGAGTAGGTCACCCCCACCAAACCTCCCCCCACCCTGCCAAGCTGAGAGAGACAGAGAAGCAACCTCCCACCTACCTTCACAGAGGCGCAGTGCTGGAGCCCCTCAGCAAGGCAGAGCCTGCAGTTGGAACCAGAGAAAGTCCTTTCTCTTTTTTCTGTCCCCCTCCTCTCACCGATTTGGTCTCTCTCTCTCCCTCCCCTCCTCTCTCTCTCTCGCTCGCTCTACCTCTCTCTCTCTCTCTCTCTCTCTCTCTCTCTGCCAGGCGTCAGGGCTGCTATGCTGAGACAGGCATACTGGCGGCACTTTGAGAGGTCAGCATTTTATTATTTTGGCTTTGCTGGAGTGAGTCACGGGGAGAGGGAACGGGGCACGAACCCACATCTCATCAGTCACCCAGTTAGAACCTGGTGAGGTCAGATGCAGGCGGGGTGACACCTAGTGGACATCCTTTACCCATCAGGAATCAGGGGCTTCGATCCAGAAACCATCTTGCTTCCTTCTGAGAAACGCTTCCAATTTAAATTCAGTTTAGTTCCAAATGGCCCAATCCCTCCGTATCGATAAGCTTCTGTAGTATTGATTACTCTCCTGGACGTCGAGAGCCTGCTGCTCAGTTGGATGCTGTTTGTCCAGATGGCGGTGGGACAGACGTCTGGGCCTTTTGGTGTGACTGTGATTGCAAACGACGTATTTCAACATTAAGACGCTCCATTGAAGCTGCATGTCGTCTTTTAGCCTGGAGGAGTCAATAAGGGAACCGATAAAGAATCAAATGGCATTGGAACCAGTAGATACTGTATCAATACTGTATACTGTATATCAGTTATTACCTGTAACTTTCATTCAGACACACTGACAGCAGGTGCCCTCTGTGCTGAATGTACTCATAAAATACAAATTAAAAACAAATAAACAAAATATTTAAGATTCAAACACCAAAACATATAGTATTTAAAATAAAAGACAAAGAATAAAATGAATTCCATTCAAATTAAAACAAAATTTAAAGCTAATCAATTTATTTTATTATAATTTTGAATTAATTTAGGTTAACTTAACACTCTTAATAATCAATCAACTTAAATGTGTTTCCAATATTAGTTTTAGTTTATTTATTCTTCAGTCATAGGGATCACTTGGTATCACTTGATATCTCATTGTAGTGAAACTAGACAGACAGACTAGACTAACATCTATTGTTGGCCAGTAGAAAACGTCATGAATGGATTCTCTTCCCGTTTCAGCTGAAGCTCCTCCCTCTCTCTGCCGTCCTCTGACCTCACCCTCCACACCTGCCTCGTTCCTTTCACCGCTTCCTTCCCTTTCAAAAGTTTCAGCTTTCTTTTCCTCTTTCCCTGCGATATTTTCTTTCTTCCACCTTCTGTTGCTTTCTTGCTAACAATCTGCTGCTTTCCCTTCCAAATCCTCTTTTTCATCCCTCGGTGTCAGAAACATCCCTTCTCTCCATTATTACCAGGGACGTGATGAAGATCCTCTCGTTAACTTATTACAGGTTTTCCACGTCCAATCCCCTTTTATCTTAAACCCAGAGGAAAACATCTTTTATTCGTCTCTTAGAAACAGGGTCTCATCCTGTGATCTCCTCCATCTGAAACATTCCTCCTAAAACCCGAGGAGCAACAAGGAGACGACAGAGAGACGTGACGAGATCAATGTGAAGATGCTACCATGTCACATGTATAATGGTAACCAGCTCCCATCTGGCTGCTGGCCTCGTGGCTTCAACAGGAAAATACAACAGTACTGAGTTTTCTTTGAGATGTTTCTCTGATCTCATGGTCTCATTTTCAGGAGATGAATTTCAGATCATTTGGAGATCTGTTGTTGTGAATGAGATCAACATGGTTCTTTCTCTTGATTTGAGAAAATAGCTTTAGTCTCATCTTAGTGTTAAAAATAAATAAAAGGTATAATATGAGATCTCTTCTTGGATTTTGATCTTCTGTGGGAAGGACTTTGGTTCCAAACTCCTTTTCTCCTCACCTCTCCTTTACTTCAAAAGAGAGAGAGAAAGAGAGAGCACATTCACCTCGTCATTTATTGTTGTCTTGCTGTAAAATAGACTCATCAGAAACTCACTTGAAGCTCACTAAACACATTTCTTTGTTGTGTGAGGAAGTATATTCATACGGTCTTCAGATTTACACATAATATTTCATTGTTTATCATTTTAGAACGGTGCAGATGAATCCTTCCTTCATAAACCCCGACCTTACTGCACACTGCCATCTAACACTTCAATGCTGTTCTGTATTTTATATTGTATTATTTGCAGAGCCTATTCAGGTACATGTACCAGCTGTTAGCCTGTACTAGGAAAACCTTCCTGCTACCACTAGATGGCAGCAGATAGACGTGCTGCCTGGCCCTGAAGGCTGTGGCTCACTGGAGTTCTTATGAAATCATTGCTCTGAAACAGCAACTCTGTGTTTTGCCTCTGCAATGCCCTCCAGAATTTGGCACCCTTGGTAAAAATGAGCTAAAGGGTTGCAGGAGATAAACAACACATGTAATGAGCGATAATAGTGGGCTCAGAATTGGAAAAAATCTATCTTGTTCAAAATTAATTGTCATAAAAACCTATTTATATCTAAATTGGTGTCAAAATCCCACTTATATTCAAAATGAACACTTCAAGTATGGCTCATCCTCACACTGGTGGTATGAGATGCTCTCAGGCCTCTGAACACTTTACCAAATGATTTGAGAAAAGGAAGCCAATGCACTTTGTGTGTTATGTTTCTATGGCTACCCTACATGTACATCTATATCAACATGTCATCAGTGCCTTGGCTTCCTTTTCTAGCTAGGTGGGTACTTTATTATCCAGGGGGAAATTTATTCTTTCTCAAGTATTTTTTTACCCTTTGACTCCAGACTTTTTTTTGGAGAAGCATAAAGCAAGGATGTACGTTATCTCCTCTCTGCCTGCAAGTACCAAATGATACTTGGACAATAATGATTGATAATCAAAAAATACCAACTTAACATTACATAAAATAAAGATAGATCTTAACTAGGCTGCCAGTTTCCACCCATGTTCACATGTTCTTCATGGCAGACTCTTTTGTTTACTTCCACGCCTATGGCACCTTACACCTACAATGCATCTCTGTGAGGCCCAAGACACCAGTCAGGCCACATAGCTGGGACAATGATGCTGATGGTATGGTAAAGCTGCCCGACTGCATTTCATCAAGAAGTTTCTTTCTTGTGAATGCACCGTACATACCAGCAACGACAACAAACACAAGCCTGTTGAAACCTAGCATTCATTTATTTTCATTTTAACTTTCATGAGTGCAAAAAAAAACTTCACACTTTTTTTTTTTTTTTGTCACCTCATCTTTTGACGTATTCAGTTTCTCTATTTCCGTAGGCTTGAAGGTTCCTCTCTGCTGGTGAGCCGTGCATGGCAAGAAACTTCTGCAATCATTCACATAACAGTCCTCTTCTGAGCACAGTAAAAGTCTGTATCGGTTTATTGCAGCTTGTTAATCAAACTGATACTGGGCTGAAATATTGTTGTTCCCCCTCAAGGTCAGACTCCTCTCGCTCTCATTTTCAGTTTGACACGAGACGAAATCTGAAGTGAATTTGTTTGTTTGTGCTGATTCAAAACGAATTCGATCAAAAACTCATGATTTGGTTCTTTTGGAATTACACAGGGGAAAATGTGTGTGTGTGAGTCTTTATGACTCAGTGACCAAATATGGAGTGGGAGGAAGTGGTCGTCTGCTGAGAGAGAGAGAGAGAGAGAGAGAGAGAGAGAGAGAGAGAGAGAGAGAGAGAGAGAGAGAGAGAGAGAGAGAGAGAGAGAGAGAGAGAGGGATGGTTACCCCATGTTAACTGAACAGGAAGACCACGGGACACCCCCCTTGTATTCAAACTGGAGTCCCCCCAGGGAACAAACCGACTACACACCTCTGACACCAAACCTTTACTTCTCCTTTTTTGCCACAGAGAAAAGCACCGCTGTTACATGCCTTGCCCAGACCGGCTATAAATTGATTTACTTTCCCCTTCTGCCCCCCTCTTTTTTTTTTTTTTACACATGACAACATTGCTTCTTCTCAGAAACACCAACAAACTAGAAACTGGAAGTCATTCACCGGGACGTACCTGCTTCCTCATTCATGAAATGGGGAAATACGTCGCTGGGATTCATCTAAACAGAAATGGAGCCGAGAAAAAGCCTTTGTGGCAGTGTGGTGAAAATACCCCGTCAGGCCACTGGGGGCGCTCACCGGGGCTGTTCATGACATGGAAATCCAGGAGACAAAAGGTCTTTGTTTCAGAGAGAATGAGGTCCATTCTCCTGCTTCTTCTTCTTTGTGTGTGTGTGTGTGTGTGTGTGTGTACAGTGTGTGTACAGTGTGATCACAGCAGGAGGACATTGGCCTTGTGTTGACAGCAAACACAAGCAGCGACAGGGTCTTTGCTGACTTCACCGCTCTGCCATGTTTGTGATGTCCCAGCAGAGCACCTTTCATCCTGCTTGGCAGCGATATAAAACAAACCACATGAGAACATTCCCGGCTGTCAGACTTTACTATGCGTCCTCAGGCCCGGCCCCGACCTGCCTGCCTGCGTGACCTGCCTGTGAAGTATGTGCTCTTTGGTATCAGAACAATGTCGCTCAAGGTGTTGGCTGGCTCTGTTAATGAACACAAAACAAAAAAGACACTGTGGACTCACAGGCAGCTTTTGTCCTTCATGGTTTGAGGAAATACTTTGCTTACTCATCCAGTCCTAACTGCTGGAAAAACCGGCGTGGGGAGGGTTAAATTCAATAACCGCCATGGCTAGTTTGGACGTTTCAATGATTAAAGAGGATTGACTTGTTTATGGCGGTTTTAAAAAGTGTAGAAGTGGTAAAGGTTAAACATGGCCGGTACATGTAAGGTTTCTCTCCGATAAGATACCGTATCTGATCTGGGTGCAGTACAACAAATACAGCATTCCAGGTAATCATTGGAGTCTCAGAGTCTCAGGGCTTGTGTACATGGTGGTTAGAGACTGGTTCTAGTAATAGTTCTCAGGAGCAGAAATAATTGTATTAACTGAGTTAAATCATCATCAGTGGGCGGAGCCTAAGAACCAGATTTTCAGAGTGCAATGTCGCTAACTGGCAAACCTGAATGGCAAAGAAGGAACTGGTCATTTTATATATAGATCAAATGTAACCGTCTCATTCATTCGCGTGGTGTTCAAGGTCTTGGAAGGTCAGCAGGATAGCTAACTAGCTTACCTACTGTAGATAGCTATAGGCTAGTATGGCTAGTTCATACTGTGAAGGTCAGCTAGGCTAACTAGCTAACCTAGATAAGTATTTCTAGATTGTATTTTTCAGTTAGTAGCAAGAGCGCTCTGTATTAGTATTAGCTAGCTCCTCTCTTTTGCACTGGCTCCAGTCTGATGCCAGAAAAGCTGTAGTTCTTTGGCTCCGCCCACTGAGCTGCATGACATTATTTCAGCCCCAAGAGAAATGAGAAATGTTTACAGGACTAAAATTCCAGCGTTCACGACACCGTCCCATCCCATCTCCTCAACATGTTGAGGCAGCCTGCTGCTCTGCGTGCTGTCTGGCTTCATTCCCCTCCCATTACCTGTGATGTGGTGAAGCCCAGCACCTGCTGCTGGCTCGGTGTGCTGCTTGATGTTAGCATGGGACTGCATGGCAACATCAAGGAGCTGGTTTGTTTTATGTATGAGTTGTGTATCATCAGGCTTTCCTTTTGATGAAATGTTTATTTTTAGATTCAACCAAGTTTAATTTGACTCAGCTGTTGAGTGTCACTGGTCGAAATAAAGATGAGATATCCAACATTTCAAAAGATAGCGCAAAATTAAAACAAAGGATGGTTCTTTTAGAAGGGTAGTTAACTTAAAGGTCCCAGCTGCAATCAGCCTTAATTGGCCGCAGCCAGTGCTGGATCCAGGGAGAGTCGGTCCACTGACTCAACTCTCCTGGATCCATCCTACGCCTCACCCACACCCTCCCCCCAGTCTGCCACACTTTCCAAAATGGATACACAAGGTTTTGAAAATAAACACTTCATATGGTCCTTAAAGACTCAATCGATAGAGCATGACACCAGAGTTAGGGGTTGATTTCCCACTAGGGCAACCGTCACATTCAGTGAAAGCTAACTGTTTCATATTTAAGGACTTCAATACCCAGAAATCCTTCAGTCAGTAAACTGCACACAGCACGCTCATACAGTATTTACCAACCGGTCTGTGATGCTTCTTACCAAAGGATACTAAAGAGATGACACAGGAAAAAGATCTAGCGTTGGTGAGTCAAGCTTTCTCTGGAAAGCTCGGAGCCAGGTTGGATTTCGCTCGTTAGTTTCCATTTGTCACTTCCTGCGGGCGGGGAAGTGTCCATGACCGACATCAGATTTCATTGAGGTAAACAGGGCGAATCTACGGTGTCTCAATTAGTGGGGATGGACACTCTTCTCTGTTGCAGCTCCACTTTGTGATTTAGGATAAGACGGGTGTATTTTTACCTGCCTTACTTACTTACCTTACTTACCTATTTTTACCTTGCCTAGTGCAGCTTTGAGTTATAGCATTTTTGAATAAAGTGTCACAATGCACTTTACAAACAATAAAATGGTGAACTAAACAATGCTGAATGAAAGTCAGGAAGACAAACGATACTAAAACAGGGAGACATAGCATGTGAAGTCGTTTCAGTAGGAGCCCAAAAGTGACCATGTGACCAATAAACCTGTCTAAGTGCTTGTGTTGCCTCCAACGCCTGATAAAGCTGAATGAGTGAAAAGCTGAATGGAGCCAGACAGGGGAAGCATGCGTGGCGTTCACGGTCACATGGCGGATCGCATTTCCTTTGTCCCTGCAACCCCACAGGCTGCTTTGTCTGAGTGAGGGGGATCCGATTTCCCCTCCGCCTTTGATGCCTCCTCCTCCCACGCCTCCCGCCCCTCCCCTCGCCATCCCTTCCTCCCTCTCCGCCTCCCCTCGCTGCCCCCTTTACCCCCCTGACTCGGTCTTGCCCTCTGTTTGCGGGAAACCCGATACAAGGCTGCTGCTGCTGCACAGCTAAGCCCTCTCCATGGGCCTGAGTATGTCATCGTATGACTGCATATGGAGAAGCTTATCCAGGACGGGAACAAGCTACAGGCGATCTGCTTTAATGTCCAAACATACTGTACCTAACGCGGGTTAGGGTTAGGGTTAGGGTTATTTACAGCCTGGATCATCTTTATTTTAGAGATGCTGATTGATGAACCTTTTTTGGAAAATGGATATACACAGTTGTAGAAATAAACACATAAAGTTCTGCATGGCTCAAAGTGTACAGCATGGTAGTGACACTGCCAAAGTCGGGGGTTCGAGTCCTACTGGCGCCACCGGTGGAGATCTACGTCATTGCCATGGGCCTGAATATGCCCTTGTATGACTGCGTATGGAGAAATGCATCCAGGACACAATCTGCTGCAGGCCAGACCAAACCTGAACAAGTCGTCGGCCTTCGGCGTTCTGCCAGGAGACATTTTTGTTGCCAAGCATAATATTTACATTCAGCATGTGACCTATATTTCCATATGGCCGTCTATGGGGGGATAATCCGTCTTAACAATCGCGGGGGCACCTCCATCTAATTTATACTGCAAAACAACATGTGGTATGTAAAGCATCCCTTTGATTGCATTGTTGTGGGGGGCTTCTGCTCTCAGCGCTGTTAGGGGCCCCTGCCCTGCGAAGGACCGCCAGCCAGACTGCCGGGGTCAGGAGGCCTCTTCCCGCACATAGCGTCCCCCCCCCTCCCCGGTATTGAGGGGTGCAACAAGAGCCCACCCTCCCACCTACGCCCTCCCGCCCCCAACCAGCGTCCTTCCTCCAGCCAGGCTGATGTCAAGGCTGTGGAATGTGGAAAACAGAGTATACTGGGGGGCCTGTTCTCCCGCAGTGAATAGGCCTTGGGCTGGAATCCAAACCACATGCCACACACACAGCCTGGGGGTGGGGGCGGCGGGGTGTGTAGGACCGAGGGGAACAGGGGAAAATGAACTTACTGGAAACGTTTGAGCGATTAGGGAGGGAGTTCAGTTCAGTTTTGAAGCGATACAGAAAGAAATACCACCAGAAATACACAAAAAACTACGCAGGAGAAAACAGTATACAGATGTAGCAGTGGTAGAAGTTATGATTCTGATGGAAAGGTGCAGTTTTAGTTGTGCAAACATTTCTCAGGGGCAGAAATAATCTCATTGGTTGAATTAAACATCAATGGGCAGAGCCCAAGAACCCCAGTTTTTCAGAACGCGATTTTAGCTAACTGGTAAAGGTGAAGGAACTCTTTGTTCAGGTGTAGTCCGCACACCATAGCGTCTTTCAAACGGTAGATAGTTTAACTAGTTGTACGCTAAGCATTTGGCCGGCTGTCTGATGAGGCAAGTACTGAAATATAGAAGCAATTTATTTAGTTTCTTAATAACGTTAGCTAGCTACATTTACACGTTAAGCTTTGATAAACGGCAGCAAATTCTTGGTTAAAAGTTAGAAACTGACTACATTGACTTTTTAAACTGAAATGTGGTGCACTGTCTCTTGAGTCATTTTGTTTGTAGCTAAGTGCTTAATGTTAGCGTCTTTGTCTTCAGCCGTATCCGTAGCTTAGGTTGTTCAGACCAGCTAGCTTGTTACATTATTCACTAGTTCGTTGTGTTTAGCTGTAGTGTACAAGCTGGGTCATTTGGTGTTTCAGGCAACAGATAGTTTTGGGGATTAAGCATTTGGGCAACAGTCTGATGAGGCAAGTATTATTTTGAACACGGAAGTGATGCTGTCTGTTTCAGCTAAGCGTGCTGCCAAGCTAGCTCCTCTCTGAAGGCAGCCAAACTTGACGTCACTTCTTCCCGCCTCTAGTTCACGCAAAAAATTTTCAACAAAAATTACAGAAATGTGTATATGTTATGAGGTGAGTTGTCAGGTGATTTTACAAAATGTATTTCTTTGTTTAGTTGATATAAGATGTGTCCCCCTGTGTCTATGGAGAATCGTGTTAGCCACCTAGCCGCTAGTAAACCAGTGGATCTTAACTTGGGCTCCCTATAATTAAAACTTACTGAACACTTTTAGCTGAAATGCTGCTGCATTTTGGCTCCATCCTCAGGAGGTTTTGCTTTCTTTTCAGCAGATCTGGTGATTGGAGAGGCACTAGAGTTTTTGCATTACAACATACTCAATTGGTTCCACTCTGTAACACTCAGGAACAAACTGTCTGCAGTACTAATGCAGGATGAAATCAATATAAACGGATGAAAGAGGGACTTTTACAGCGGCTAACCCTATAAACAGACCAAATACAGCTGGGCAATTCAGAACGAAACAGAAAGGGAGGACAAAAGTGAAAGAAGTGTACGGTTAAGGAAAACAAAGACTAAGAACAATGCCAAGCTACCCAAAGGCAAAACACATATAACTAAAGTGATAACAGCCTCGGAGGGAAAGTGTTGTCTATGAGCCAAAGTTAAATCAATGAGATCACCAGAAAATGTCCGGGAAAGCAGGAGATCAAACATGTTTTGGCCGATTGTGGCAAACAACCGAGGGAGTGATAGAAAGAGCTGCAGAAAGATGAAAGTCAGAGAGGAGAAAGAAAGTATGCAGATAAAAATCATGTTTGTCAAAACAGACGTTGCAGTAATCGCTCAGACTGTACGGCTGCTGAGAGACGCCTCAGATTTGGAAAACAGATATCACAGAAAAAAGAAATCAGCAAAAAATAACATATGACGTAATCAGACAACACTGAAGGAGGCGTTTGATTGGAGGACTTAGACTGGTAGCAACTGAGGAATGTCATCAAAATAAAAGGTGCTGTGTTCCCATGACCTAATTCTCCCTAGGTGTGTTGTTGCTGTGACCCTTTATCAAACAGACAGAAATACACATCAAACCCTTTCTGGGACACGACGGTCAGACTGACATTACACGCTCATTCCCAGTGAGACACCATGTCCTCATCCATGACGACATCAACACTCACCCCGCTGCGCTCCTCAGAAGGATGCATCACTTGCATTGCGTTACGTATGTACATGAGACGACCTGTCATGTTGCTATTGACACACAGATGTATTGGAAATGACATATCTTTCTTCTTAATAGAGGTGTTTGGAAATAAATTGTCTCTGAGACCTATTTAAAGATGATTGATGGCTTGGTTAGTAGCTCTGTTTGTCCTGTTACGGTGGTATGTCATCAGTCTGAGCAGCTCCGGGTTGGAGTCAGGCCAGCGTCCGACCTCCTTACACCAGGAGAACTACCCCTGTTGTTCTAACGCTCAGTCACGTCTGATGGGATTACATCTACCTCTTATGTAAGGTTTTCCTCAGCAAGCCCAGGCATGCTCTGCTACCCGGCTCCAGCCAAAGGCAAGGATCCTCCCTGTACAGGAACTTCAGTTTGGGACAGGATGTTCCCAACCATCGATTTAGCATTTCTGTGGTATTTAGGGCAGCAGCAAAACAACCCTTGATCCTGCATGTCTGGTCCAGCCGTTAGACTGTAGCATACAGTATAGCCTGTGACTTTTAACATCTTAAATACAGTATCTCAGCTTTCAATTACTCATATTTTAAAGCATTTTTGTATATTTGTTTTTGTGTCCCTGCTGAGTTAACTTGTTTATTTTAGTCATGTTATTTATCTGATTGGCCTTTATTTATTCTGATTTCAACAACTTTCATTTAACAAGTTCATTATTGTTATTATCTTTATGTCATACGTGCAGCTGGTGGCACTATCTGCCACCTATAGCAGACAATAGAGGAGTAGGAGGTTGTGTCACAGTGTTTTTTTAAAGGGTTTATACCATTTAGATGTTCTGGTTCCATCCAATGATGCAACACCCAGTATTATAGAGTCCTTGTACAGTCTGTGACACCTACTGTTAAAAATGCATGTAAACAGCACTCAAGGGCACATCAGGTCTGCAGGCTTTGTGATTGGTTGATGCAACAGGAAAGCAGTGCGTTCTGCTCGGTGGTAAAAACAGTCTTTATTGCACTAAAATCCAACAGAAATCCCTCATAATCCCCCAGACTCCCCAGAGACATCCAACAACTAGAAAAGAGCTCCCCGCCCACAGCCTGTCGGTTCTATTGAAAGCATTTGAGGCAATAAGGAAAGCTTTTTGGTAAAAACATTCCTGATTCCAACATCACTGAGGGATGTGGCGTGGGGCTTAAAGCAGCGAAGGCATCCAACATCAGAACAAAGAGTTGAGTTTCATTCCAAAATGAGACATCCACCATGTGGAACATGTTGCACCTGACTTGCAACAAAAATCAAACTATATTTAATATTATTGACGGTTTGCTTCCATCTCAGACTAGTTGCTAATTTTAGAGGAATTGTTCATCTGTGTTTTGGAAATACTGAACAAGGAACATCAGAGATTGTTTTGGAATGAAACCCTTCAGTTTATCGGAGGCATTTGGTGCTGTAATGCAACACCTTGCAAAACATTTGTAAAGTGCAAACAGTAAAGGATTCCCATGTAGTAATACACACTGAATGTGAAAAGTATTAGTATTAAGTATATTATAAGTATTAGTCTCCCTTCACACAACACCAATGTACCAACTGTCTAAAAGCTGAAGATCTTTCTCCACCACATTTCACCTCATTCATCTATACCTCTTTTTATTGATTATAATCAATAAGGGATCACAGCTGCATTCACATGGTCAGTCTGTCTCATAGAACAGGTGGTAACATAGTGGTACCTCAAACAGGTACTCAATACACCAAATAACTTAAAGAAATGCATTATCAATAGATAATGTTTAACATGTCATTCTATCCATAATGTGACAATGAATATGTTCATGAATTCAAAGTGCGGGCTGAGGGGTTATGGGTAGCCCACATCAGTGTTATCAAGAGTGGAAATATTTGTGCTTTTACAGTAAACAACGGTAGTGATATCTAAAGGTTAGTGTGACACCAGTTTGAACCCTCACATCAGCTGGGACAACCTCTCCTCAACAACTACTGTCAAAGCTGCTGGGCATGTCACCACCACCTAGTCCAGTGGAGCTTTACATCCATACATGTCCGTCCGTTCTCCCCTGGGAGCTGCTCAGTGGGCAGCAGCAGCAGGCTGTGGTTGTACTGGTCAGCTCCCAGGGGAGAACGGATGGACATGTATGCATGTAAAAGCAAGGCAGTGCTGAGAAGGAGCATGCTGAGAAAATCCTTCCCTGCATGACTAGAGGTGAAAACATAACACAGTTGATAAATAATGGATGCTATGGGTGGGATGAGCTTGGCGTCCCATCAGTCGAGCGGTGTCAGGTTTCAAAATGAGGTCAACCGCTCGACTCTGCAATACACAGAATACCACCCGCAGCGTCCAATCAGATGGTGATGGAAGATGCTGCGACCGGGAGCGTCTGACTGAGTGCATCTGCAGAGCTGGTAGTTTGGTGAACATGCTTCAGATTCCTGGAGCGTCTCGTCCTCACAAAGCATCACGTCACCTGCAAAAGGACAGAAAAACAGTTGTTATCGGATCAGTCGGATCGGATCAACTAAACTCAGCAATCAACATACACCAAACATGAAATTTGCAGCACTTGTATTTGCGTGTGCAGTGTGATGACACACTAGGCAACCAGGTTGGGAAACATCAGCCACCAGGCACATGATGGTCAACTTTGAAATTAACTTTATACATGCACATGCGTTTTCAGGTCAGAGGACAGAGCGCAGGCATCGGCCATTGAACGGCGTGCCTGGAGCAGTTTTGGGGTTAAGTGCCTTGCTCAAGGGCACTTCGGCAGTGTTGGTGGGCACCGTAGCTGTGACACCACTCATTTTTCCAATCACCACCTCACAGCTGGCATACACCCTCCTGGTGGTGCCGGGGATCGAACCAGGTATTTCCCTGCCAAAACCATTTTCAGAAGTGTATTGTGATTTGCAAGAGCGAAAAACAATCTGAGCAAGAAAATCTGACAACTCAGTCACCTTCACTTGCAAACGCCAATTTTGCGTGTGCCGTGCCAAGTTTTGTCACTGTTTCAGCGCTCAAAGCCAAAATGATTTGCAAGCGAGATCCAAGATTTGCAAGCAAAGGGGAGGCGGGGTCTAGAACAGAGAACTATGCTCTGCACGGATTGGATACAGAACGTGTCACTCTGACTGGCACCGTGACTCCAGCTCCACTGTGTTCGCTACAGTGGATTTATTTTACTAAATGTAAATAGCCTTCAGTAGAACTAGCTAGCTTGCTAGTTACAAGAAACTATACCTGATTGGTCGGTTTGTGTTACTCAGACTATGAACATCAACAGAGCTTCAAATAATATCAGTCTAGCAGACTCCCTACCCAGGAGACAGAGACACTGGCAGGAGTAGAGAGACCACAAGAGTTTCGTAAATACAAATTTCTTGCTCAAATTGTTTTTCGCTCTTGCAAATCATGAGTTAGACTTCTGGCAGGGAAATACCTTCATACTGGGTCGGCCACTTTAACCACTAGGCCAACCTGCCGCCACAGTAACTGTGGCTGGGAGTTTTTTCTGCTCTCCAAGCTGCTTTGGCAGGAAGCCAGTGATACATTTGAGGTCTCGTTCCGTTCTAAATATCTGGGTATCTGGGTTTCAGGTCAAATCAATTATTTACCAACCTCTGAGGCCAGTGGACACTAAAGTTTGTTTCCTGCACTGTGGGCAACTCTCCCAGCAGCAGGTAACAAAG
Source organism: Hoplostethus mediterraneus (assembly GCA_034670385.1). Lineage (NCBI taxonomy): Eukaryota > Metazoa > Chordata > Actinopteri > Trachichthyiformes > Trachichthyidae > Hoplostethus > Hoplostethus mediterraneus. The sequence goes on from JAXDDW010000105.1 coordinate 1,589,792, forward strand.
TGAGCCATAGGATAAAAAAAATAAGAATAAAAATCTATTAATTTTTTTCCTGGCAATGAGGTTTCCCTCTGTACTTAAAGCTGCACGGTGAGAGGTAACTATTTGGATTGTTTTTAGGTTTGAAGGACTTCAGAACCCAGAAACCCAGATTTCCTGCCAATGGCCATACCCGACACCTGAAATGAATTTGAGCAAATGCACTGAGTTAGGTAACGGGGGTGGGACGCTCTTCCCTGTTGCAGCCCCAGTTAGTGATTTAGGTTAAAACGACAGATTTAGTTTTACATGCAATTGTGCAGCTTTAAAACACCAATCCTAAGGCAACTCCCAACGCTCCAAAGGTTACCCAGCTTTATCAACTGCCTTTATAAACCTTGTCAACATCCTGGTATAAAGGCATAATGGTTCTACACCATGCACTTTGTGTTTTCTAGAACCTGGCATGGCAGGATGGGTGTGCTGCAGCCACATGACTGTAACTCAACAAGGCGTGCAACTCTTTAATCTGTCTTTGTCTTTACAACTTGTGAAATTGCTCTGCAACTAAACTGCAGTTGGGTTAAGCCCAATTCCTGCAATTTATCTTCATCTTTGTACGAAGGGGTGTGTACATATAGGCGTTTCCACTCGGTATGAGGAACCGATCCAAAAATAATATTCCCATATAAAAGCTAAACCAGGGGGAATAAAAACATACCAAGAGTTACTTTCCAAAGAAACAATATTTCCATTTTGCAAAAACATTGCTACCTAAAATTCAAGTGTTAACATGTAAAAGAACAGAGACGTCTCTATCCGTAAAAACAGAACTACTTTGAGAGCAAAGGTGTTGAGGCATGAGTCATAACCTGAATAACTCATAACTCATAATAACTTATAGCTGCTGTCATAACTGTCATAACAGTCATAACACACTCATTGTGGTATTAAACCTTTCCTACCTGCAGTGGTCTACATCACAACCTGTAGAGGGCTGAGCCGACCACAGGGCAGTCTGGGTGTTTGTACCACCTAGACTCAGATATTATAAATAATAATTTTAAATATGGATTTGTCAGGGGATGTTAGTGACACACCTTGACACACACACACACTGGGCTTGAGTCAAGCATGCAGCTCCTTGGACCGTCTGGGTGTGGTGCTAGCCTAAAGGTTACAGTAGTGAGGTAATGACAGGGAAGCGTTTGGGAGAATCCATATAAGTAATGCCTTCATTTTCCTCAACAAACACACAGATCAGAGGCAGAGCTGCTCTTGAAGCACAAATAATCTGATTGGTTAAACCTAAATGGGCGGAGCCAAAGGATAAGTAACATCACACTAAAACTCAGTGAAAAGGCTGAGGTAGCTAATATTATGAAGCCTAGCGCTCGTTATATACTATAGTCTGAGCTAGCTAGCTAGCTAGTTAGCCTAGCTGACCTTCCAAGATCATGAACACCACGGTCATGAATGAATGTTTGCCAGTCAAGTAAAGTCAAGTTTATTTGTATAGCCCTTAATCACAGTTTCAGTCTTGAAGGGCTTCGTAACGCCACGTTATGTAACAGTAAATGAAAATGCCATCCCCCTAACCTTGTGTGGAACTGCTTGAATGTGAAGGCAGCAGTGAAAAGAGTATGCACACTCAGCAAACCCTTGTCTCGGTTAAAAGACGAGGTTTTAAAACAGCCACCAATAAATCGAGTGGTCTTTAAAGCGGCTACCAGTTGAATCTGAAATGTGATGACTTTGGCGCCCCCTTAGGTCCCTCACTGGTAGTGTTGTACATCAGCTCCACGCACTTCAACCTGGAATAAACATTTCACATTTCCTTTGTGCCGTAACTCGATCCTTTACAATTTGCAGGAAATCAGAGGCACAGGCGAAACAAACAGAAACCCACACAGAATAAACACATTTTCTCGGCGGTGGTCTCGTTTTTCTACAGCCATTATACGATGATACCAGAGCTTTTAACTTGTTGAGCAATATCAAGTAGTCATGACGTCTGCCTTTTATTAGGACATGTTGTCATGCAGCTGAGAGCTTTGATCCTCTCAGCTGTTAGGGTCTGGCAGAGAGACAGCTGCAATGACACAACAGGAGAGACGAAAAAAACTCTCTTCCCAAAAGTGGATATTAGTAATGGTGACTAAGGACTGGGATGGTTATTATTATCCTTTTAAGGATTTGTGTCTGGAGGTGCTTTTAAAGTCTTAAAGTCATTAAAATGTTTCATTCAAGGACTTAAAACGTCTGAAATGCAGCTGAATGTTACGTTAGAGTCATAAATACGTCTTAGAGGTCTTAAAATGCAACTTGTACTCTGTGCAATGACAATAAAGTTGAATCTAATCTTTTTCTCTCTGCTAAAGTTGACTTTCTTGGGAGAAATCTCTCTCTCTCTGTGCAGATACAAACTTTGCATTTTTAATTTTAAATTTTATTTCAACTGACATTAAAAATTCTTAAAAAGCCTTAAATTTAACTTGCAAAAAATCTGAATAGAGACGGATTTGTGATAGTGGGACTAGAGTCTGAGTCTGAGGGACCTGTGATGGGGGATAGGAACTAGTTATGGGGACTAAGGACTCCTGATGGGGACTCGGGGACTGGTGATAGGGACTACAGACTAGTATTATGAACTGGTGTTAGGGACTACAGACTGGTGGTGGGGACTAGGTATTGGTGATGGGGCTGGTGATTGGTAGTAAGGACTAGGCTAGGGACTTGTGATAAGTGACTAGCGTCTGGGGTGGTGATGGGGGACTTGTGATGGAAGCAATAATCTGTGACATTTTCATATAAATGTTGTTGCTACTCTGATGCCGACTGAAAGAGGATTAATCCAACACTGATCCAACCTCTGGCCAGTTCATGACAGCTTTTCCATCTGCTGCTCTAAACACCCGGTGTCCCTGGAAGAAAACAGGAACCAGGAAGTGATGCATTTCCTGCTGCAGCAACAGCGGTTTGGACTAAATAAAAAGAAGAACTGGGTAGTTAGCATGAGCAGCGGTAGCCACCGTGGCTGAACCGACAAAGAAAAGAGCGCCACCTACAGAAGCTCAAACTCCATCGATCCAAGTAAAAAACAAGTGATCTCTGGGCAGCGCAGTGCAGAAACACCACAGCAATGACCGCCTACCACCAAAGATGTTGCCAGAATCCACCAAAACAAGGATTCTGCGGATTACCACCACAAGGATGTTGATGTGCACACATTGGGATAAAAGCTTTTGACCTTCTGGTTACTGAAAGGTCTCTCTAACCACTAGATCCACCCAGAGCCACTGAGAGGACCACCAGGGCACCATGCCACCCCGATGCAACTGAAGTGTGTATCAAAGTGCATGACTGACCCTGTACAAATAGACCAAATGCAAAGATGCTTCTTATAGCATCTCTAGAATGTAAACATTTCTCTCTCTTTTTTTCTTTTTTTTCTTCTTTCTTTCATTTACTCCTTCCGTGTTTTTTTTAATTCGTTGAGTTCAGGGACACACCTTTCAGACATGCTCTGACCACACTCTGCATGTAATCAGCTGCAATATTTTTCGTCACATTTAGTCAAATTACGTGACGTGTTTGTATGTTTTTCACAAAGATCTGTGTTCAAAATAGGTCATGTAGTCGTTTTGGTTGCAGTTTGTGTTCACTGTCTTTTTAACAGCTGGCAATGTTTAGGTACTTTCCTCCTCACCGAAAACCACCACCTGATATGGGTCACTAACTTTGCCCAGGCACTCCACCCCAATGCTTTTTGCTTGTGTGGTTGAAACATCTTGCAAAGGGCACTCAACTCTCATATGCTGTCATGCTGTTTCATCAATAACTGCCTTAAAATGTGATAGTATATTCTCCACGGTTATATCGATTTTTTCCTTAGTAATAATTTATTATTTGCTCTTTATTTGATGTTTCACTATTATTATTATTTTTATTTTGTATTATTTTTATTTTTTAGTAGTTCAATTTTGTATTATATTATATTACAATGGTATTATTATTATTATTATTATTATTATTAATAATAATAATAATAAAAATGTTTATTTTTTAATAGTTCAATTTTGTATTATATTACAATGTTAATATTATTATTTAATGGTTCCATATTTTATTATACTACATTATTATTATAATATTATTATTATTATTATTATTGCTGTTGTTATTATTATTAATAATAATAATAATAATAATATTTTTTTAATGGCTCGATTTTGTATTATATTATATAATAATAATAATAATACATTGGACTTATATAGCGATTTTCTAAGTACCCAAAGACGCTTTACATGGAAGGCAATGTTATAATGTTATTATTATTATTTAATTGTTCCATATTTGATTATATTACATTATTATTATAAGTACAGTATTATTTATATTATATTATTAAAATATATAACTGCAGTATCTGTAATTGATTGACTTAATTTTGAAATAAAAATTGTAATAAACTGGTAGAACAGGGTTAGAAAGGGTTTTGAAGGTTGAGTCACTTCCTGAAACTCGATCAGCTATCTGATACTGCCATGGATAATGGAGCGGCTGTGGGAACGGCTGCTGCTGCTAGCACAACATTCCTCTCAGATATTTTCCCACCAGAAATAGAGGAGAGGCACAAACACAAACACACACACACACACACACACACACACACACACACACACACACACACACACAACGCACACACACACAATTACACTCACACATACAAACACGATCTATATAAACATCAAGGAACATGTGAGGAAAGAAAAAGAACAAACTAAGCTTCCACATAAAGCCCGAGGCGATGTCAGTGTTTTCCTATGGAGCTGTTTACCTCCGCAGTCAGCTGATGCTGTTTTTCCTGACAGTGCTGACTGCTTGCGGGGCTGTTTGTCCAGGCAAATTCGTGGGAATATTATTGGTCAGGGGCAGTAAACTGCAGTAAACTGCAGTGACCTCACATCTGCCTCTCATGGCACTCAAGCTGCTACCTGCCCGTAGGGAATGCCGCTAAGAATGAGGCCCCACGCTCTGTATCCAAAACAAAAGAAAAACTGGAAAAACCGAATGTGGGTGATTGTGATGAGCGGAGCAGGTTGGGTCTTGACGTGGCGCTAACGGTAGCAGCGTTGCCAGCTGTTGCTCGGATTACAATTGGCTTGGCTGGGCAGCGCTCCAACCTCTACCTGGCTATTCAAAGCGGTGACAAAGGCCAAGGTTGAAAGGATCTAACGGACCCTTCTGAAGACCGAGCACACGGTCTCCGAACAAACCTCAGCAGGGGATGCAGACCCAAACATCAACGTCATGCTCGGCACTCAATGTCCAGCAGACTTTTGTCCTCCCCTGCCTGCCTGATCCTCATTCCTCCCATTCCAAACATGACTCAGACCAGCCACAGACACAAACAGCTCCTCGGTCTATACTTTGGAAAGCATATTTCAAAGCATTATAACCCTCTGACTGACCATCTTGAAAACACCGGATCACAATGCTAGTTAAAAAACAAACAAACAAAAAGATGCTGTTGTTTTAAGAGTTGTAAAGATGAGAGGGATGAGCGGGATGAGAGGGGGCTGTGTGCCAACATGCGTTTACAGGTATATGTCTTTGACGCAGACAAGCCTGCTCTTGTGAGGCGGCTGGTTAACGCAGCGCTGGGTAAATTTGCTTTTAGGAGGAAGCAAACACAGTCAGCTGATAGGAGGGTTGGGGAAAAAGGACAGGCAGAGGCAGTAAACAGCTCTGGAGGAGACCCGAGGCAGAGGGATGACACACTGTAAACGCCACAAGGTTCATGGTGTATAGGAGAGAGAGAGAGAGAGAGAGAGAGAGAGAGAGAGAGAGAGAGAGGATAGAGAGAGAGTCAACAAGGTCTGCAGTTTTTGGCTTATTGAGGAAAGGCAGATGATCATGACAATGGAGAGTAAAGGTTAGAAAACAGGAAGTAGACCTCAATACTGGAGCAATAAAGGGAAGTCCAGTTCATTCAGAGCCAGACGAAAACCCCTTCATCTCTTAGGAAACAGGGAAGATCTCAGTTGTTGTGTTGTTGTGATGAGATCAACATGAGCTGATTGGTGGTTTCTCCTGCGTTGAGTTGGAGAAACAGGAGGAAACGCCTTTAGTCTCGTTACAGTGTTGAAAAGAAATAAAAGGTAGAAATATCTCTTTTTGGATTTTCCTCTCCTGTGTGTCCAGGAACGTTGAGCAACACGAGAGAGAGAGAGAGAGAGAGAGAGAGAAAATACATGTCACGCCGTCTCAGCTGGATGATTCATTAGTCAGTAGGGATACTGTCTTTCATTTCCTGTCGGGTGGTTTTTGTTGGATTCTCAGGGGCTTCCTTATCTGCTGGATTACCACAGATAGAGAGATTGGAGAGTTCAACGACACCCAGTTTCCTGCCAGCAGGATATCTCGGCCACAGCACGCGAGTCAGGAATGTTAAGAGTGGCAGTACTAGGACAAAGAGCAGACTGCGTCACCTCCAACCAGGACGCTTCATGACCAGTCAGTCCTTACTCACCCTGAACCTCTCTGGATAAAAGGGTGAATCACAGGGTGGCCTTTAACACCCATCCCATCTCGTCAGCCAGGCTGCAAACTGAAACTCATGTAGGAGTCAAGTGGTTCTCTAAAGCCCGAGCTGCAATGTGAAACTTGAGCTGTTTCCTTAAGAGACGAGTGCGTGGGCGGCGAAAGAATGTGGGGAGTGAGCCAGCTTCAGATTTGAAGCAGACACATATTTCCCTTTAATCAAGTCAGATGTGTGTGGGAGGCAAAAAAAAAAGAAAAAGAAAAAAGTTACCCATGAACGGCTAGAAAACACTGAAGGTGTGAAGTTCTCAGCAGGTAAACAAGGGAAGTTTTCGGCGTGGGCTCGATGTGGCGGTGAGGCATTCAAAACATGTTTTCTTGGAAAAACACTCACATGGGAACTTGAAGAAGATATATTGAAACTGAAATGCCAAAGAGAGAAAAACATACTTCCAAATAGAAAACATGTTGAAAGGGTTACACTGACATTTTAGTTGATAAACATGGTGGTTAGAAGAAGTAGACAGTAGAATAAACTTTGACGCTTCCTTTTCCACATGGCTCCAAAACTCTGCTAAAGACAGACTGGTAGCAGGACACCACTGTGGATCGGGGGGATCATGTCATTTGATGCATGTCACCCCCAATAAACTCTAATCTAACTGGTTGAGCAGCAATGCCATAAAATAGTCTTTACAAAAGATTCGATGCTATCAAAGAGAGTAAAATAAACTTCCAGACAGGAAAACAGAGTTTACATGTTATCATGTATTGGCTGATGCTCCAGTCAAAGAAGCTTCAGTTTTTTTGCTCCGTTGAAGAAGCACGATACCAGATTTCCCTGGCGGCTCGGCATGACTTCTGCCTCTACTACATGAGATCTGGTAAACGCTCTCAAACTTATCTTTAAAAAAACACAGCATGAAACCAGATAGGACCGACTGGACATACGGGGACTGTTACTTGTCCAAAACAACACTTGAGCCTGTTCCAGTCCAAGGCACTTAACGTGAGCTGTGCTGGTTCAGGGTCTGCTGAAGGGCTCTCTGCATTCCTTCTCGCTAAGCTCTTGTTTTCACCGACTCATGGGGGCATGGTGGACACTGCTGAGGCCTAGCAAGGAGCTGGATCTCTGAACTAACACAACAGGGTTCATGTACACTCAAGCATGTTGAGCACATGTTTAGCTTGCTGAAGCCTTGGGCTGAGACACGAGAAGACAGTCACACCTGCAAGGTCAACAAACCACTCTGTCATATTCTACATTTGTATTTGAGGTATTCATCTGAAGGACAGCAGAAGCTTCATTTCCTTGATCAACATCACAAGGAACTAAACAAACAATATTTAATAAGAATGACTATCTGGTGGGCAGGTAAAACAAATAGGGTGGAGATGAGGAAGAGGAGGAGGCAGGATGTGACTCAAGGTGAATGGCTGGAGCCGCCATCGCCAGTCATTCACCTTGAACCGCAGCGGTGCTTCTCCTCGACCTTGAATGAGCTTCCCGGATCGCGTGCTCCGATTGGCCGGAGCGGCGGGGCCCGACCTCCATTATTAATCGGCGTGTACAGCGATGCCGTCACGTGCGACTGTTCCCTCCAGAACGCTCCGTCCCGCCTGTCTCACGCCTATCACATATCCTCCACCGAGCCCGCTAGGGTTTCCGTCATGTTCCCACCTACAGGGTCAAACTGTACACGCTGGCTTGGCTGCGTTGTCAAGGGTTTGTTACTCTGCTGGATTCCAATACAGAGCAGAAAGAGAGATTAAACATGAGACAGGATTAGAGACGATAGAGCAGAAAATAATAGGGCGGTGGTCTTGTGTCTAGGGAACTGATTTCCTCCCTCATGGTGCTGGAAGGTTCTTTGGATGAGTGTTCACTAAATGCCATATGTTGTGAATTCACTAGAAAACAAAAGACAATCTAGCATAAAAGAGAAAACTTTTTTGCCACTGAACAGTTGATAGTTGAAAGTTGCTGTGACCTGCACCGGTGTTGAAAATGTCAACACAGAGCCAAAGTGAAAGTTGAGACGTATCCATCCTACCTGCAACATCGCTTTGTCAGATCGTGACCTAAATATCTTTGTGATATCAGTTCAAGAGAGCAAGTGAGGTATGACTGCAGGTAAAGTCCAATTAGAAAGGGTTGTCTCAGATGCAAGGGGTTCAAAGGTCAGATAAAAAAGAATCCAACATTAAGGAGGGAATCAAAAAGAGTCCATCTGATGCAAAAAAGAGACTTGTGCAAATAAATGTTTTTATCAGTGAGATTTCTTCTTTTTAGATCACTTCAAAACATTCTGCGTAGTTGTTTTGATATGATTTTTAACTGTGCCTTAATACAACGTGGAAATTTTGAGATTGAACCTTGCCACCGTTGAACCTTGCCACCGTCTGTCAGACACTGGGAGAATCATTGAGGGTAGTCTGATGAGACGTCTGCTGATTCATGCTGCTGCCATTGTTGGCACAAGGCGGTGGTGAGCTACTGTCATCAAAAAATGGATGATAAAACCGCAGATTAGCTGACTGATGAGCTGCTGTCAGCAGGACTTCCCCTGACTCTTAAGGATACTGGGGGCTGCCAAAGGGTGACTGACTGGGAATGAACCTACAGGTGTTCAGGTGACAGAAAGTGAAAGAGTTTTGTTTCAAAATTACGCTAAAGCTGTAAAACCCCAGTTAGTAGTTTAAACAATCATAAATAATCAGTTTAAATATTTGGTAAAGAACAAGTTCTACTAAATTGAAGAATCAGTATCGATAACAAAATGGGATGAGGGAATGGGTGGGGGGGGGCAACACAAGTACCTACCTACTTTGTGACTGGAAGCAGCAGGATTCATGTGGTAGTATTACTAGCAGTAGTAGTAGTAGTAGTAGTACCTTTAGTGGATGAACAGCTGACTGCTTGGACCATCAACTACCTCACCGACAGGCCACAGTATGTGAGACTGCGCAACTGTGTGTCGGAGGGGGTAGTCTGCAGCACTGGGGCCCCCCAAGGAACGGTCCTCTCTCCCTTCCTCTTCTCCCTCTACACATCCGACTTCACCCACAACACCAGCAGCTGTCATCTCCAGAAGTTCTCTGACGACTCAGCCATTGTTGGCTGTGTGTCTGAGGGGAATGAGCTGGAGTATAGGTCAGTCATCATGGACTTTGTGGACTGGTGTGAGCGTAACCACCTGTGCTTAAACACCAGTAAGACGAAGGAGATGGTGATTGACCCCCGGAGGAAGGCACCACCCCTCACCCCGGTGAACATCCAGGGCTTGGACATAGAGATGGTGGACAGTTTTAAGTACCTGGGTGTTCACCTCAACAATAAACTGGACTGGACACACAACACTAACGCCCTGTACAAGAAGAGCCAAAGTCGTCTCCACCTTCTGAGGAGACTGAGGTCCTTTGGAGTACGCGGGCCCCTGCTACGGACCTTCTATGACTCTGTGGTAGCCTCTGCTATTCACTACGCTGTGGTCTGCTGGGGAGCGGGCAGCACTGACCGGGACAGGAAGAGTCTGAACAAGCTGGTCAGGAGGGCCAGCTCTGTCCTGGGCTGCCCACTGCCCTCTGTGGAGGAGGTGGGTGAGAGGAGGATGTTAGCCAAGCTGACCTCCATCAGGGACAACACCTCTCACCCACTGCACCAGACAGTGGAGGCCCTGAGCAGCTCCTTCAGCAGCAGACTCCGTCACCCTCAGTGTAGGAAGGAGCTACCGCAGGTCCTTCATCCCCACCGCTGTTAGACTGTTCAACCCAACAGTCTAGTCCTCATCTTTCCTCTCTTATATAGAACTGTGCAATACCCCCCCCCCCCCCAACAACCAGTCAATCATCTCCCCCTCCACCACCTTGTAAATATGTATATAGCCATAGCAATATATTATAGGCCTACAGTCTCTCCCATAATACACTTTTTGTTATTTAAGCTGCATACAGTCTTTTAATATTTAATATTTAATTTGTTAATACTCCTTGTTTATCTTTTTCTTTTTCTTATGGCACTCTATTGTTTGCACACTTGTTTTTTGCACTATATTGTCTATTCTATTCTGTTTTCTATTGTTGTGAGCTGCCATAACATGTGAATTTCCCCACGGCGGGATTAATAAAGTCTATCTTATCTTATCTTATCTTATCTTTAAGGTGAAACACCCCTCGTCTTATCAGACCTGCAGATATGGCAGATTTATCGGAGGAACGTCCTTCACTCAGCAACGTCATTGGTCAGAGGACAAATTGGACACACGCCCATATTTGGATATCCGATTGCTGATCACTTCCTGTGTCAAGGATCGAATGTCACAAATCGTAAAACTTTCAAACAACCGAGCAGGGTGGAGAAATCACACCACTGCCTGGTGAAGAGTGCTGTTCTCTTCCTGTGTCCTTGAGCTAAAGGGGGTGGGGGTGGGGTGGGGTGTCAATGGCACTGCTATTTCCTTACTGCTCAGTTGTGAGGAGGCTGTTGTTTATGTATCCCAGGATAGTCTGTGGGAAGACAAACCAACCCAACGTCAATAAGCAGTAAGTATTCTGCTGCGATGTGTTGCAGAAGACGTGGTCACTGTGTGGCGCCCGGGGAAGAATGGTAAATGGATTGCATTTATATAGCGCTTTACTGTCTATGCCTCTCATTCACCCATTCACACACACACTCACACACCGATGGCAGTGTGCTACCATGCAAGGTGCTGGCCTGACCATCGGGAGCAATGTGGGGTTGAGTGTCTTGCCCAAGGACACTTCGACATATGGACTGGGATCGAACCTCTGATCTTCTGATTAGAGGGCGACCCGCTCTACCTCCTGAGCCACAGCCGCCCTCAAGGAAGACATCAGCTTGACTTCATGACGTCTATGTGAGGAATATGTTACAAATGACTATATCAGATCACCTGCATGCAAAAACACACCTCAGCGCAGCGTTTAGACAAGCTAACGCAAACACACTCAGATCAGATGACATATTGTGCAGACACCGCCCGGCCGTTAAACCTTATTGACTTTTATTATCTTTATTATTAATTTCCTGCCAGTGAAAAGAACGGGAAGCTCAGCTGCAACCCAAACGGTTAATGTTGCCTCACCTATTGGGAAATATGAATAGCTCATAGAACAAGAGATGTTAGGGTCCACTGGTGCATTGCAGCTGACGCACCAAGCAGCACTTAGCTCAATAAAATCTCACCTTTTAAAATGTGCAATTCTCGATTCTCAATTCTGAACTCTTTTATGTCAATGATGACGTTGTACGGTTACCTGTGTGCGATTGGCTAGAACCTCCCTCCAAAATGCATTTCTGAATGTTGTTGAATGTAATGTTTGAACATCAATAACCGCTCAAAGAGGACTATGACTCCAGAGACCGACTGTGCGTCCGACTCGTTCTGCAGTCCCACCAGCAGGGGGCGGCGGTGCGGTGGAGACGACGTATGCAGAACGTGACAACTGTGAACGAAGTCTGCAGCTGAATTACGCGACACGTGAGTGTTGTACTACGTTATAAATGAGTAAATCATTAAATAGTAGTAAATCAATAATAACAAATAATAAAAAATAAACAGTTGGTCATCAAGCAGACGATTGTGTAACATTTGTTTACCCTTAAAGACAATAATCCCACCCACGCAGTCATTTCTCAGGGAGTTTGACCCCAAACTGCCCACTGATCTGATTTACGACCTTGATAAGTAAACCTTGTTCAGAAAGTGGCGGTGGTAGAGAACTGGGCTTGGACCGGACTAACTAGGAATGTCTGAAAGCAGAATGCTCTCTGAAGCCCTCTCTGCTCCACTGGCCACCAGTTCAAGACTGTGGTTGTACTGGGCACCTCCCAGTTGTGAATGTGTGGAACTGTTGCAGTATGAAGCAGGGCGCTGCTGAAGAAGAGCATGGATATGTACCCCAACAAAAAGGTCAAAAGGTGAAAAAGAACATGGTGGTAAACCCTCAAAGCTCATGACAGCCAGTTTCTGTCCAGTCATCATTCCTAGACTATTTGCGATAAAGATTGAAGGAGATCAAAGACTCTAATCTAACAGTTAGTAATCAATCATTACCAGACCCTTAACTGATTGATTCATCCGTTATATTGAACTGGCTTTATCATTGATCATGTTCGGACAATTGATCATCATACCTACAGCACCAACATCATTTGGCACATTTGGTTTAAATTGACATTTGAGCGTCCAAATTTAGCTGACATACAGTAATTATCCATATAGGTCCAGTAGGTTCTGTATAGGGTTCAATGTTGTGCTCAAGGGCACTTCAGCAGGAAGGGATGGAAGGAAAGAACTTGCTGGTTTAAAAAGGACTTCAAGACATTGAGCCATTGGCAGGTTGTACCCAATATAAAATATAATTCTCTGATAATTGTCTAATCCATCTGATCGGCGTTCCCGGCAGACGGTGAGCGGATTGTCAAACCACCGATCCCTGTCAAGCAGCTCTCTGATAGCATGGCGGAGGCAGGCTGGCGCCGGCAGGCCCCTTTGTGTTTTACTCATCAGCAGAGCTTATTTTGTCTGTGCTGTAATCCCATCACCATCGACGGGGGAGGATGAAAGGCTTCAGCCCTGACCCAAATTCACATACAGGCCTTGAGACAAAACAATAGCAGAGCATATAGAAAAGTCCCTTATTTTCCTAAGAGTGGGAGTGGAGCCCACACACCGAAAACAGCAATTCAGTCAATTCATCAGAGCCACCACAGAGCCTGGCATCTTGACTCGGGTCATTTTCAGGGTCAAAACTCTCATTTCAGCTGTAATTTACTCTTTTGGAGCAAAATTCCTCCGGTGTTTAAAATAGATGTAATGTCCAGTCCAATTACTGCAACTCAACATGGAGACGAAGCGGAGAAGACAACGAGATGGTTCTACCAGAAAGTTCTACCTTTCTATACGTTTACAGTCCCATCAACAACTATCGCTTAATACCCACTTTTTATTTCAGTTATAACAGTAGGCTGTCCTAATCTCATCAAATGGATCCAGGGCACGTGATAAAATTGACAACTGAATTTCAATCTTGGCTTCATATTGTGCGAATGAGCTGCAAAAAACTTTATGAACTACATGAGGTCACATGGTCCCGTGTGGCGGCTTTGGTGCCCTGCTGCATGATGTAGGTTTATTGGGACGATGCTGCGAGGAACACTCATCTCTAGGGTCGACTTCATCATGGACCGACCGGCTATATGGGATGGTACCATCACATGCACCGGGGTGGAATGAGTCAACGCCCTTTCAACAGCATCATGTGACCGTGATCAGTTCAGGTTAACAAGATCAAGTTAAACTTTCACCTTCTTCTGTCCTATCTGAACACCGGATGACAGAGAATGATAACGTGTGATGACATCAGATCCACGTTGGTTCCTGGGAGACGAGAGGTCAGGTATGGTCATCGTATGGTTTAGTGGTTAGCGACCCCAACGTTGTCGTCTAGGTCACATCTGTCAATGTGTGTGTGATACAATGGGTTTTCAAGATGGGTTAGGGTTTTAAAAATGTGCCTCGTGTTTTGCAGGCATGACCTGGAGTCGTACCCAAGACCAGCGTTGGTTTTAGATTTGACCTATAAACAGCCTGAATTACCGGTATGTGCACACAACCAGATATTTAGTGGTTTTGAGCGACTTTTAACTTTTGACCCCAAACGCTGTGAATGACTGCAAACAACAAGCTGGAGGTTCTCAGGCTCCACCGACTGAAATGTGAAGTGGTAGCCGGCACTCTCCAAAAATACATCTGTCTTAACTCGTGATGAAGCTGTTTCGGCTGAACGGTCTTCATCAGCTGGTTTAACCGAAAAAAGACCGACTGCTCAGGTTTTCCGCTGAAGAAATGCTGATCCCGGGACAGGGAAGGAAGTGGCTACCCTGCTGGTTATGAGGTCATCCGCTCATCCTGCTGTCCTTGACTAAAAGGATTGCAACACACTCCATTCATGTGCTGCCGCAGCATCGAACATGTGACACAAAGAGGCATGACTCCACGTTCGCCACGGCTAAGCGCTAGCCGGTCATATGAATTATGAGTTGGCCGCATGCTAAGCTTCCCCAAATGACCACATCAACAGATGACGATCAGCAGCACTGTTGTTGTTTGTCGCAACACAATGGCCCCCATTCAGTCGGGTTCAATGGCTTTTGAACTGGTAAGCTCCAGAGATTGTTGTGCTGAGGCTACAGACGTCAACAGACCGGCTTACCGCCACAAACACTGGGTTCAAACAAAAGGTGAAATGGGGCGGGGGTGGGGCTAACTGACACTGACCATTTGACCCGCCGCCCACCTGATGGTTTTTCCAGACATAACAACATCACACCTTAGTGCATTCAGGTCAGACAAGCCCGGGCCTGCCACAGTTTGACCCCCGAGATACCAGAAGTCAGTGGAAAGAGACGCCGCCGGCCATTGTGGTCCCGGTTAGGACGCCTCTGCAAACACGATGCCGGAGCCGCAGTGTCAAATTCATCTTCTGTCACAGGTTCATATGGGTTCATCTGCAGAGGAAATGGGTGACCTACTTTTTCAGAGCCCTTGTTTTTCACCTAGTAGTTCCCTATTCATCCTCAGGCTAGCTTGAACTAACTTAAACTAACAAAAACTCAACGTGCCAAATGTCAAAGGGTTGTAAACAACACCGTCGTATTGGTTACCAGTTCTTTTCAGAGATGATTTTAAGATTCTATTGATCTCTTTAAGGTCTGGATGTGTCTGGCATCAAGAAATAAATAAAAAGTTTTAAAAAAAAGTCAATGAAAAGCAAGCCGTTCCTATTGGCTGTTCCAAGTTCAGATTAAAAACTAGCCGTGGTCGGTTCTTTGCCATCGGGGCTCCTAGACTTGGGATGGATGTGGAGCCTGAATGTCTGTTTTAACATCGCTGCTTAGAACGCAATTCATAGAGTGGTGCAGGAATGAGTCCTAAAACCAGGAAACGAGTTAGCATTTAGCACCGGTTCCCTCGTCTCGAAGTCAATGGGTTTTTTGAATGTGTTTTTGGTTAGATTCCTGAAATAAGGTCTGTAGTTAACACAAGCTCAAGAGGTTTTCACGTTTTGACATAAAATACGTCAGTAAATACCCCACTCGTGAATTTTGAAGCTTTGTCTTAAAAAAGGCGGTTGCTAACAAGTCGCTAAATGAGACTACAGAGGTTGCCATTGAACGCATCATGCCGAACACAGGTAACTCATCTACTCACTAGTCCTCCTTTACAGCCTCTAGTTGTGTTTCTACTCTTCCAAACTATTCTAACTCAAACTTCCCAACTTGTTGATTCATCACTTTATAGTATTTTTAGTGGTGGTGACGTTGAAGTCATGTGACCGTGGTGTACTTCATTTATAGCCTAACGTTAGCTTTTTATTTCTGCCGATTGCATTGACGCTTCATAAATCATAAAGTGGTGTTCATTTGAGAAGATTATCTTGCTGAACAAAACAAAAGTATCATAAAGTTTTGTTTGCCACAGAGTTTATTTTCTGCAATAATCTAAAATGGAAAAATCCCATTGGCTTTTTGTGGAGGGAACCAGGGCGATGCTAACTTCCAGGTTGGCCTACAGAAATACGTCATCCCTTCACCACTCTATTAGACTTAAGTAACTTCATCTTTTCAATCTTTCATAAATAGTTTTTCTGGTTTACTTTCATGTGTCTTGCTTGTTATTTCTTATTGCTTTCATTGGTTTGGTCGTCCATTTTGTTCTTAATCCTTTGTAATAATAATAATAATAATAATTTAGAAATACATTTTGAAGAGCAGCAGACATTCTGAATGAAATGTTTCAGCATTGCCAGGATGCCAATAATCTATCATTGTTCGTTTTGAAAATATACAATATGCGTAGTGGTTGAGCGGTTTAGAAACATACAATATACAACCAGGATTCAGTCTCCGGACCAACCCCCCCAAACAGAAACTTTGACATCTACAGTAGCTGCATGGCTCAGATGTACTACAGTAATACTCACTGAGCTCTCTATGTACTGTTCTCAACAACAGGCCAGCAGAAAGCTCTCCTCTTTGTTAAGGTGGAAAGTTCTACAATGGCTCCAGGAAAGGAATATGAATTGAGATGTGGTGGTAATATTAATAACAGACGTCAACGCGACATTGACAATGCAAACAAGCGCGCTGTGTGTCTAGCTGGGGAGTGCCGTGTACAGAATGTTCCCGGGGCTTATTCTTAGAACAAACTTCCTGCTACTTCCTTCCCGTCTGTAACAAGGTGGGAATTTCTGCTGGGAACATTATGCTGCTCTCAGGGAGGAACGCTGGCCTCGCTGCTGGACGGTCTTCCCACCGTGGATAAATAAAAACAGGGAAAACCTGGAGTGACCTCATGCAAGGTCAGCATCTGACGGTCTAGTACATTGTGTACAGCTCCAGTGAAGAAGTGATGTCATGTTGTTGCCAACAGTGCTTCCAGGGAAGAGAGCCATACAGGATATTGACAGAAGAAAACAGCCCATGGGGGGGATGAGGAAAATAAACAGTGAAAAGTGTATGTGTTTGGTTTCAGGCTATAGACGCAACTCAAACACACAGACTGAACGGTAGAAGACCACAGAAGAAGAGAGCAGGCCTGTCTCTGGGGTGTTCAGTCCCAGAAAAAAAGTTTCAACGCATAGACGATGACTCTGCAGGACATGTAGGACGTGACACATCACCCTGTGGCGTAGGTGTGATCTCTGAGCCGCACGACCTCACCACCGAGAGCTCAGCGCTCAGAGTCCAGGCCGGAGTGGTCAGCGGCTATTTTTAAACTGCTGCTCAACAACCTGCCACATTTTCAGAGAAATAAAAGTCCGGTTTGCCTCTTTCCTTCTCCAGTTGATATAACACAACGACGCTCCGACCTCTAGCCGACTCGGTCTTCCCCGGGACGCCGCAGGAAGTGACCGGTTTGACTTTTCCAGAGAGGAAGAGAAACTGGGTAGTTTGCATGAGCAGCAAACATCAAACTTCACCAGAAACTCCAAGTAAAAACACGTCAAGTGCTGGATGCGCTGTTTGATTGACAGGTGTCATCTCTGGGAAGTGACGTGCAGAAAAACAAAAATGTGACCAAATAAATTTTTAAAAAGAGGATCTTGCAAAAGATTTTAACTAGTTAGCTGCATGTTGTTTTCTTGCAACACCCTGTGACACAGTAGATACACACCCAGGAGCTTTTGCTCAAGGGCACTTCAGGAATACGTCTGGGCACTACACCTCCTGCAGCTGGCCTGGCTACCAGCAGCACCCTGGGTTTCCTGGTGTGGTGCACAAGAGAGACTGGTCTGAAGCTGGTCCTCGGACATTTGGGGGAGTGAAGCCTCCCATTCATTGTCAGTGGAGAACTTCTAGGTGACTTGAAGCCAAGAACTACACTCTTGTCTCTCTGGAGTTTTGAGCAGTTGCATTTACTGAACTGTTTGAAGATGAGCGATAAGTTGTGTTTCCTCTTTTGGTCAGTGTCTCTGAATATCAGCGTATATGAATTCCAAGTATTCGCAGTGACTCGCTCGTGAGTATCTCACTCTGTAGAGCAGCACTTGTCAAAGATAAACTTGTGCGTCAGCTGACTTCCCAGAAACTGTTGCTTTTTTTAAAACAGCGGGGGCGGGCTGTTGCCACGGGGAAGTGCAGCTGCTCTGTAGGGGCCAATCATCGAGCTCAGACTGTAAAACTGTACTTGAAGCCGGTCTGTGCGGGAAGCCTCTGAAGTAAACTGCATGGAGAAACCTTTTGGGTAACCAAACGTGTTGCAATGAGTTTTAACTTGAAATTTTCCCGACATTTATCTGAAATGATTTGCAAACTGTACTTGCCACACTGTGTGAGAATGAGACAGTTGCAGCCACCGACAGACCCACATCCCAAAGAGCTGCACAGGAAACCAAAACAGTGAGCTGAGCTGTGGAAAGACTGGACAGCGTGTGATACCTGAGCACAGAGTACTGAACACAATGCACTGTACTGTACTGTACTGTAGATTCCTTCTGGTTGGTTATGAGGTCCAACCCACTCCTTCAAACAACCCATGAGAGGAATGTGGCCGACCTGTTCACTGCTAGAACATTGAGTTATGTATGGAAGTGAATCAGGGCCTTTCTTTAAAACGTCAGAGTTTAGTTTAGTTAAGTTTAGTGTTTATTGGGGCTATTTGTTCAAATGGATGACATGACATTAGTTATACTTTGGAGTTGGGTTTAATAATAAGGAAATACTTTGTTAGCACAAAACCACCGTATTATAACAAGTACTCCTACTTTGAAGCGCGGTATCTTTCCTATGTTTTTATTTGTTTATTTTATCAGAAACTCTGACTTTAATCTAAGAAATTCTGACTTTTTTCTCAGAAATTCTGACTTAAAACTCAGAATATAACCCCCTCCATTGGTGGCCCTAATACGCTTCTGTAGTTATGATATTGCAGAGGAAGAAAATACAGATTTACAGGTGATTTTACATCTTTACAACTGCAGCCGAGGAAGAACCTTGTGAAGTAAAGCTGCAGAAAATACTGAGACCTTTAAATACTGAGCACTGCTTTATGTTTTTCTTGGAGGGAGAGGGGTTTCCTCAACGAGCTGTACTTGCAGAATCCCTGGCCAATTAATGATCAACAACAACCCCCACCACACACACACACACACACACACACAGACACACACACCTTGGACGATTTAGTCATGAACATCAAACAAAGACTTTATACATTTTGCAGAAAACAGTGTTCACATGTCTGGTAATTCATATCTCCACAACATTATAAGCCCCTCCCCCCACCCCTGTTGTGCACCCTATCATGAAAGCATGTGTTAATACCCCAGGTAGTGGAGCTAGTTAATGCACACAGGCTTAAATAATGCATCGCTCCAGTGAGCTAGCGACCAACATCAAGGCCGCCCGGTGCATTAGCGCTCTTTGCACACACACACACACGCCCCGAGACGCTGCAGCTGTTTGCACCCCCGAACCTCTTGAGTATGGTGCAACCGGCTCTATGAGATTGCCTCAGCTCCGATTCCCCATTGTGCCAGGAGCCTGTTCTTCACAATGAACCTGTGCGGCGGTAACCAGGGTGGCGGCTAACATCAGCAGCTGCAGGGGAGGACGAGGGGAGGTCTGCTGTGAGCCATCTCCATGGAGAGGCCCTACTCATTTCCTCCTAAGACCTGGGCGAGAGTGTGTTTGTCCTGTAACCCGAGACAACGGGAGGATCAGAACAAACAAGGGCGCTGACACACTTCATCGCTAAGAGCTGCGCTAACCCCGTGGAAAGGATTCCCCTGGATCAGGCTCGAGGCGGTCTGCATCATGGTTTTAAGCGTTTTGGCGTCCAGAGTGACTCAAGAAGTGAAGCAACAGAATAATCTCGACTTCCAACATCAACATTACACACAACCAATATTAAAGGGGGGGGGGGGGGGGTTATCAAATCACAATTTGGCCGTTTCTTCTTTGAGCACAACTGGAAGGAAGGCTCACCGAGTACAAGGGAACTCAATCATCCCTTGAACTTGGTGAAGTGCACCTTGGGTTTTTGTGGGGGCACTTAACTCACACAAACAGATCAACAGAGATGAGACTAACACTTAGTGCCTCTTTGGGGATTGCTGCATTTAAAGACACAGCTCTCTTTCCATCACCGGCCTGCGTTCTGCAGAGCTCAGCCTAATCTGCAGGCTCTGACCTTTCTACACACTATCAGCACCAGACATACATGCAAAGAGGACTCTGGTATTTCCGCCCTCTCACCCCTGATCAGGGACTTTATGACCCAAGTGAGACGATGCAGCATTTTGAGTTGCACACAAACAAACTCTACTTGTGTTGTCCAGCTCACTTGCCGTCTGTACAGCTACTGATTCTCATCTGGTTCACCGATCATACACGGGACTGATGTAATCTGATGTGGTGATTGGAACAGATCGCCTGAGCACTTACACAACTGCATGGAACAATGGTGGAGAGCTGCAGACAGGGGGAGGTCCTACTCCTACTGGTTAATGAGCTAGTGGTCAGTTCATGTGGGGAGTCAGAGGCCACTGTGTCCTGTGGACAATGTCATGTTCCCTAGTTGTGTGCAGCAGAGCCTCTCAACCAGGAAATAGACGGTGTTATGTAACTTGAGGAAGTTATGAACCGGTGGTCACCCCAGCTTCACTAGCAGCTCTGCAGCAATGCTCTGCAGCAATGCTGTGCAGCGCAACGCTGCAGAGCTGCGACTAGCGCAACACTGCAGACGTGACTGATATAGAAGATGAGGCGTTGTGGCAAAAGCCCCACTAAATTTCTAGGAAATAGCAGCAGCCTCTCTCGGGGTGTGGTGTGAATAAACACTGAGGGCCTACTTACCAATGCGGAGGTGGAAACCTTTCAGAGCAGGTTCATGTTCAGCACAATAAATGAATGTAGTTGTACATGCTACTTCTGCTTTGTGCACTTTTTCCCCCTAACCAGAGAAGGACAGTATCAAAAGGTCAGACCAGGTGAATTAATTTCTTCCGTTTTATTGACGCATGGAAAGTTTGTGAATCGTGCAACTGTGTTGAGCTCTACAGTTTAAAGTAGCTTGAAATGGATTTGAGCGCTGGAAGTACTTTGTTACAGGAGTACTGTGGTGCTGCTCCACACCAGCCAGAGCCGAGGTTTACATTCTTCAACATGTAGTCTCTGTTGAGTCTTCCAACACCTCCTACCCCTGCTGGTCGTAGCACAGCCAACAGTCTTGAATGTGCTCACTCTGCAGATCTGAACCTCAACATTTCCCTAACCAGGAAGTCAAGCTAAACTCAATGCAAATCCTCCCCCTCCTCCCCTGGCATGCTTGCAGTGTCCATACAGTGGAACAGGATCCAGTGGTTATGAATGGGCTCTATGGAAGTGCAGCCACTCCTTAGTGCTTGGGTCTTACTCAACTCAGCATTACAAGAACACAACACTTGTGATTTGGAGAATAGCAATACAACCAAGAATGTGAGAAAGAACCATGTGGTAAACTGAACAGGAAACCACAGCAGCACACCAACTGAGGGTCCACAACCATTTCAACTTGCATAGAAAGATACTTGAACGTTTATTAGAAAAATAAAATTTGTAATTTAATTTAGAAAGATAAAGGCGGTGAGTTAACTGGTGACAGGTAGTCGCTCTAACTTGTGAGGTGTGAGAGAGAGGGAGGCTTGCTGAAGGGGAAAAAAAAAAAAAGGGTATATTTCTGTTAAGAAGACTCTCCTCAAAAACAAAAGCGGACTGCTGTCTCCAAGAATGAAAAGATGTGAGGCCTCGAACATCAACCAGTCCCACTTTGTACAGTCTCTTTGAGTGTCCAACAAAAAGTTCACCTGATCAACAGGGCGAGCGTGGCCCCAATACCAGCAAATCCAGCAAAGGCCATGAGCGTGTTCCTCACCGTGGTCTCGGGGTCCGCTACCCGAAAGAACTCTACGAAACCATCCTGGAAACAGAAGACAACCCGGATGTTAGATGGAAATCAGAGGGTAAAGTCGAGCAGAGCGGCTGCTGGACACGTAAGCTTAGGTTGCACAATGGGCTGGTTGTGCAACAGGCACATCCCCCCCCCCCCCCGCAGCATCCTGTCATGCAACAATTAGTCAGAACTTACCCAGGATTTGTTTTTGACCAGCCAGTCCCGTTGGGCCGACAGGAGGTAGGCGGAGATCTCGCGGCCCACCTGCTCCACGCAGTGCTCGCGGTCCTTCGCCTTCAGGTACTGACAGACCACCGCGCCGAAGGCCACCAGGCTGGCGATGCGCCCCCAGTTGGTCGTCTTGTCGCTGAAGAGGCTCTTGGCTACAGCCGTGACGAAGCTCATGTCGTCCCCCCGTTCATCCAGCATCAGTTTATTGACCATGCCTAAAAAATAATAATAAAAATATCAATGTCTGAATCAGAAATCTCCTGTTTGAGCATTTACTAGCAGTCGTATCATTTAGCAATATGCGAGTATACCCGCCATGCGAATTCTCAATTTAATTACATCCGGTGCCACAACAGCAATTTCAAACATTTTTGCCGTTATATCTGCAACAGGAGTTAAACAATAAATAATATATAATGTGTCCCATTCAGCTTGGGTGCACAGGTCCACAGACTGATATCTACCCACCATTATATGCGTATTGGTGTTTTTCCAGAACACCCTCCACAACTCTTTTCATTGTTGATAGTGCATCGCTTTGCTTCCATCTTGGTTTTGACAGTCCCACATAGTCTCTCAAGAAATTGTCAATGATTTGCCTTGTGTCATTTTCCAGCACTTCGTCCCCTGCTGGGTAACTCGATACGTCCATTTCCATGTGTGACTCCGGGGTGCACGGCAAAGACCCGCCGTCGTCGTTATCGTCACGAATGCTTTTTGCAGCAAAGCCGTTAGGTGACTTTACTCCCAGCACCTTCGGCCGTTTTGGGGGATCGCTGTCGGCAACAATCCCGCTGTGAGAGTCTACGGATAGGGCCCTGCCAATCTGAGAGGAGGAAGTTCCAGATCCACAGCACACGGATCCATCGACGACTCCAAGTTGGGGAAAACTATAACCGAAAGCGAAGCTAGTCCGGTTCGACCGCGTGGTTATAATGTTCATCTTGATATTTACCTTGAACGTTACGTTTAAATTTGAAGTAAAATTGAGTTCAATAGAATTTGGATGCTAGCTTGTATCAAACAAAAAGCTAGCTGTTCCCTTTACACTCACACGTCCTCCATTGCGGGCTGAACTGCAACGGAAGTGAAGCAAGCAACATTTTTGTTGAAAATACTAAGTGGGCGGTCCTGGGGGCGGTTACGTCAGAACGTCGACCGTGCGTCAATGACCACTATCTCCTACTTCCTCAAACAAACCACTCCTCGTTTTTAAATAAAAATAAAAACACGGATACACGTTTTAAAATAAGAAATTAAAAGTGTGGTTGCTTTTTAAAACCGAAAATAAGGAGCACGAGGGCGCCACGCCCCCGCTCATCCGGTCTATAATCGATCTGTACATTCAGATAATTTTGTAATATTACATTAACTCATTTTCCAGTAACCCCCCCCCCCCCCCCCGCGCGCCGGAACCCCATACGTTCCGCAAGGGGGCGAGTCCTGGGAAATTTGACCCAAACAACAACAACAACAATAATACTAATACTACTACTACTACTCATAATATTAATCATCAATATATATTTTCCTAAAGTTGTCTAATTGGGTTACTTTATTTTCATTCCCACTAATTCATGCTCTTACTGTATATATTGTGTTGTTTTTTTATATGAGCTCTTACTGTAATTATTGTAATTTCTGTAAATATTGTGTTGTTTTTTTTTACTGTAAATACTGTGTATTATTGCCCTTTTGCACATTCCTGTGAGCATTGCCACTTTTCATTTCACTACACACCTCGTGTGTGTATGTGACAAATAAAGTTCTTGAATCTTGAATCTTGAATCATTTAAGATTAGACCTTTGTCCTTATGATAAATGTCTAAATTGTAGTTTATACTTTGATCTGACTCCTAACATAAATTCTAGATTAAGCCAGAAAAATAGCACTGGCTTCTCGACTATACAAAGGGCATCTATTCACCACATTGAGATAGAGCCACCCAGCCCAGCTCCATATGCCAGGGTTTCCCCAGCCTTTGTGATCCTGCTGTTGACACATAATATATTATAATTTGAATAGGAAAAACTACAGCCAGGGTTTTTTTGGGGGGGAATTGCACAGTAGCAACTGCTAGAGCCCATCACTGACACATTTATAACCCATAGACCTAGAGTACACACTAGCTAAATCTGACCTTTCACTTAGTTTTCATGTGTTTTGCGTGGTGCAAATACAAGAATTTCAAACACTTAGTCAAGGAGCTTCTATATGATGTCTTGCCAAAAATTCCCTTTGTCTCAGAAAACAGGATTGTGCTTCCCCCTAGTGGTCAGTAGAAGGTTGTATTCCACATCTGCACCTCCATTATATTTATTTTTGAAAGATGTGGTTTCTTAAACTATGTGCTGGGAGAAACAGACAGAACAGAGGTCTAACTCATCAACAAAGAACTCTTATTAATGTAAAAGTTTATTTCAAATACTGACAAAAATCCTCCCGACTACTCCCACACAACTGAAACATTCCAAGTACTCCTGTACTTTCTGAAGTCTTAAAATCATTTCTGTGTTCTCCAATCATCCTCTTTATCATGTAAACCCCTTTTTTTTTTTCTTCTTGGAAGCAAGGGTGCCTCTGATATCCCTGCAGTTATCTTGGGCCAGGATGAAATATAGTAACTATGCAATAAGAGAACACATGAAAAAAAAGAAACATCTTTTACTTGCAAAACAACAAGAAAACAGATAAGGTAAAAGCAGCACAAAGTACTTCAGAGCACACAGCCTGTCATTTCTTTATACATTCTGGCACGTGTTTTCAACGGGACACACTCATGTGTCATGGTATTTAAACATACCCTGCTATATCCCTCGTACTGAATTTCTCTGTGCAAAGCCAGGCATCAAGTAGCACTGGAGAACTCCTGTCCACTGGTGTTCCCTTTACCATGCTTTAGCCTAATCACCCTTTTTTAATTTTACTTCTTAAAGCTTGACATTTTAGGCTTTCACACAATCAGATGCTTAATGGTCTGACCTGATCATTCAAAGTGGCACGAGGAGTGACGGTCAATTCATTTTCTCTCCTTCCTGTCCCACAGTTGGCTCAAATTCAACAGTGCGACTTCAAAAATTCAAGGGGAGAATTCATATTTCCAATGCCTGAAGTTGAACTGACCTCGCCACAGGAGCCAGGACTCTGGAACAGAGATATCCAGGGAGGAAGGGAGTCGGATTGGTAGGATCATATAGGACAGGTGGTCTTTACAGGGTATCGTTTAAGATTTGTCATCGACTGAATCAGCAGCATTTACACATATATCCATATGATACAGATTCACAGAGCCTCTGCAGTACACACAGATAGAGCAGAAGTAGTGTTTTTAACTGAGAGGAGAGAGGAACCATTGAATCAGAGAGAAACACCTCAGGCCATGAGAAGAGAGAAAAGCAGGTGAGGAACAACAACAAAAAAAGTCCCTTGCTTGTTTAAGTCTATTTACAAATGGCTGGAAAGGAGAAAAAGCAGCGCATTCATTCAACATCATGACAAGCACACTCATGTCAATATGGATTTCCCTTTTGCCCCACTGCAATTTGACACATTTAATAGCCTCAATGAAAAAAGCGTGAGGCTGAGGATGTGATGGTGCATGCACCCTAGCGTCTAGCCTACGTGGTGGAGTGTGCGCTTGTGATCGTTCCCTGAAGCAGTATTGTACAAGAAGGCTGATTCTCAGTGATGGCCGGCGTCCAGTTCAAATCGGTTCAAATCGGGACTGCACGCATTCAAAGTCTGCAGATCCGCCGAGCGCACCGCCGACACCCTTGAACCACGTCGACAGGTGGGACTTGGGCAAAGAGCACACGCTCACACTTTGCCCCCTCTCCTCATGTTATAAAATCTCTCTCTGCTTTGCCAAGTGCTTGGGTGAGCACATCCTGCAAGCATGCGGCGTCCCACTTTAAGCCCGCGAAGACGATCTTAGGAGCTGGGTCGACACCTGTGGTTAAACAGTCGCCTGCTGTTTACCCCACGACACCACTGAGATCACAGAGCAGTTTGTTTAGCATGTCAATATGGGAGAGCTACGCTGCGCCCCTATGAGTTAGACCTAGGTATAGGAACCAGCTAGCGTCTGAGCTAACCGGTCGTCTTCTCTTACTAGAACTACCGCTGTCTGGGAAATAGCTGGGTCTGATTGTGATACACATCTTGAACGTGGAAGGAACGGCTAACCGGGTGAAAACTAAACAAGTCTCGTAAAGACACATAAAAAATAAACGCTCTTATTTTGGAGTTTTATTTACAGACGCATACACGCCGTGCGGGGTGGTTGAATCCCCCCCCCCACCCCCGCCGCAAATCTTTTAGGCTCGTAGTAAACACATCTCGCTGCAACTCAACGGTCACCAAACTAAGATTCAACAGGGAGACTGGCATGGTGCCCAGCCTCTACAAATGATACAGGGATATATTCAGCTGGCTCTCGCCCTGGGCCGCCAACAGGAGCGTGTACATGGATTGTCAGGACAGCAAAAAAAGGGAAGGAAGGAAGGAAGCGAGTGTGATCATGGACATGCCGGGGCTGTGTGGTTGTTTTGATACTTCCTCTCACTTAGCAGATGCCCCACTCCCTTAAAAAAAAAAAAAAAAGTTTTTTTTTTGTTGTTACATGTTACAATCATGCAGCATATTTAGAGAGAGGACAGGAAAGGGAGTCAAGAAGTAAAGCAACGTGAGCAGAGAAAACAAAACGTCTCAGATCCGTTTTGGCCGAGCTGCAAGCAAACGACCTCCGGGTGTGTTCGGGGGAGAAGACGACCAAAAAGGACGAGATGAAAGGAAGCCTCCATTCATTTCCCCCCCCCCCCCACCCGCCCCCCCACCCCCAACGCCCCACTACGGTTGCATCGAACGCCTGAAGCAGCCGCCACACACAGGTTTGGTATGCAAGCAATTATTCACAGACATCAACCAGCAGGGATGGGGAACACAAACGAACACGGTGCAATCATGGTTCCTAACTCCCTTTTACACATTCACACACACTCACACACACTCACTCACACACACACACTCACACACACTCACACACACACACACACGTTATTTTGGTGTCATTCAGGATGCAAAAGAAAACTTACTATACAGAATACAAAGTGCATTAACTCACCCCGTCCAACCCCCCCGCCCGATGACACACAACTACTGTGACGCATCTTGGAACACCGAAAACCAAGACATGAGGGAGGCGGTGGAGCCGAGTGCGCAGAGGGGGCAGAGCCGAGCGTGGCGTGAAGGTGGAGAAGGCCTCCCTCCCTCCCTCCCACCCCCACCCCCACCCTCACCCACATACAAGCAAAATGGAGTTTAACTTATACAACTCTGCCCGATATGTTAAAGCCAAGTGGTGCCCGGGGGATGAAAAGGGGGGAGAGGGGGAGGGGTGAAGGTGGACATCTTGGGGAGACGGGTGAGGGAGGATGTTTGCCGGGAGCCCCAGGGAGGGGGGGGGGGGGGAGTGGGGGGTGTTTCTGGGCTGCTGATGCGAGGCTAGCCGGCTAGCTTGCTGGTCACCAAGGAGGACTTCCTCTGAGGCAGGTCCTGCGGCGTGGGAATGTGGTCCCCGGTCACCAGGTTGTTGTCGGGCCCCGCCACCGGCAGCTGCTTGTTCTTCATTTTGGCTTTGGCCATGTTGTAGTCGCCCGAGTCAAAGTACTTTTGCTGCGTGGGAAGACAGAAGAGACACTCAGCCGAGCTTTTAATTTAAAACAAAAGAGAAGAAAAAAGCAGTGGTTTTCATCAAACACAGAATAGATTTGATGTATGAAGCTTCTCGCTGTGTTAACACCAACAGATTCAAACATATTTAAGCAGTTTTATGGAACAATGAAGTTAATGGAGCCTGCAGATCATAACCCCCGGTGACTTAGAGGAAGAACCCGCCTGCCGATGCTCTCACTGCTGGGTATCGTCAATCTGTAATACTCAACACATCCCAGGACTTATTTTGTGATGTGCTGTAATCTACTTTTTAGATCTACCCACTTTCCCTCAGCTCGTCTACCTCTATTTCAATTAGTGATTTCCTCGTCTCCCAGAATGCCTTTGGACAACCCCCAGAGAAGGAGGTTCTCTGCTGTGTACGTGTCGTTAGTGAGATACTGATAGTGTAGAAGTTTTTCCAGTCAAGAAAAAGCAGTTGAAGAGGGCGTTGTACTGCAAACGCTACCGATGACGCATAGGTGCAAGCTGTGGATGCACTGCATTCTGGTCTTTCTTGGCTACTGCATTGCATTCTGGTCTTTCTTGGCTACTGCATTGCATTCTGGTCGTGTAGGTGGAGAAATTGGTCTCTCTCTCTCCTCCGATGGATTTCTCCTGTATGATTGTTGATCGTCGGTCTAGAAAGAAGCCCTTGCTCTTGGATTCTGATTGGCTGACACCAAAACCTGACGGTTACCGTTGATGGTTTAGATCATGAAACATTTTCTCATAATCAAACTCAACAATATCTCAACGTGACATCATGTCGTCTATGATTGGCCAGTTATCTGTGGGAGTAAATAAATACAACAAAACAGACCCAGATATGGCGCCAACAACTGTTCAACAGTGTTTAAGAGTTTAACTGATACACAGGAACTTGATTGGAGTTCAGGGTTTTGCTTAAGGATGCTTTGACAGAACATGGCTGGTTAGAGGACCATGAGACGGCCCCGCCTCCCCGCCATCCTAATCAGCTACCATCATGGACCAGCCATGGTCACCTACCCCTTTCTGTAGTCTCTTCATGAGGAAGTCAGAGCCTCCAGGCTTCTGGCCCAGGCTGGGGTACTTGGCCTTCAGCTTGGCCTCCTCAGCCTTCACTGGGTTGGCGTTCTTCTCCTGGGAGTCCTGAGACAAGAGCATATTAACCTAAACATAGCAACTCTTTATTTGCAGCAACAGGGCCACATCAAAGTGTCGGTCAATAAATTTGAGCGGGGAAAAAACAGACCTTTTCAGATCTTTAGAAGTTTAACATGAACAGCTGTTTAGGTGAAAGGCACTGTAGTCACACTGCAATTACAGAAACACCAAGAGTCCTGCAGTAAAGTCTAACGTGGCGCACTGGGCCATTTCACTCTTCAAAAACATCAAACTGGCTTGTACAGGCTCTAGAAAAGCTCTGCTGTGAAGTGGGCTAAAACCATGGCAATGAGTTGTGGGAATTGAGGATTCTTCATGATAGTGTGAGTCACAGGGTGAATGTTCTTCTACAACAGTCTCTCTCACCGCCCTCATGGCTGTGAGGAAACAACTCACTTTGGAGACAAGGCTTAGACCTAATGGAAAGCTGAAGAGAGGGATCGGCATTTTTAGAAGGCTGTATTGATTACTAATGATCGGGAGAAAGTGTTCATAAGGCTATCCAAGGTTTTTGGTTCTGATAAGTTGGCACCAACTTCATACTAGCATCTGTGAGTTATATCGCTAGTCCGTAGAATATGAAACCATGAACCTCAGAATTGTACAGAATTCCTTGCAATTAGTTGTATTACTTGATAATTGTACAGCTATGAAGTATATAGAACAGCTTGTATGTGATCAATGTAGCTGCATGACTAGAAATCAGTTTGATTTTCATTACTAGATCACAAGCTCTTGATGCTGTGTGGACACAACAACCCTGACTTTCAGCTCCATATCGGTTTCATCCTATGGGTGCCATAAATAGCTGCTTTTCTAATACATCTCATGATCTGTTCTGTTTATCGGTTTAATTGCAGAAATGTGTTGCATGCGTGGTTACAAAACGCTACACTCACCACTTTGCAAACTAATACGGCCACATAGCCAATCAATACTTGGAATTAAGCTTGTGGAAAGAATAATAAGACTAGAAGAGTAATCTTTGTTTCTGACCAACGCCTAGTTTAGGTAACAAGAACCCTAGGAGGTGATTCATGCATGCATTCATGTCATTGCCAACTGGTGAACTGACACTAACCAAACTAGTCAGACACCTCTCATTCGAGTCCCTGTCAGGTAGCAAGTGAAGCCTGTAAAGTAGGTCAGCAGGACACACCTTGTTTGTGTGCACAGTGCCAATTCAGTCTTTTGACTGCGCTTCAAAACAATCCCCATAAAAAAGTAGTCGAAAATTGCACACAGGAGTACAGCAGGCATATTCAAAGTGGCATTTATGCGAGCGTTGCACGTTTACCTGGTGTGAGCAGCATGCAGCATAGACCTACTTCCACTATGCAGACAAGACAGGGCTCTCAGAATGCAAAGCTTGCTGGGGCAGGGATAAAATGTGACTCAGGACACAGAAGCCGATGAACAGATTCCCACAGGAGGAGGGGGGACGTGTGGCACTGTGCTGATTCACTTGGGCCCATGACGAGAAATTTATGAGCTGCTATATTTGGCCCCATGCAGGGAAATTGCAGAGCCCCATTGGATACTTTCTGCACCGTCCAGATAACTCTAAACTGTTATGCACATTTCACATAGGTTCTGTTCTGGTCACTCAACCTTGAAGGTGTCCACTTGGGAAGTCAAAAGGAAATGCAGTCTTACTCAGACCACTTTACATTACCTATTCCATTCAGTGCAACATTATCTCTTGGCATGCATATAGACATCCAAGTTGATGCATATTGACCAACAGGTTTGTCAACAGGAGCCTGAACTCTAACCTCTCAACTCGTGGTGCAGGCAGTCAGCACCCTCCTTGTAAAGCCTAATAATTGAGCAACATCAGACAGTGGACAGGTGGAGGACAATGGTAACTATGCAAACATGAGCTGCTGAAAGCTGTCAAAATGAAATCGCAGCATGCATGGTCTGACCGAGATTGATGTAAATCCTTTCTGAATCAGGCATTGTTGCAAACTGTAAACTATTCACATCATTGCTGTTGTTGTAGCAGTATGTGGAAATGCGGAAGCACTGCCACACTGCAGTTGTTGTCAGTATAGACCAATGAGGCCCGACCTGCTGTGGACTCGCGAGCCAATGACACAAGCCAATGCAAGGGGCACAACACTGTGACACAGTAGCAAGATATTATATGTTTTTCGGCAGGAGATCTATGACAACATTTCCCATGTCATGGAATGGCTGAATCAGGTCTATGTGTTTTTATCACAAGTATTCTGCTGTCTTTGTGCATCGTTAAACATATAGAAAAACACTTCACTTGTGCTAGCTAGTGTTAGCCACTTCTAGCTAGCATGCTGTGTGGCTAGCCAACAACATGAAGACAGACATCAGAACCCACCTGTTTTTCGTCCTCATAGTCCATCTGAGTGTCTGAGTCCAGGTTTTCTGACGACATTGTGCAAATGTGATAGACACGTAATGTCTCGTTTGCCGGGAAACGCAAATGAATGAATATGCGTAAGTACTGTTGCTCTACCTGTACTAAATCTAATCCTCCTTTTATGAACACGACTGCTCCTCAACAAAAATGGCGAAAAGATCTATGACATCACCACTAAGGATTTCCTATTTGTGATTGACATATACAGTAACCAATAGCAGAGTAGAAACGCCTTACATAGCCTACCAATAGAGCCAATGAAATACCATTAACCGCGTAGCCGTTGTGATTGACAGTCTCTCGTCCAATGACGTTAGAGTGAGGAGACAGAAGGGGCGATGCGGGGGCCGCACTGCATCAACACAAACCACATGAGCAACACAAAAGAAATACAACATATTAACGTGACAGTAAATAATATACACAACTTTACGAATGTAACGAAGCTAATTTAATAAGAGGACCAGCATCCCTCGTTCTCATATTTTTTGTTTGCAGTACAGGCAGGCAAAGCTCTCTGCCCTTTGATTGGCTACTTGTTGGTGACTGATGAGTTGCTACCTGTCAATCAACCAGTCAGCGGGAACGTTACACATAGATTTAACGGTTTAATTAGTTGTAATTTGCGTTACTTTAGTAAAAGACTGTTTTACCGTTGCCATGTAAGAAAAACATCAACGTCCACCAACTATCTAAATAACAACAGGAAAAATTGACAGATTAGCTCGTTTTAATTTAAATCAAATTGGCTGATTAATTTGAGTAGGGTAATGTTAACTAGCTACAGTCAAATTAGCTAGCACTAGCTTAACTTTATCTTGGATAGGTTTAGGGTTAGAGGCTGTTAGGCCACCCCGGTCCTTAAATTCTTCTCTGTTCTCTGTAGTGTTTGATGTTTGCTGTTTTTCACCACAACCATGGCTTGTGTACAGCGTTTGAGAACTGCTCAGGTAAAACTCATCTGACCTAACGTTAACTCACTGTTGTGATGTTGCAAACTCCATTATTTACATGTCAAGTCTAAAGTTATTTACTTTATCTGTGAATTTTATACATGTGTTAAGTTCAGTTTCCTCCCTTTCCATAAAATTAAATGAATCTCTGCTATCTGCCTGGATATAAACAAGGTACTGGATCTCCATGGTGATTTTCATGGTGGGTGGGGAGGCTTTGAGTAGCCATAGCAGTGCGGTGGTAAAAACAACTCTAATATGTGAATGATTTCTTCAGACAGCTTCTCCTGTTTTTAGATTCATTAAGTAAAAGAGAAGAGATGAATGAGAAGAGAAGAGATGAATGAAGGCAACTTCCCTAGGTTCTGTTCGTAATGGCATGAGTCTCCAAAGACTGAACACCCTTTTTATGCTTGTTATTACCCACACCTTGACATGCAGTTGCTAGCTAGCTAGATTACCAATGTTGTGATAAGTAAAAGCCAAACTCCAAAACAAAAACAAAGATGGGACCTTACGGATTGAGCACGCCTGCAGGTCCTGAAAATGTCTTAAAATGCCTATTATTCATAACTATTCATTATATTATCTAAATTGAAGTCCTTAAATGATTTTTAATTCAGTTAAAAAAAATTGTGGTCAGTCCAGTGATGCAGACCATATTCTGACCTGTCTGCAGTTCTTTTCATTTTTATGTTTTTGCAAAATGGTTATTTTCTCAAAATGGTCTTATATTTCATCCTAACTAGCATTAAAAGAGCTTAAAAAATCCTAAATTTAAATCTTCCTGTCCAAGACACCCGTAGTTGCCGTATTTACCTGGACCAAGCATTGAATCTGAATCATTTGTTTAATTTATCCAGGACGTTCAGCTGTTGCCTAATGAGGTTGCCACAGAGCAGCAATCCTTGGTTGTTGTAAAGAGACTTCTGGCCATTGCGGTGTCCAGCATCACCTACCTCAGGGGCCTTTTCCCAGAGAAGGCCTATGGGAGCAAATATCTTGAAGGTACATCACATATTTAACTCTGTTATTGTGTCATTAAGCAGGGCAGGAAACATCCCATCCCAAACATTACATCCCAAATTTCATCAGCTACTATTCTACCAGCCAACTAGATTTTTAAAACTCAGCAGGACTTACAAACAAGTCAGTCTGGTAGAGTGGCCAAACTTACCAACCAACATTTATCAGCATTTGGCTGGTGGCTAGTGTTAACTTCTTACCTTAACTTTTTCTTTGGTTGTGAAAAGTTGACTTTGATGTATCTTTGTATTTGGTTTGTTTAAGTTCACGCTGCCCGGTTACAAGAGAACCAGGGCTTGTAAACAAAAGTCACATGG
This sequence comes from Hoplostethus mediterraneus, assembly GCA_034670385.1. Classification (NCBI taxonomy): domain Eukaryota; kingdom Metazoa; phylum Chordata; class Actinopteri; order Trachichthyiformes; family Trachichthyidae; genus Hoplostethus; species Hoplostethus mediterraneus. The sequence goes on from JAXDDW010000105.1 coordinate 1,623,565, forward strand.
ACTCACAAGTAGCTTGTTTTTGGGGCAGAGTTTTGGTGACCTGTCAACCTGTCATCCTGCCAGGTTGGAGATTTTGGCAGCAGGGATGGGTCAAAACAAATCTGATTCCAGTCCCTGTAACTTTAAGACTGATGGACTTGTCTGCCCTCTTTGCTGTAAATTCCTTCTCTGGTGTTCATACCAATTATGAACACATGAAGAATTTTCTAAATATGAGCTTCAGTCTAGACTGCGGTTTGCCCTCAGTTCCTTGTGCTATGCTAGGCTTTCCAAGCATGAGGACCTGCTGGCTATCAGATGTCAACATCCGCCTCCTTATACCCATAAGCCCTTGCATTTTGGGTTTGCTTCCTGTAGCTGTACTTTGTATTAGGTTCTCACTTCTAATGACCCACATTGCAGTTCTCTTGTTAGAGCACTGAGACATTTTCAGGCGTCGGGCGGTTATTTGGTGCCACGTGAGGTCGAATGATGTTGTCGCCTGGCCAAACGAACCGAAGTAAATCACTCCAAGAAAGCTCGGTGTGAAGTGATACCAGTTATCTTGATGTGTCATCTCATTCATTTGAAAATGACTGCTATACGTTTGCCATTTCAAATATTTGCTAATGAGCTGCTTATCTGGCTTTTCTTATCCCGCAGAGCAGCAAGTGATGATTCTTAGGGAGGAGCGCAGCTGTCCTGGTGCCAATCAGATTGTTCAGTGGTAAATAACCCAACTACAGTTTGACACTTGAGGCCCATGGCCAGTGTTAAAGCCAATGGATTTGTCATAACCGACACCTTTCGCCTTTCTCACTTGTTTTTTTTCTTTAATATTTTAAAGGCAAGGAGTTTTCTGCCTCTATGTGTTGTATTACAGGCATTTGCGCACACACACACATGCGCGCGCACACACACACACACACACACACACACACATACACAGAAACACTCATTGTTTTATCATTATGGCGCTGTGTCTTAACAGGTGTACGCTAGAAAGTGGTCAGTATTAACTAGATGTGTTTCTTCATCCTTCAAGGATGCACGGATGCTTTGATGCCATTCAGAGGAGCTATGTAGGTTGTCTCCCACTTTTTCCATCAGTCTGGAGATTTTAATGTAATATTGGTTGCTTCATGATGTATAGATACTAGAAGTCAGAAATTCACATTTTATCCACAATTAATTTGTTGTGTCCCCCTACCAACTGATGTTTTCCACCAGCTGCGGACAGTTCTTTTGTCTGTGAGTATCTTTTGACCTGTTGACATGTTAAGCCTTTATGGATTTTTGATAGTTATACACACATGAAGGTGAGGTGCTGGCCTCATGGTGGAAAAGAGTAGGAACTCTCATCATATACCATTTATTGACTGTGCTTTGACCTGATGGAGATCTACAGTTCATTGTGTTGGTTTTACTCTTTTCTACGAGCCCTTAAGCTGAAGTCGTGTCCATTTGTCCCGTTCTAGATATATACTGATCCAGAAACCCCCCAGGTAATTTGCAACAATTCAATGACATTTGTTGATGTTTTCTCACCCCAGCACTCAGCTAGCTGTTTGAATATCCTCACATCTCTCTTCACCACATTCAGAAGGTGACAGAGTGTTACCACTTCAGGATCCAGTACACTGCAAACGGGCCTCAGATGGGCTTTGAAAGGTAAGGTGTGTTATATGCTTAGATGTAAGGATGTGTCAGCACACTGGAAAATGTGAAGGAGCGTATGAGGATTACTCAAACATTGAGTCAGGGTTCCTACGGTCATGAGGAAAAATATACTGGAGAAGTAAAAAAAATCTTATGTAAAGTTTTTCCAACCAGTGAAGTGTTGATTGTCTCATCTTGGCTGCTTGTTGATCCACTTCAGATCAGAAATGAACTGATAGTATCTGTGCTAAGAGATAGTTGGAGCAGAAATAAGACCTGGACATTCACACCACATGTTCAATGCAAACATGTGACATTTGCAACATAGACTCTGACAAATATTGGTCATAGAAATTGTGCTATATGTCATGGAATAGACGTTGAATGTAAAGGTCTTCTCAGTGCAGGAGATTTCAGGCCAACATCCACACAGGCTGCTACACCTCAGAAAGACAAAATAAAATTGTCATGTGATGGTTGGTTACCTGCCAAAGGGACAGAAAGAGTAGACAAATTTACCAGCTACAGACAAAATGTACCAGCACTGGCCTGGTGGTTGGTGTTCATTTTGCAACCTGCTTCCTATGAACCCTAGCAACAGCAACAGCAACAGCAACAACGTGTCATCGATGACATGCAGCAACACGAAGAAGGCCAGCATCCTGCTAGTGAGAAAGCTCTACACTCTGATGCAGAACCTGGGGCCTCTGCCAGATAATGTCTGTCTCAACATGAAGCTGTCTTACTACGAAGATGGTAACACACACACACACACACACACACACACACACACACACACACATCCCTTTAGCAAAGTTGGAATCAGCCTAAATTAATTGTTCTTTCATATTCCAGTAAATGTACTGTAGCTTTTGATTCAAGCTTATTTGCTTTTACATTACATTGTAGGCGTTCATCTCTGTCTGTCTTCCCAGTCACTCCTCAGGACTACCAGCCTCCAGGCTTCAAGGAGGGAAGCAGCGGCTTGATGGAGTTTGAGAAGGAGCCCGTCAAGCTGATCATGGGCGAGGTGGTCACCCCCTTCCACACTCTGAAGTTGGACATGACCACAGAGAGAGAGAGACTGGAGCAGGTAACGGAGAGGATGGGAGAGAGAGAGAGAGAGAGAGAGAGAATAGAATGAGACAGAAAAGGTAAACTGGACTTGAAGTGAGCTGTGAGGCGTCATAATCCCAAAATGAGAGTAACCCAAGTGTATAATCACTCACAAATATAATGTCAAGAAAAAGCCTGCATTCTTCTTCTATTATTATTATTGCTATTATTATTATTATTATTATTATTATTATTATTATTGTTATTTTGATCAAGAGATTCTGTCTATTATTAAACATTAAGCACTTGCTATGACCGTGTTATGGGGTTATTAGCTTCACAGACGCCCCTGAAATCTTCAAGTTTTTTCACATTGTGTGTATTATATTATATCATGTTAAACTCTGGTTATAATGCACTCACTGTGTGCTTATGAAGCCTGAGCACCACATCAAGTAAAGTAATGGTAACAGGGACATTTAGAAAGACCATTGACACACTGTAGTTGGATGTCTCCACCTTTCAGGCTACACACCTTGTGCACTGACAAAAGATGGTGGACTATTTTACATTTGGAGCATGTGCTGAAGGCAGCAGGGTGGCTCAGTGGTTAGAGAGACAGTCCTGCAACTGGAAGATCTCGGGTTCGATCCTGCATGATTTCAAAGTGCCCCCCCCCCCCCCCCGCTGACGTGTCCTTTAGCGAATCCCGACCAGCTCCGGGGGGCGCTGCTCTGTTGCTGACCCCTTTCTCTGACCTCTCTCTCTGCTATTTTCAATTAGAGAGGTGAAATTTCTCAGCTTCCATGACTTTTCCTACACCTTTTTTTCTGTGCAAACCAATGCTGCTGGATTTTCAAGGGAATGGGAATAATGTTTACCGTCTTCAATTGATGGAGTGTTCATTTTTACAGTGAAGACTTCTTCTGGGAGCTGTTTTGATTGACAGCTGTGTTGCCCACTGTCTGCAGGTGGAGGACGGGGAGCCTGTGCGTGTGAGGGGAAAATGGGTTGTGAAGATGGAGGAGGAGGAAGCTGCGCTGCAGGTCAGACACACTTAGACATGGAGATAGGACCTGATGACAGTTTTTATTTTAGTGTTTCCATTTCAGGGAACTTGGATAATCCTATTTTTTCTTTGACTACATCTCTCTCATGATCAGTTCATGAAAATAATGCATGTTATTGAATTTGAGCACGTCGTTTTTTAGAGGAAGTAAAATCAGAGTGGGCAGAAACAGACCAGCAGTGATTTTATCTAAACCTGTAGAGGTTAGACAATTAAAGGTGTAATGGCTCTGAAATAAGTTTTATTTTTGATATCTACAGTAAATAGATTTATTCAATACATCAATACTTTACTCAGGGTCCCTGAATAAAATACTTTTGTGTACTACAAGTGTGTACTACATCCACCACCATAGCTACTTTTACAGCTACTACTACAAGACAGTGTTAATATTGTCATGATCTAGTCATAATGACAAAAATGCTTGTTGACATTTTTTAAAAATGAATTTAGTCAACTGTGACTGGCGAGTCGAAATTCCAGGAAAGTAGCAGAAATAATTGTATTTTCTTCTCTTATTGACAAAAGGAAACAAAAGGATAACTATCATAACTATCCTTGACAAACGTGTTTTGTTAAAAGAGAAATAGTTCATGTTATCACATTACAGGCATGTGTTCACTCTAGGCCAGCAAATGAAGATATACGCGTCACTGATGATACGGTTTATTATTTTCCAAACACAGACATTAACAGAGAGACAGAGAGACGCCTGTTAGTCTGTCTGACGATGTTCCAGGAAATATCATCTCACAGATGTGAATGTGTGCAGCTCCCAGATCAGCACATCATTTAGGAAACATCTAAATGCTGTGATTAGTCTACACTAACCCATGTTCATCTTTATGATCTACAGTTCTGCTGCACTGGACTATGGACAAAGGACTATTGATTGATTGATTGATTGACTTCAGTGTTGACATGGTGCTATCGTGATATTCAGATAACATGTTTTCATCTTTAGAGTCATGTGGTTGAAGACGTGGAAAAGCCTGACAGTGAGAACTCATACTTGGACAATAATGGTAAATGTCACTCATTTCACTTTAACCCAAGGTAATGAACTTAGGAACTTAGAGGGCTCAGATTGACAGTCAAGGTTTCAATATGGATGAAAGGCCTTGAAGATGCTTCAACTCATAGCTGAGTATTCAGCACAGTGTGTGTAGCATCATGAACGTGAAGGAAATGATCGTCGGTGTTTTGGAGATGGGAAATGTTTCATCCCTCTTTTTTCAACCTGTCAGGTGTTGAGCATCAGCCTGGTGGATCTCACAGGGTTATCAAAACTTAAGGTCCCAAAAGGTCTTTAAAGCAGTTAAATATATTAATAATATAATTTTAACTCTTAAATTCAGTTAGAGAGGACTTACAGTTTCTCAGGTTGCTGTTTTATTCTGATCTACAGTTTTTATTTTCAGTTTTTCAGCTTTCTTACCTGGCATTTAAAAGGTCTATAAAGTCCTGAATGTAACTTAAACGTACAGACATCCTACTACCCCCCACCCCCCCCCCCCCCACCAGACCACCCCCAGTATTATTATTAGAATCAACCATTTAACACTAATAAATATTGGTTGTAGAGACTTCAGTACATACAAAGTAACTGAATGTGTTTTGTGCTGTTTTCATGTGATGAACCCAGAGGTGGAGGTGAGCTGCCATGAGAAGATGGAGGTGTGTGAGGAAGTCGTGGTGAACTCACAGGTGGGCGTGGCTTACTGGGGGAAGAAAGCTCAATACTTTTAGTCTTTTCTTAATTTGATTAGAAATCAACAAAGTGGAGCAGACTGCTGGACTGTGATACGTTATGATAGGATGACCAGTACGGCTCCCAGTCAGTACAGACTGTCGGCCCTGTGTCAACATGGAGACAAGGGCCACTCCATGGGCCCTTGTGGTCAGTGCTGTTAGCCACCATCTGTCCCCTCTCAGGTGGACTCTCTGGTGAAGAGGACGTCTGACACGGAGGTGGCCTTCAAGAGGACCAGGAGTGGAAGAATCATCAAGTCCACCACGGTCAGTCAGCCACTCCAAACTCAACAAGCACTAATCCTCTCCTTTAACTGGGTTACAGCTGGAGGACCTGAAACCCCTTCAGGCTGAGGAACCCAGCCGTGGGCCGTAGTCTGGTTAAGGTCTTAGTCAGGTTAATCTGTTGACATGAACCTTCAGTCTCCCTGTTTACATGAATCAACCAATCAACAGAATATCCCCCCAGCTTACTTCTAACAGGTGAAGGAAAATATGACGGTAAACCAAAAGTGAAAGGACTAAGATGTTTCCTGTGCTACAGTAACCGGTTTAAACCAGCCACGGCTCCATGCATGTAGACATTGTGGTGAAGATAGAAAGGAAATCAGTATACTATAATACTGTGTGTGTGTGTGTGTGTGTGTGTGTGTGTGTGTGTGTGTGTGTGTGTGTGTGTGTGCAGGAGAACAGCTCTGCCAAGACCACCAAGAAGCCGCCTCCCCCCGTCCAGTACAAACCGGTGAGACTCCTTCCTGTCAGTAGGGTCTCTCCTATATAAGTATGAACCTCTATAGCTAGTTACAAGGTTCTTACAGGTCGGACAAGGCTGGAAAATGGATTGGAATTATTTCCTGATCATTCTGGGAATTGCACAAAAATTGCTGCGTTTAGCTGAAGACTCAACACTTACTCTCATTTTAGGTTTGATGTTTGTTGTTGTGCAGGATGTTTATCTATATGGTGATACAGCTCAGTTGACACTATCAGCAGACAGATGTGTTGAGCAGGGACTAAAAATCTCCAGATTAAGTCAAGAAAATAAAGCTGCTCTAGGCTGCAAAAGATTTGAACTTCAATACCCAGAAACCATGTGAGGTACCGTTCAGTAAACGCTCTTGTTTACCAACCTGGGTGGTCTGATGCTTCACAACGACGGAAACCAAAGAGACGAGAGAGGAGAAGATCTTATGTTCGGGAGTTCAGCTTTTTTTGGATGGGGTGCTTCCTGCTGTCTGGATTTCAGTTTTGACACGTCACTTCCTGTGTAGAGTGGATCTACCCAACGCCAGAATTTCATTTGGGGGTCAGAGGGTCAAATCTATGGCGTGGGATTATCAGGGGTGGGATGCTTGTCTCTATTGCAGCCCCACTTTGTGGTCCAGGTCTTGCCTAGTGCAGCTTCAAGGGTCCCGATAAAGGAACTCTGAAATGGAAGCTGCGTGGGAAACCTGCTCGTATGCTTGTATCACAGATTTTGTTGACCTCGGTTTCTCAGAGAGAGATGTGGTCTGTCAGTCGTGTTTCCTCTCCTCCTCAGATGACTCAGTTTGAGTTCCCCTGCAGCCAGGAGGTCCCGCCCTCCTCGGCGCCCAAGAAACGCAAAGTCAGCGAACCCAAAGAGCGCGACTAACAGCCACGGCAACACGACCGCCTCAATCCACCTCAACACTTTTCTTTTCTTTTTGATTGTGTGGTTGTTTTTTTTAAAGGGAATGTCACCGGAGACGTAACCGTTTATTCAGAGGTTTTTATGAAATAATTTGAATGAAATGTGGATTTCAAATGTATTTATGATTTGGTTAATTGGATCAAAACAGTGTTTAGGTTGTCTTTTAGACGTGAATGTTTTTATGAAGTCTCAGTTCCTGGTGCAAGCACAAATTAAACACTCAGATCGAAGCGTCTTCTGGTTTTCAGTCGGCCGTTTCAGTTTGTTTTCCACTTGGATCGTAGAGTCAATCAAGACAAATTGATTTATAAAGCACTCTGAACACACCGGGAGCGACGGAGGCCTCGCACCGACGCTAGCAGGTCTGCAGCGCTACAGTGGCAGCGCTGCAGCTGCACCTAAGATGGCGTAGTGCCTCCATCAGCACTTCCACCCCGTCAGACACCTGCTCCCGTCTCACGGTTGGAAGAAGGAAACGCAGGCGCCTGCCACCGTTTAAAGATTAAACAGTTTGAGCTTCCTGCCTGTAAAAGCCTGCTGCTGCTCGGCCTGCTTCCTGACGCCCCCCCCCCCCCCCCCCATCTCTCTGAAGGACCCGAGATGCCGTCATCTGCATGCGAGGTGCCTTAAATGAAGCTGTTAAGTGAAAGTGGATTATATCTGTACACAGTGACCTTTGGGCCCAGATAAGGGGCCATCAGCAGCCTCCCGCCCGGCAAGCTGTGTGTTTTTAATCTCCTGTTGTTTTTCCCAGAGAGAGGGACATTTGCTGATAGACTGCCTTAACCCACTGCAGATCAATACTGCAGGAAGCCTTTGTGATGCATATCCAAGCAGCGCCCCCCCCCCCCTCCTCCCATGTGTCTGCAGCAGGCCAGAGGGGGGAGAGAGAGACTCCATCAAATCAGCCCTCACTTCCTAAGGCATTGTCTTGGCCACCACATTTATTTCATTGTCTCTCTGCTTTTTTTGTATTTTTTTTTATGGGTATTTCTGATAAGAGTGGAGCATAAAGCAGAGCGGTCTGGGAAATCCACGGTGGACAATACCCACACATCGACGCTCTTTATGAGCTGTGAAATGAAGCCGGGTTAGCGAACCTCTGCGCCGGGCTCCGCTGGCGTTCTTCACCTGTTTTTATTATCGTGACAGCGGGGGGGGGGGGGGGGGTTCTCCGGGTATCGATAGGTGAGGAGATGCAAAGACAGTAAAGGCGCCTCGCGTTCGGTCCTTTCTAGTTCCTATTATCTCTGCCAGTGGTGTTATGGACACACTACATCACATCGTGCAATTTATGAAATGTACAGACCCAAAAGGCAAAACATCTCCAATGGCACAGACACTAAAGGAACTCTGACCGAGGCAGTTACTGCAGGATTGAAAGTATTTTAACCTCTGGAAATCAGACGAGGGCGATAACATGGCCGACCTTCAGCCCTTTATCTGAAACAAACTGCATGAGGAAATGTTTTGGGTGTTTCTTTCAAGTGCATTCCAGATATCGTCAGAGGAGGGAAAGGGGAATCTAAATTGCAATTTTATTTCACCTCCACCCTCAATCCTTCACCCGGATCCTGGGACTCTACATCATTTCTGTACACACACGTCTCCCAGAAATGAATTCTGAAATTAAATTCAGGGACACACGTCCAGCGGCCAGTGTTAACAGATCAATCAGCTGGTCAAACAGCAGGCGGGGCCCGCCGGACGCCTCTACGGACCAATCAGAAATTTTGGTTCGGCCTGTCTGAGTCAATAACCCAGGTCCGGGGCCGTTTGTGTACGGTCAAGGCAAGACACACTGACAAACTGATGGACAGACAGCCGCGGCTCATCCCAGGGCTCCACCTAGATTAAAGCCAGCTTCTGTGAGCCTATAGTTGCGGCGTGGTGATTGTGCCTGCAGGGCCTATAGGCCCCAGGGGGGGTTGGGCTTTACAGCGGGAGGGGGAAAGAGCGAGGGATGGAGTGGACATCCAGCCCAGGGACCGTGACCCCTTTGACCTTGCCAGAAGGGCAGCAAATGTTTCCGAGCTGATTAGCGCTTCCCCAGCAGAGTACCCCGCTCGCTGTTAACCCTTTGGACTCAGGTAGGGGGCAGGAGCGTAGGAGGGAAGCCAGGAAATGTGTCAGTCAAATCTTTTCCTAAACCTGGAAAAAAAAAAAACAGTCCAATGGTCACAACGAGGACCAGGTAAATAAACCTCTGAAAGGGTTGAAAATACTGGCAGGCAATGCTTCATATAATTACATCAAACAGCAACACCTAGAGAATAAGAGTCTTACTGTAATAGTAATTGAAATTGCACGTGGGGGTGAAATACCCATTGTGGCCACAGGGGGGCGATAAGTGGCCATGGAATGAGTTGTGACGAGGCCCCATAGATAACCCTGCTGCTGTATGTCACCATGGAAAAGCATCTTTCTCTTCCGTGCGTTAACAGGCGTGTACAGTCGGCCTGCACACAGTACACCAACACAGCCCTACCGACAGCCACCGCTCGTCTATTCAGCGGCTCTTCTGAGAGACACCGCCGTGCAGTCGCAGTATTGATCCGAATAAGAAATGCTAAGAGGAGGGAGGCTGAGAGCAGGTGGTGGTGGGCCAGCAGATTCGGGGATTTAGCCGCTCACCGGGTATGTATGGTCAGCGCCGCTGAGCGGTGAGGGGACCAATACCTACTTGAAACAGATGCTCAAAGCAATGGGATGTGCCCCCATTGTGATCAGAGTGGACAGCTGAATTGTTTACCACCAAAGGGCCCTTTTCTTCAGCGGCAGGCCGGCTCACAATGGGGCCCCCACAGCCCTGACACACCGAGGTGGGGAGGAAGGAGGGGGCAGGATGGGGGGAGGTTAGCGGAGGTGGAGGGGGGTTTAGGAGGCTCCTGACCATACCCCCCTTTTTTCTTTCTCTGTGCTCAGATGGACCTCTCTCCTACCCCCCTCCCTCCCCTCCCTCCCTCCCTCCCTCCTCCACAAAGCCCCCCTAAAGCCACCGGAGGGCAGGGGTTTAAATGTCACGCTTGGCCATCAGAGCGCCCGGCCCCCGGCTCGTGTCTCTGGGGGGGGAGGCACGCCGCGAGAGAGGGAGGGGGGGAAGCCGAGGGGAGGGAGACACTCGGCCCTCGCCCCCCATTGTCCATTACGATCGGCATGAGCTGCTAACTGACTCCAAATCAAGTGTATCCTCTCGCCACGCGCCCCGGCCTTGTCCTGCTCTTGCTCCGACACAATGGCGCCTCTGATTTTTGTTGGTAGGTGAATAGCCGGTTTGGTCACGGCGTGTTTGGCGGGGCGGCTTAGCGGGGGTGTAGCGGAGCTTCAGCTGGCCGCCGGGCCGAGCGATAAACACAGTTTGTCACCCTGAGACGCCCCGGCATCCATCCAGCCCGCCACGCCGGTGTGTTCTTATATGACAAAAATCAATGGGAACTTTTTACATTCAGTCACATAAGAGGGACTTCAAAACGTTAAAGGGAGAAGGGGGAGGGGGGGTGTAGAGAGAGGGAGAGAGGGGTGGGGTGACAAAGTGTCAAGCTGAAATACAAGTACAGGACAAAATATACGAGCTGCCGGCCGACTTTATCCCGGCCCAAGGTCCCGGCCCATACTTTACCCACCCACAAGATTGAGTGTTTTATGTATCTATTTGTTCTAAATAGTGGCACACTTGACCTTGAGGCAAGATGTGTGTGCTGCAGCCCGGCCCGGGAATCATCCCTCCTGTCAGGGACGGGTGGGGGGGGGGGGTGACCTTGAACCGGCGAGGCGCAGGCGTAGCTGAGTGCACAAACTCATTTACCTCGCGGTTTCGCTATTGACAGTCTGTAATCGTTAACATTATGGATGATGAACAACTACTGACTGCCGCGTACCCCCGCGCCTAAACGTCGCCCGTGCACCGGTCGCGGCCCGACCCCCGGGGGGCCCGGGAGCTCCACGGCGGGCAGACGCTGATGGTCAGGTGACTCGCGGGCCTCAACACTTGAAGAGTTGTTTTTCTACGTGACTGTCCAGCCCGGCGAGGCACGTTGTGGTGCTGAAAGATGCTCGTCACTTTGGTACCATGATGTGTTCAGGAACATCCAACGTCAGCCGTTCAGGGGAGCTTCAGTCAACATGTTTTCCTTATGAGTCGTTTTCATTTTAGGTTTATTCGCTGAAAAATAAAACGCTGGACAAACAAATTTATTATCACGTGGTATTAAACTCAAGTTAAAGTGAGTGAGTGACGCAGCTATGGATACCCGAAGGGGCCAAAATGAGCCTCTGACCATTCATGACCTCTCCTGTGAGTGGTAGAAAGCAGTCGTTCTATCAGAGTGAACGACGGCTTTAATGGCGCGTGGGAAGTTGTGGCTTTCAGCTCTAAACGTCCCGGCTCAGGAAGCAGTATATCCCAAAACTACATAAAACGAACGGTGACACTCCCAAGGACGTCCAGACGCTCCGACCAGACGCTCCGAAAGAAAAAAGTAAAATTCAAAAAAGAAATTCAAGATGTAAAACTTTACTGACATCTCAAGCTGCCAAACAGAGAGACAGGAGGAAAACACCCAGCAGACGGCAGACGGGTGAAATGAAAACCAAATGGTTGAATTCAATTATAGATATTTTTTTAAAAGCATCTTTCAAAAGAAAACCACCGGACCACACGGAGTCGTACTCACAGAACAAGGTCGTCTCGCTACGGCAGCCTGGAAGTTTGCCACTTGTGCCGCATACATTTCTCAAAGTCTTCACTGCAGGTTCACTTTGACCACCGACTCAATCTGCCGGAGGGGGAGAGGAAAAAGTTTGGTAGACTCTCCTCTCTCTCTCTCTCTCTCTCTCTGTCTCTCTCTCTCTCTGTCTCTCTCTCTCTCCCTCCCTCTCTGTCTCTCTCTCTCTCTGTCTCTCTCCCTCTCTCTCCCTCTCTCTCCCTCTCTCTCTCAAGGCCTTGGGAGTTTGACTTCTGCCCTGCTCGTGTTTTCCTCGTCTCCAGGCTGCGAGGGCTTTTCATCTCACCAAGGTGGAAGGGCAGCCACCTCGCCCCTCACCCCTCTCCCAGCCCCTTCCTCCCCCCTTCCTCCCATCCAGCATAAAGACACACATTTCCATTCCTGCTATCGTGGAGCTAGATTAGCGGCTCCTCTCCTCCACCCCAAGGCTGGCTTAAGACAGAAGGAGATCCAGCGGTGTCGGTGGGATGGATGGATGGATGTGGGTGGGGTGGGGGGGTGGGGTGGGGGGTGGGGGGGTGGGGTGGGGTGGGGGGGTGGGGTGGGGTGGGGGGGGGCGGGCCCACGAGACTTGTTTGAAACCGCCGTGGATCCTATGGATGAATCCTGATGCAGACATGCTGGTTTAGGATGTGTTGTCTTGCATGGTGGCGTAGAGCACCTTGTTCACTGTATGTTTACTACATCAAATACTACCTTAGTATAGAGTACTTATATGTTCTTCACTGTGGTGTTCCTCACTGTGGTGTTCCTCACTGTGGTGTTCTTCACTGTGGTGTTCTTCACTGTGGTGTTCCTCACTGTGGTGTTCCTCACTGTGGTGTTCTTCACTGTGGTGTTCTTTACTGTAGTGTTCCTCACTGTGGTGTTCTTCACTGTGGTGTTCTTCACTGTGGTGTTCTTTACTGTAGTGTTCCTCACTGTGGTGTTCCTCACTGTGGTGTTCCTCACTGCTCTTCCCAGAGATCACCTGTCAATCAAACAGTGTGTCCAGTACTGTGACGTCTTCCTCCTCTGATTTCCTGTCAATGGAGTTTGAGTTCCTGTAGGTGGCGCTCTTTTCTCTGTCTGTTCAGCCACGGTGGCTATCGCTGCTCATGCTAACTACCCAGTTCTTCTTCTATCCAAACAACCCAGAAACAGAAAACGCATCACTTCCTGCACACTAGAGGATGTTTCCCAGAGAAGACCAGCTAGCGGATCATTACTCTAAAGTAAAAGTGACCACCAAGTCTAAACGTTAGAAACCCACGTTGGTTTGACATTGAGAGAATTGACCGAAAAAACCTCAACGAGCACATCAAGCCGCTCGGGCAGCAGCGCCTGTTACAATTGACCCGTAACATGTGGCCCAACTACAACTAAATTGTGGCTGAATTATTGATACAGTGGCGTCGGCCGCGGTGCGAGCGGGGGCATGAAAGGGAGGCAACATGGGAATGGGCTGCTAATTTCATATGGGAGCCTCAGGGCACATTCCTCCCACTGAAGACCAAACATATCGACATATGTGTGTAGGGGGAGAGACTGTATATAATATCAGCCTGGTGTTGGAGGAGGAAAATGGACGGCGTGACACAGAACGGACTTCAGCGTTCGCATGTTGTGTCTTTCTGAATGTGGCTGCAGCATCTGAGGGTGTTGAGATGCTGAACCGGACCGACGTCCATTACAACGTTACAACAAATCATTTGTCAGTCATATCGATACTGTACGGAGAAACGGGTGCAATTGAAAGATGAATTGTCACGTGCGGGTTCAAGTGTTTTAAAGGGGCGGGGGTGGGGTCGGGGTGTTTACAGAGTCCAGGTTGGCTAATTTCTCCAGAAGCGTCCAGAAGCCTTTGTGCCCTTTCCTTGTACTTTTATTTCCAACCTCTCTTGGAATTGTGATGACCGTGCCTCGGGGCGACAGAGACACCTTGAGGAGCGCCCACCTTTAAATCCGCCGCTCGGCGACTTCAACCATGACCCCTAGCTGGAGGGATCCCTCAGGCCAGATTTAAACGAGCTCCCCCAGGTCCTCGGCGGCTCCCCCTTCTTCTCTGTCGCGTTTTTTCTTTTTTTAAAAGGCGTGAATCGGCCTCCTCCAACGGCTGATTATGAAATGTGTTGTGGAATAAAAGAAAAGTAGATTTGGATAAACTGAAATAAAAGGTACGTATGAGAGTAAACGCACCGTGACAGTGTGCGGAAAATAGTGTGACAGGCAGAAGAAAAGGGCTGATGGAGAGACTGGATGACTGGATGACTGGATGACTGAATGACAGCAGGAATGCTGAAGGCTCCTATTCTTTATTTTTCTTCTTTCTTTCTTCCTTTCTTTCTTCCTTCCTTCTCATTCATGAAAAGCAGGGGAATCCCTGGAGTCAAAATACATGAACACCTTTACTGCATCTAAATGTCATCAGATTCATCGAAGGGCTTTCCTATTAATTTCTTCTTCTCTTCTCTTCTTCTTCTCTCTCCTTAAATACGATCTCTTACCTTTTACAATCATTTTTTTCTCTCCCTTTTTTTTTTGCTATTATGGAGGACGGACGACGAGAAAAGCATACAATATACAGGCTATTGATCCACGCCCATCACTGCAGAAAAAAAGTCGGTTCAGGGGGTGTGGAGGGGAGGGGGGGGCGGGGGGGGGGGGACTGGACACAGCGATCGATAACCTACTCTATCAGCCGTTTCCATGGCAACCGGCCGAGCAAGGACAGAGGGCTGCCATGCATTTTGCACCTGTCTATTTCATATACCTATTGTGATAATGAAAGTGTCAGGGAAATGAATGCGGGGGTGACGGGGCTCCAGCCGACGTCCACGTCCACAATTAAAGAAATTACATAAAGGTTAATTGCTGGCGAGGGGAGAGAGAGAGAGAGAGAGAGAGGGGGGGGTGAGGGATGGGAGAGAGAGAGGGGGTTCAGGGGGATTCGGTGACCTCCCCTCTGAAGGACGCGCTGAGGCGAGCCGGTTCTGCAGAGACCGCCGGTGCAAAATCCAACGACGTTCTCCGGCTATTTTTCCCCCGAAAAAACATGCACAGATGACGGTTAAACTCGGCAGTTGCTTCCTGACATTGGAGACGGGGCCTCTGCTGTGGTTGACCCCAATTTGGAGGTCGAGCAGGCATGATCAATGTGCTGGCCATTAGCTCACCGTGAGCCACTGTAGGGACAGAGAAATATAGCGGGGCAGACACCGGGGGAGAGGAGAGGGAGGGAGGGAGGGAGGAGGAGGAGAGCCGGAGCTTTCTCCTCCAGCTCAACGCCCAGCGGGTCGAGCCAGACGGACCTCCAGGAGAACTCAACACCCAGACGCGTTGAACCTCCACCGCTCTGGACCGGAGGCTCGCCGGCGCTGCACGGGCCGGGTCAGCCCCTAAGTGAAGGGGATGGATATCATGATCTGTGGCCGTGTTGATCATGTGTTGCTGTATTGATCGGCAATCGAAGCTACCTGCTGAAAATGCGGGATTGAGAGAGAGAGAGGGAGGGAGGGAGGGACAGGGGATGGGCGATCGACTGTGGCTTCTCGCTACGGTTGGCGTTGTCGCCGGTGCTGCTGCAGTAGGAAATGGAGGCTTCAGCGTGGAGGAGCTCTCTCTGTCCCGGTGCATTCTGGGTGTTTTCCCCGGTGAGAGGTGCAGCAGTCACGTGATGCGGTGACGTCGACCACAGTGTGAAATTCCACCGTCAGCGCCGGCGGTGGGGGCGGGCTCTGCTGATGGACACGTGGCTCTGCAGCGCTGCTCAGGGGCCATTGGCCACCGCGCTGACCTTTGACCCCTTCCATGCACCGGCCTTCATTGAGAGGAGGAGGAGGGAGGGAGGGGGTGGGCGACCCCTAGTGTTGGATCCTCCCTCCCCCCACAACCTCCCCCCCTCCCATCCCAACACCTCCATCCATCCAACTCCCCTCCCTCCCCCTTCCCTTACTCTCACCCCCCTCCCCCCCCCCCTCCCCCTCCTTCTGCACCTTATGCCGATCAATGACAGTTTCATGTGGCTTCTCGGGGCCTGCAGTGACGTGTGTCCTATTGATTTATCGACATTACTCCAGGCAAGCGAACCCAGAAGCCCCCTCTCTCAGTAGGCAGCCGGGCTCCAGCACCCCTCACCCCCCCTCACCCCCCCCCCCCCCCCTGCGCCAGGCGGGCCCATGCCAAGTCATCCAACTGTACTGGATTCTCTAGCAGCAGCACATTAGCTGCTATATCTGTGTGTTTGTGTATGTGGGTGTCATTGAGGATGCTTTTACCCCCCCCCCACCCCCCCCCCCTAACCATTCAGTTTCATCCGGTCACCCCTCCCCCCCCCCCCCACCACTGGACATGTAATGGGGACAGTGAGCGAGACACCCCGGCACTCACACACATTTACTGTCGCCTGTGATTTCCAGAGGCGACTGTTCCACTTTTATGGTTAAGAGGTTCTTTTCTTCGCGGCGTGTCGATGTCATGCCTCCGTGGCCATGGCTCTCATCTGGGGGGGGTCAGACCAGCCCCTCCCTTTAGCCTCTGCCCCCACCCCCTCAGGCTCTCGGTGTCCAGTGAAAGGCCAGTGGATTGGGCAAGGGAGGGGGTAGGGAGGGGGGCAGCTGGACACTCCCCGTGGCCTGGCTAGCCGCTGAGAGTGGGGATGTGGGGTGAGGGTGGGGGGGGGGGGGGGGGGGGAGGAGGGTGAGGGTGGGAGGAGGAGGAGGGTGATCCAGTGCCATTAGGATGGGCCAGGGCTGCTCTGATGGCAGCTGGCCCTAAAGAGGAGGGAGAGGGGGGGGGGTCTGAGATCAGTGACCTGGCCACAGTGTCCAGCTGGGGGGTCATTTCACGGCCCACCTCCGGCCACGTGCTGGACGACCATCTGGGGGTCCGAACAGAAGTACCATCATCCTCTTAGATGCAGGGATGGACAACAACAAAAGTCAAGAAATCTGTCAGCCTAATCTGGAAAAAAAAGGGGGGGAGGTAAGGGGGGGTAAGGGGGTGGGGGGGGGGGGGGTACTGCAGCTGCCAGTAGATGTTTGGCATCAAGTGTGGTGCATCTGCTGTTTAATGCAGTGATGTTTATGTGATTCCTCCCCTGCTGTACTTCTGCTCGGGTGGCAGAGAAAATAAGACAAGAGAAGCAGCGAAGCTCACGTCCGCCATTCCTCCGTCGGGGGGGGGGAGGAGGGGGGGAGGCAGACCGGGAGGCCCTGGAGGTGAGGTGTGTTTCTAAACGGCGACTCAGCAGCCCAGATGGACCGCAGGATCCTCCGCTAGCAGCCGCTCAGTTTGACGGCTCTGATCGGAGGACAGATTAGCGCTGGTTTGTTGTCAGTGCTAACTTCAACCCTCCTCCTCCTCCTCCTCCTCCTCCTCCTCCTCCTCCTCCTCCCCTCCTTTCTTCTCCTTCCACCCTCTATCCTCCCCCCATCCTTTCATCATCCTCTCCTCCCCAAGCCTTCTGTCTTAAACTGTTTAAGGTGATGGAATCGTGCCCCTCCTCCCGGCGTGGTCGGAGGGGATCAGAGGTTGCCGACCCCGTCCTGATTGTAAAGGTCACGCGGGGAGACCTCCATAATAAATCGGGGTCCCGCTAAACAGACCTGACCTTCCGGAGACTTCCAGGAGCTCGGAACATTTCTGGCTTCATTTTTGGGATCCTTTAATCCCCTTAACATTTACCGTTGCTCCGCTAATGAAAGTGATCTTTGCGTTCATGTCTGATAGGTTTCTAATCAGATTCACATAGACCCGTGTGGAAATGATCCACGGGACGAGCCAAGAGAGGATTGGAGTGGTGGAGTTATCGGTCAGGAACGCCGGAGCGCTCCGAGGAAGAGCAATGTGCTGAAAGAAATTCATAAGCGCGACGGCGGGGCGGGGCCGCCGCCGCGCACCGATGCAATCTCGGGTCAGCACTTCTTCACGGCCGATACCGTGATAGGAAAAAATCCTCCTCTGAAATTTGATTAATTGCCGTCCCTCCGCCTCTCAATCCAAACATTGGTGGAAATGGAGGCCGGTTGACAGGGCAGATACATCAGCCCGGAGAGCTGCGAGCCCCTGGCAAGCAGAGGCATTTCTTATCCTGTAACAGGATATCCACATACAGCGAGGTGTGGAAAAGTGAGAACTGCATCGTCTTCATTTGGCCATAACAAGGGAGAGGGGGAGGAGAAGCGGGGGGGGGGGGGGGGGGGGGGGGAGGGGGAGAGCCAGCCAGCCAGGCAGGCAGCTCGCTAGGCTGGGCCGAGGCGTATCGATTGATTTCCCAATAGCCTCTGGTCCATGAGCCGCGAACCCTGGCCCCGGTTGCTAGGTGACCACACCATCCAAGATGGAGAGCGGGGTGATGAAGGGTGACAGCAGCGCTGAGGGTCAGCGGGGCCACTGGTCATTCTGCTGCCCCTCTGGGACGCTCGGACATGCAGATAATGCAATGAAACTGGACCTCGAGCAGCGGAGCAGGAATAGGTTATGGAGAGAGAAGCAGCGGCTGGTGCTCACCATCTTTGCTCCGGTGATCAATGCAATACGCATTGCAGGGACTGCACATTGTGCTGTAACACACACACACACACACACACACACACACACACACTCTGGGAGCATGAGGCTGTAAAGTGGTTGTTGATGTGACACAACATCAGATACCTTTATGTTTTATACTGTTATTTTCACAATATTGGATTCTACAAAAACAGATTCTTGAGAAATGATTATTGCACCGGTGCGATTTGATAGGGGACATTGACCAGATATGAAAATATTGATCGACAAACAAAACGCTATTCAAAATAATCATCATATAAACATGTTGGCTGCAGATGGAGGATCAGTCTCTTCAGTCTCATCCCACCACAATAAGATCTACTGGATCAAAGAAGCAGAACTGTATTGTGACATCACAACAACAATAACAACATGCAGCAGAAACTGATTGATCATTTCTACGTTCCCTCTGTAATATCTGATGTGTTTTATTCCTAAATGAGACCAAA
Source organism: Hoplostethus mediterraneus (assembly GCA_034670385.1). Classification (NCBI taxonomy): domain Eukaryota; kingdom Metazoa; phylum Chordata; class Actinopteri; order Trachichthyiformes; family Trachichthyidae; genus Hoplostethus; species Hoplostethus mediterraneus. The sequence goes on from JAXDDW010000105.1 coordinate 1,642,459, forward strand.
TTGAAAATAATGACACCAACTGATTCCAGGCCTGCGTTATGGGGTACTATTAAAGTTAGGACCAAAAAAAAATACATTATTGAATATGGAGAATCTTCTGGTTTTGAAACATCAACTGATGAATTTCAGTTGTAAATTATCATTACATCGTGTTTCAAAATAAAACGCTTCAAACTGAGGGAGGAAGAAACTGCCGGTAAACTGTCAACAGAATCAGAACAATACAAAAGAAAAATATTGTAAACATGAACTGGCCATAATCTATATCACATATTCCACGATGATACATGAGACATGATACCGTAGCGCTTTTCTACATATCGATTGTTCCACTGTGCGAGTGAAAAATGATATGGAGGGCAAGAGGAGGAGGGGGATATGAACTGGGAGACAAATGTAAAAGGATCTACATCACACTGTAAGCTCTGCTCAGAGAGAACTTACCAGAAGGCAAAAAAGCGAACGGGGGGGGGGGGGGGGGGGGGTGTCGGTGGGGGGGCGGTGGGGGTCACAGGGAGAAACCCATCAGTCGGCCCTGAAAGGCCACCTTGCTTTCTGGCTGTTGCCTGTGTTCTTCCTGTATGAAGGATTTCCCTTCATCCTCTGCCATGCCTCTCATGTCCTCCTCACAAGGAGCCCAAGCGTTTTCATGTCTGTTGGAGTTCCATATCCTGAGGAGGGAAGACTTTGTGTGTGTGTGTGTGTGTGTGTGTGTGTTTTCCTCCTCCCTCCCATCTATTAATAATATTGGGGAGAGTGAAGTGGATGTGTGTATTTGCTTTGGTAGGAGGCGAGATGTTTCTCTTTGCTCGGTGCTCGGAGCCCTAAGCTGTGAGAGTACATCTCTTAAATATTCCCTTCCCTTGTGACTGAAACAATCTCTTGCCCTAAAGGGCTGCATGGACCTCCCTGGCCAAATATCCACATACCTTTAACAGCAACCAGCTACCGAAATTTCAAATGATGGGATTTAAGGGTGATGTGGCTGCAGAAGGAGAGAGAGGAGGAAAAAGGGGGAATGGGAAAAAAGCGAGAGAGCAAATTGAGTCCAGTTTTTTTTTTCACTTTAATTAGATTGATGTGACAAATTTGTCCCAAACATTTGGAAAATCATCATCTATTACAATTACCACTGAGGGCCCCTGTAGCTGACAGCCTGACTGTGTGTGTGTGTGTGTGTGTGTGTGTGTGTGTGTGTGTGTGTGTGTGTCGTCCTGCCTCGTGTGTGTTTAGCAGAGGAGGGCGAGGGGGAGGTGGATGGAGATGGTATCAATCGCCAAGCCAGGCCATTGAATGTATTGATTAGTTACCTTTCTTATTAACATGCTGATTAAAGAGAGAAGAGAGAGAGAGAGAGAGAGAGAGAGAGGGAGCGAAGGAGAGGCACACACACACACACACACACACACACCTCGCCTCGGACGGACGGACGGAGAGGAGAGGAAGCAGCGCGGCGGCGGAGGGGATGCAGAGTGGATTTAACAGCAGAGCGAGGAGGGAAAATCAGGGAATAATTGAGAAGAGGAGGAGAGGGGAGCGAGGACGCCCGGAGACGAGGAGGGGAACGACCTGACTGGAAAACCAAGGGAGGAGAAAAGAGAGAGAGTGAGAGAGAAAGAGAGAGAGAGAGAGAAGCCCTGCTGCCTTTGATCCCCCACCGAGTTGCACTGACTGACTGAGTGCCGGAGAGACTGACACACACTTTTGGCTGTGAGACACACACACTCACACACACTCACACACACACTCACATATACTTAAACACACACACACACTGACACCCTCACACACACACACACACACACACACTCTCTCTCTCTCTGAGGCTGACAGGCCGAGGCAAAGCATTATCGCACCAGAAAATAGACTTGCGCTTGTGATGCTGATCAATATGTAGATGCTTTTTAACAAATGGTGTGTGTGTGTGTGTGTGTGTGTGTGTGTGTGTGTGTGTGTGTGTGGCGAGCGGCCGCGCGGTGTGAAGCGACGTGCGCTGAGGGATTCTAAAGATGCATGACCAGGTTACCAGAAACGCTTTGTTTTTTTAATTTAAATTCCAGGTGGGACTGGAAGGTGTGTGTGTGGGGGGGGGGGGGGGGGGGGGGGGGGGGGCGATGAGGATGTGGTGTTTATTTGTGTGTGTGTGTGTGTTGGTGTGTGTGAGTGTGTGTAAGTGTGTGTGTGTGTTGGTGTGTGTGAGTGTGTGTATGGGTGTTGGTGGAGTTGGACTGTATGTTTGTATGTGTCTCTGTGTGTTGATTTGTGTGTATGGGAGAAGAAAGCATGAGTGTGTTTGCATGAATGCAGGTGGCATGTTATGTGTGTGTGTGTGTGTGTGTGTGTGTATGTTTGAGTGTATGTGTGTGTGTGTAGGGGGCGGGGTGTCATTGCAGAATTTCATCAGGCAATAGAATCAGATGTAATTCACTCATACATGGCCAGACTGTTATTGGAGAAAGTAATTACGGTTTGGTTTACTGTATAACTTGGTGAGTCATGTAGCATTCGATGTGACTGGAGGAGTGTGTGTGCAGTGTGTGTGTGTGCAGTGTGTGTGTGTGTGCAGTGTGTGCAGTGTGTGTACAGTAGCCTGCAGTCATCAGGGCAGCGGGCCCCCGGCCTGCACGTCCAGGCCCATTTCATCCATCTGTATGTTGTTGTTGTGTTTGGCTAACAAGCTGGTGATATTTACACCCGCAGCCCAAAACATCTGACCAGTAATCCCATGTCTGATGTAACACCACGAAGGTAAATGCTGTTTTGAATTTTAGAACTGGAATAGTTCAGCTTTTAAAATGTCTCTCCATCTACTTTCTGTAAAAACAGCTGTCAGATTTTCAAAATAACACAAGAAAATAGTTTATTAGTATTTAACTGAGGAATTAATGAATGAATTGGCCTTCTACTGTTCTACTGTTAAAACTCTTGATTTAGAGAGTAAATGTGAATTTGTTCAGTTTGTATAAAACGTCCCAGGTGATGCGTCACGTGACCCAGACGTTCCCGTTATGTAACCAACGAACTTTTACTTTGGAGAAGTTTTAATGATTTTAACCAACACAAATGTCTCTAAGCCAAATAGCTTGAAAAGAAAAAGAAATAAAAAAAGACAAGTGCAACTTATCGACCTCTCACCCCCTTGAGCTCCGGTTTGCATGAATTAACCGTCTTCCTCCGGTTGATGAAGCTCATTAGCATGAAGGATGCGGGGCCAATTACTGTGGGAGAAATTTACATTTTATATGAAACATAGTTGTAGGGCAAAACGGGATGTTTAAAATGCGTGTATCGATTGACACGCATCACACACACTCTCTCTCTCTCTCTCTCTCTCTCTCTCTCTCGCTCTCTTTTTCTCCATCCGTCAGTTTCTCAATTAAAAACTCCATAAAATAAAAGCTGTTTTTAGTTATGATAGCAGATCCCTGTCAACGTGTTAGAATAAAATAAAAACTGACTGTTGAGGTAAAATATTTCTAAATTATCACCAACAAAAAAAATACATTCTCTAATAGTTCATACTCCACTCACTCTTATTAAACTCAATTATTACAAGTTTTTCAAAGTTGCTGCGGCGCTTTAAGCCTGAATCTGAACAGGAACTAAACTGATTGAATTATTTGCCTGAATCTGAACCCAGGTGTGATGATAACAACATTATTCACAAGATCCACTCGAAAGTTTCATGTCATTTGTAAGCTACTAATTTGCAAATAGACGAAACAAACGTGCTTATCACGGATCACCTGGTGAAAGTTCACACAGACGCAGATTGATTCTCTTGGGAATTAAAAAAAAATAGCCTATTGTTGGATTTGATTTTATTGCGTTTGATTTTATTTGTTTTAGGACAGCTGGTTGTAGACGTGGAAATCAATTCATGACTCTTCTGCTGGAATAATATGTTGTTTTTCATTTTCATGCTATTTAAATCCTCGAGATATTCCAGGTTTTACTGGCTCGTCCTGAAATGCAGGTACAATCAAAACGGGCTTTGTGATCTTTTTTTTTTAAGCTAATAAGTGAAGAAACTGTGAAGAAACTGTTTTATCACCAGTGTGCTGCTCCTGTTTTCAGCTGGCAGAAAACTCAGGATGAAATGTGTTTATATGGCGGCCACACACTCTGAGGTTAAAGGCCTGTAGGTTATATATTTATATTAGGCCTTGGAAATGATGAGGGGTTTCCACAGAGAACTTTTATTAATAACTACAATATTAATCTCTTCATTTTGCACCATTGATCATCTCAGCATCGACAAATATCTTTGTACTTAGTAGTGATTTTTATGTAACCATCATGACAGCCTACTGTCTACTGTGTACCGGTTCATCTGACACTGCGGCCAGCGTACATGAGTGAGTCCATATGGCGGTGTTACATGAATAAGATCAATGCTCATTTATATCATCATTATTTTATTCTTTTTTCAAATTTAATCCCGTAAAATTAATTCAGTTATTGATTATTCACAATAGTGGTCTGTGTAACGTGGTCTCGTGGTAATAATTGATTTTATCGATCGGTGTGGGATGGATGCAAAAAAAAAAAGAAATTACAGGGAACTAAAAAAAGCTAAAAAACAAAACAAAACAGTGTAGTAATACGCAGAGAGCATATTAACACATCACTTCATATTCATCAGGATTTATTTCATTCATATTCATTTTTTTTATTTTCAAGTTCCTATTTTTTTATGCTCTGCCATTGCCTATCTAGCATATAATTAAAAAAAACAACCTAACAGGTGATATATAACAGATACAGGACTGCAGTTTCTAGGCATGACAACCTATTTTACAAGTAAATCATAAATGTGATATTTTTTAAAACAATCCAAAATTGTGATTTCTAGATCCTTGGCTGCTTTCTTGACCCTGTTTCTAGAGATGAAATCTTAAAATAACGATTTAAATTACAAAAATAATATTTGTAAATTAAATAGATAATAAATAAATAATAAATAAATAGTTCGAAAATAGATAATAATAATAAAATAAAAACATATACTAATAGAAGAGTCCAACACAAAGTAGCAGTGAAAAACCCTTTTGACCCTCAGGCAACTTAACACATCAACACACTATATTTTATACCATGAAGTTTCTAAGCAGCACCCTGTGTTTACTTGTTGCCATCCGAACTGTTTCAATGTTTTGTTCAAATTGTCATTGTAAAGTATTAATGTATTAATAAGTATTAGGCTAATGGTTCACTTTTCATTTTAACACAAGAGATTTTTTCTCTCCACCGTTGGTTTCCTATAAGAACCATTATGGCCCAAAAAAACATTTTACCATGTAATTCCTCCATCTGCATGCATTTTTAAAAGAAATAAAAATACAACATCATACAGACTGACCTGGAAACTCACCACAGCTTTAAGTTTTTTAAAAGTTTTGGCAGACGCTGCAAGCAACAGGACGTCAGGTGAGCGTTTTCTGGGAAATTCAAAGGAGCATGTTTTCTGCATGGTGAAATAAATAAATAATAAAAAAAAGAAATGCTAAGAATCTGTGTTTGTGTGTTTAATGTTTCACGGTGTTTCCTGCTGTTTTGTATCAAACAAATATTCACATACCTGCAATGCTTTTGAATGCAGACCCTGAGATTTTAGAGGCTTTGAAAGGAGAGGAAATGTCATTTTCAGCCTATCTGTGAGTTCAGTTTGGGACAACGACACAAACTGTCCAATGATGTTGGTCAAATAACATGGTGAAAATCGAGTATACAGCCTCCAGCATCAACAAAAATCAATTATATTTAAGAATTAATTTACGTAAAGCCCCCATCTTCATACAGTTTGACACTACATACTGTGATGTGCATTATTAATTCACACCATAAAGATTTATTTCTGCCTAATAAGGATAAACTGAGTTTTGCTGGTTTGAAAAGTAACGCAGAAACTAGAAAATGATTAAAAAAAAAAAAAAAATCAACTTCCTGACATCTTTTAAAAGAGATGGATTCTGGTTTACTATCAAAAAGTGTTGGAAACATTTTATTTTCTGAACATTTTTGATGTATAGGAATAAATAATAAGAATCCTGCAGCATTAGCCTAGTGCGTGTGTGTGTGTGTGTGTGTGTGTGTGTGTGCGCGCGCGTCATCTACAGTAGTACACTCTACACACGCGCACACAGACCAGAGGAGTATGGAAAGGCAGAACGAACATGGTTTTAGTTTCAGATGTCATGTTTAACAGTGTATGTGTGTGTGTGTGTGTGTGTGTGTGTGTGTGTGTCTGTGTGTGGTGCTGTGATTTAAATAATGCACGGGGTATCAGAAGATGAAAACACGAGCCATTAGAGTCAGAATAAAAAAAAACAACAGGCAGACAACCAAACACAAATCTGTTCTGTCAGTTTTTAAACGCGATTTGACAAACATGACGCTTAATTTGGGAAATTCATTTTTCAAACACGCGCGCGCGCGCGCGCGCACACACACACACACACACACACACACACTGTTTGGATGAGCCTCAAAACTGGGTTTCCTTCGTCAGGCGAAGTAATTTCAATCAATTATCAATTATCCGTCAGATTTTGCTCATTTAATCCCACAGATTATATTATTCTTGCACCGAGGGACTATAACTGCTGCTGAAATCTTGTAATTTAAATGCATTTTTTTTTTTTACGCTGCAGCCTTACAGTGAGAGTCAATATTTCATTCAAGACTGTCAGTGTGCAGCTCCATCCATTATCATTTCCAATAATTTATTACATTTACTCGGTGATTAAACCAGAGATTTGGGGGAATGCGGGTGAGTAAGTAAGGATAGGGAATTAATATTGTATTGACGGGCTTTTTTGGGGGGATGAGCCGCAGCTAATCTGTTGTTGTGCACCGACAGACCAGCCCTGTGCAGGCCGGCCTGTGCGTCCTCTCTCCGGGCCAGCATTCACAGCGCGTCCCCTCCGTCCTGGAGCGCGAGCTGGGCTGTTTTATGAATGTGTGAATGTTGACAAGTCACTCCGCGTCTCCTTTCGGCTTCAACCATACAAACGAAATTAAACTGCTTAACTGCTATTCTGTTTCTTCCCCCCAGCATGATCACTGTAGGGTTACAGGATGCTGTGACCTCTGACCCCTGAGCTCTGAGTATTGGTTGTTTGTGGTATTGGTTATCTAGAAATTGCAGATTATTTTCCTGTTGCATCCATTCCCCCTGGACGGGCATCAGATAAACGACTAAAATATAAATGTCCTCATATCGGTTGTGCTGTACAGTAAGTCACTCTGGGTACCGTCAGCTAAATGTGTAAACGTGTAACTGGTCACATGGGTCCGGATTCGCCCCACCGGGTTCCAGTCTGGACCGGGGGCCACACCGAGGGCCCCGCAGCTCGGGTGTCAGTCTGCCTTCTCGGGTTTTGCAGCCACAGAAGGTGAACTTTCACCCCGACCTCCAAAAGGACCTTTTATTTTCGCTCTGGAGCCGTTGACCATTTTACCTCCAGCTACTCGCTCTCCGTACGTGCATGTGCGCAGCCCGGCTCCAGCGCAGGGCGGATCGATAGGGCAGCATCTGCTCCGGGAAGCTCGCGGTCCCACACCGCGCACGGCGCTGCTTCTTCCAAACGCCAGAACTGCTCATCTCTGAAAATTAAACTGACAGACAGATATGATTAGTATGCCGAGAGCCTGCAACACTCCCAAACCTCCTCTACCCGTCTGCCTCTGACACACGCGCGCGCGCGTACACGCAAACAAACGCACAATGGACACAAAATCATACATGCAAAAATGAGCATAAGTTCACACACACACACACACACACACACACACACACACACACACACACACACACACACACACACAATGGACTTATACACACATGCAAACACATAATGGACACAAAATAACACATGCGCGCACACACACAAAAATGGATACAAAATCACATGAGCACGCGCAAACAAAAATGCACACATACACAAAATAGATCCAAAACCACACGCGCACACAATAGACACGCACACGCCTATGCCCGGGCGCGAGCAGGAGGACGGGCTGCTCTGGTGTAAAAAGGTCGCGTTGAGCCGCGCGGCCTCATTGATCTTGTTTAGGGACTCCGGATTGAAGTGTGATGTGAATGGAGCCGCTCAGCCGTGGTCTGAGTGCTGATGAAGAGGTTAGCTAAATGAATCAGTTGCAAGCGTGTCACTTGACAGCATTTACGCATAAAAGGTGGGATTTACATTTATCCTAAATCACCAAGACGCGATAAGGAAGAAAAATAGTCTTATTTTAGGGTTGAGTAAAGTCAGAGATCTCGCCTGCTGGGCTTCACAGCTTCGTGTACAGGAATAGATTTTTGTTCTCGAGTCAATAAGTCAGTGAGGCGATTCTCATAATTGCATATTCACCTTTAATGTGGTTTTTATTATCCCAGCTAAACTAGTCTGGGCTGATATCAGGCGTCGGCCTGCTAGTAATATGAATAATAATAATAATAATAATAACACTGGTAGGCCTACTGGTACTATTACAACTACTACTACTACTACTACTACTACTACTACTACTACTACTACTAATAATAATAATAATAATAATAATAATAATAAATACTACTAATAATAATTGTAATAATAATACTAATACTAATACTAATACTAATAATGAAATGGATGGAATGGAATAAACATAAAATACTGTTACACTATTCTACATGAAATCCAGTCGCACATTACAGATTACTTCACACCAGAGGACAGTAACAGCAGCAGCATTACTTCTTGTTAAATGGATACAAAAAACAACAACAACAACAACAACAACAACAACTGTAGCTGCAGCCGGTGTTGATCAGATGCAATCAACAGCCGAGCAGCCAAATGAGCAGTATATGTGGTAAAGTTGTACATGCAATCAGCTGAAGGAGACTTAACCTGTGGGGTTGTGAGAAAGGGAGCATCTCTACCTCCACCCCTCCCCCCTCCTCCCCCGGTCAGACCCCCCCACCCATCTCCCTCCCTCCCCCCCAGGAGAGAAAGGGTTAATTGGAGTAGGAATTTCATTGCACATCTGTCAGATTTTTAAGGCCGTGACGCACTGAAAGCAGAGAGTCAATGTGAGCAAGGGAGGGGGAGGGGGGGGGGGGTGGAGGGAAGGAGGGAGGAGGAGAAGGAGAAAGAGTTGGTGGTGAGATCGATGAAGTGGCAGGCAGAGGGAAGAGGAGGAGGAGGAGGAAAATCTCACGAGATAATGAAAGAAAAAGAGGAGAGCTGCTAGGTTAGAGCAAAAAACGAGGCTAGACCCGGAGATTCTGGACGGGAAAAACAAAGACTTACCAAAAAAAAAAACCGGGGGACGCGGTGAGGTCTGGCTCTAACCGCAGACTGGCTGGGTTTTTTTGCGCTCTCGTTTTTCGTGAATGTACAGCACCCCGGGGCGCATCGGACCAATTGTGCGAATCTGCAGGCTCGGCGACACAATCGGACGGAGAGATGCACAGGACGGACAACAGCCGCGGACGCGCTCAGAGAAGTGGATAATAAAGGTAGGCTGTGTTTTATTTACAGCAGTATTTATATATATATTTCTATATGTTCCGGTATGTATGTTCCCCACATCGCTGCTGTCGGGATGTTTGTTAGAAAAAAAGCCTCGTCCACGTTCGTTGCATGCGTGGAGTAAATATGCAACCCTGACGCGTCGTGAATGTGCGGCGCGTCGCGTGCGCGTCCCTTCTGTATTCATATAACTTTGCATGAGAAAGAGGAAGAGTCTGGTCCGAGCCGCGATGTGGTTCAAGTGCTTAAAAAACAAAACACCCATATTGGCTTTTTTTTCTCTCGCGTGTTTCTGTGATGGACGTGTCCGGGAAATAGAAATTAGGCGACTGTGATGCTAATTGTAATTGTCATTGTTTGGGGGTATATGACTGCGAATGGACGGATTTAGGTTGCAGACGATGTGATCCGGCTGTTTTCTTTGTCTGTTGCCGATAAAAGTTGAAATTCAGCAGTAATAGCGCCTATCTTGTCTCATGCAGGCACAAAGCAAGGCTCCTGCCGAGGAACACAGTTCACCAGCAAACAGAGGAGGAGGAGAGTGTTGTTGCACAAATGAAAATAATAAGATAGTTGATGCTCCTGATGCGACCTCGTTTTCCTGGAGTTTGAGGGAGTTTGAAGACAGTACTTAACTTTATCAGATAATTAATTAGACACCCCATAAGCCCTGAAATCAATTCATTCACAAATCAATAAATCCATAGTCTGGTGTAACAAGAGCCCTTCCAGACAGTTAGCCCTGCTGTTCAACAACAACAATAACAAGAAAAGAGCAACAGCACGCCGAGGCAAGAAAAACAAAAAGAAGAAGGTTATTTGGTGAAACAGAAAATGGATGGGAGTCTGGGGGAGATGTCCCTCCACAGCCACTCTGAGCTGGCGCACAGCCAGGACGGCAGGGCCATGCTGCACTCGCGGGACCTTTCAGCCGCTTTCCCCAGGCCTTCCCTCGGGGGCCCCTCCATGTCCCTGGAGCCCGAGCACCGTCCGCCGGGCTTCGACCACTCCATGTCGGCGCTGGGGTACGGCGGCGAGGCCCCGTCCAGCTGCGGCAGCACCTACACCACCCTGACCCCCCTGCAGCCCTTCGACGACAAGTTCCACCACCACCACCACCACCACCACCCCTGCCTGCCCGTCAGCAACGTCATCGGCAGCTTCACCCTCATGCGCGAGGACCGAGGCCTCGGCGGCAACTTCTACAACCCCTACGGCAAAGACCTGGCCATGTCCCAGAGCCTGTCGCCGCCCTCCGCGGGCTCGGGCCTGGGCTCGTCCATGCACGGCTACGGCAGCCTGGGGAACAGCCCCAACGGCAACGCCGGCCAGATGCTCCCCGGCGGCTACGAAGTCCACGGGGGGAACCTCTTCTGCCGGACGTCGGACTTCGGCCGCGAGATGTCCCCGCCGGGCCTCGGGGGGGCCGACGCCTCGGCGGGCCACCAGCTGAACAAAATGGAGGCCCACCAGCACGCGCCGGGCCACCACGCTCACATCTACAGCCAGCACTACCAGCCCCACCACCACCCGGGCCAGCAGGCCTCCAAGATGGGCGAGCACCTGCACTCCTCGTCGTCGGCCTCCTCTTCGCCCGGCGAGGGCATGCTGCCCGGCTCGCAGGGCGCCGGCGGCGGAGGGGCGGCCGGGGAGGAGATCAACACTCGGGACGTGGCCCAGAGGATCATCACCGAGCTGAAGAGGTACAGCATCCCCCAGGCCATCTTCGCCGAGAGGGTCCTGTGTAGGTCACAGGGCACGCTGTCCGACCTCCTGAGGAACCCCAAGCCCTGGGGCAAGCTCAAGTCCGGCCGCGAGACCTTTAAGAGGATGTCCCGCTGGCTGCAGGAGCCCGAGTTTCAAAGAATGGCCTCACTCCGGCTGGAGGGTAAGATCTGCCTTTGCTCTCTATCTACCTCTAACACACACACACACACACACACACACACACACACACACGCACGCGCACGTACACACAGCAACGATGCACATAACAAACAGACACACTCGCTCGCCTTGTTTTCCCCAAACACCTTCCCTCTCCACGTCTTCCAAAAACCCCTCTCCTCTCCAGTCATCAGTATGCTGCTCAGGTGGAGACGCGAGGAAAAGCTAAAGCATCATACTGATGTTTCTCCACTTCCCACCGCGGTCGCAGCGCTGTCTAAAAACACCTCCACCTCTCCCACCCTAACAGCAACTTAACATGGAGGACAATTTGAGCGAGAAGGAGGCCATATGTGCAGCCCCTTTGTTTACTTTGTTCCCCACTCAGTTCCTATTGATTGGTACAGTAGCTACAATCAGAAAAGCCGCAGACATTTGCCCTCCTCTTAAATGAACCATGAAGATCAGCCGGAGCAGCGGTTGGAAATTTAATCGCTTTTCCAGTCCGCGAAATAATTTGTGCAGATATACCGTTCTGGAGCGATTGATTACCCCTAACAGTGATTTATATCTGCTCGCCGCGCGGCTGAAGTTGAGTTGGCAAGGTGGCTGATGCAAATTAGAGTTGAGCTCTTGCCAGACGTGTTTTTTTTTTTTTTTTTACCGACGTCGTCACAGAGTCAGAACAGCTCCCAGGCATCACCTTGTGTTTTCATGAAAATCCTTCATATCTGCAGGAAAAAAAAAACGTTGAACAGATCGTCGGCTAATCGGAGGCACATGCAGTATTTATGTATATTTCTAGGGAGCAAGATGTTTTTTTTTTTTTTGAAAGGCATATTGTAATCTGCTGCTTGACATCTGATATTCTTGGGGGATATGGAGGGAAGACAAGGCAGCACGCTGTACAGTGCCATGTTACAGTGTTGTCCCCCCATAGGGACCGGGAACCCATCTGATACACGAGGCTCAGAAAGAGATCCAAGTGAACACAGTAATATGAGACGAGCAGAGACGAGTGTGTGTGTGTGTGTGTGTGTGTGTGTGTGTGTGTGTGTGTGTGCGCGTGTGTGTGTGTGAGTGTGTGTGTGTGTGTGTGTGTGTCTCCGAGTGGGCTGCCCACTGCGGGGGTCTGTGAGCGGTACGTGAGTGTAAGCCTGCCCAGTTGATCACTGCTTTTCGCTCTCTGTCAGCAGCTCAACTGATTAAGCCCGGCAACACAATAGGGTTCATAGGTAATGATTGTGCACTCTTGCAATCCCCTCACAATTATTGATCTTTGATTGTTTGGCTCTCGGAGCACATGTGTACATCCTGGCGATCAGGGGGGAAAAATGCTACACCAATCACACCCGAACCGGGTTTATCTGGAGATGAATTATCTGTGGGGTTTGCGGGGAGTGATGCAATTTGACAGAAATGTTGTTTTTAGATAATGCATGTGATGAGTCTGATCCACAGCTGCAGTGTGAACGCATTGTATGTAAGCTGCCTCTTCCTGTCACACGTCTTTGTCGTGATATAACGGGCTTTTGTTCGTCTGAGCAGATAGGAGCTGTTTTTAGTCAATCATTCAATCTGTTGGTTTTCTTGCAGCATCTTTCTTCCTCTTTACAAACATTATTTTAACGACTCAAAATGCAAGCAGCGGATCAATCACACTCATCAAATATTAAAGGCCCTACACACACAGGACGCTTGACAATGCCTCTCTCTCTCTCTCTCTCTCTCTCTCTCTCTCTCTCTCTCCCACAGTCTAAACTTGCATATTTAGTTCTTGGCAAAGCCGCAATCTGGACAGCTCGGCACTTTTCTACATAACCTACTTTCCGAGGGGGTTGTGTTTTTTTCCCCCCGGCCGGCCCCCTTTTGTTTAATTACAAGCCTCTATTGATTTCCATGGGAAAGAGCAGCACGCCTTGCCCACACACACCTCGGCCGCATCGGCAGATCGAGACTGGAATTAGAATGCACGCTGCCCTGCTCTCCGGTCTGGAGGCAGCTCAACGCTCTCCGCTTCACGCCTCAAGTTTTAAGATGATCCTCCTTAATGCAGCACTCGCTTAAATACATACCAGGCCCTCCAGCAGACCGGTGTCAGCCGGCAGTACACGGCTCTCTCCTGCTCTCTCTCCACGGTGCCGGCGGTTGCTATGCAGAGCTCTCCGAGGCGAAGGCGTAATTATAGAATTTAGTTGTTGTCATCTTTCCGCTGTAATTCTCTCTCTGGCGGAGGCATTGCTAAAGTGCTTACACGGGAGGAGGTGATCCCTCGGATTTATCCGCAGTATCTTTTTTTTTTCCGTTGGGTTTCTTGTGCTTATGCTCTTTGGATTACCGCACTGTATAAGAGATGCATCTCCAGCTCAGGCGGTGGAGGAGGCAATCAGGGTTTAGTCAGAGGAGGAGGCAGGCGGGATAAAGACCACGCCGCCGAGCTCCGCCACTCCAGGTCGAGGGGGATCAGGGACTATAACTTTAAAGATGATGGCTGAAGCCCTTGACTAAAGGTCTAAATGAATAAGAAAGGTCAATGCGGTTTATGTGTCTGCTCCAGTGCCTGCACCATCACCCCCCCCCCCCCCCCCCCTCCTCCACCCCACAGTAATGAAAGCCACAAAGCCCCATCCACCGCTGCATACAGTTCACATTCGGTTAGCGAGGCTCAAAGGTCACAGAGGATGCCATTTGCATCAGGACTCGTAAACAGGCCGGCGTGGCCGAGCGGCGCCGCGCTCCCCAAACAAACACGCTTCTTTCTTTTTTTTATTTTATCTGGCTGTTGCAGCTCCCCCACTCCGGCGCTGAAGGGGTTAACCAGCCTCTGTGGGTCGAGGAGTCTGAGCTGCACAGATTTAATCAATAATTTCTATCAGCCCCTGGCCCAAGAAATCAGCAGGGGGTGGGCTGGGGCTGGGGCTGGAGGGGAGGGGGGGGGAGGCAGGGAGGGGGTGGGGGGGGGGGGCAGGCTAGGAGGGGGGTGGAGGTTCAGACGCCGGGGGGTAGGGAAAGGGCTTTCGATCACGTTTCAGCAACACGAGACAGGGGCATACATCATGATTAGGGGCTGTTCCCACGATCATAAGAAGCCTATAGGGGAATATTTATGTCTGCAGGAGTCGGAGCGGCCCGGGGATTTATAGCATGGTAATCGTGAGCCTTTTACACATGATTACAGCATAAGGAAGCATTTACTTAATGGTCGGCGTTACGATCGTCGGTAAAGGGAAGAGAGAGCCGAGGATGGGATGGAGGGGAGGAGGAAGAGAGAGCGGCAGGACACCCTGACTCCTCCAACAACCCATAAATCCACGGTACGAGCGAGCTAGCCACCACCATCATGTCACTCCTTTCATTACTACATGGAGCTGTGAGTGCACCACAGTACGGCGTCCATATCGACATGGTGGAGATGGTATAACGCCCTGTAAAAAAAAAAAATGGAGCATTTGAAGGAAAAAAAAAAAATTCACTTGTGGTGATATTGACAAGCCTCTGACGTCTCGGCCCGCTCAGATTTTAATGAGACGTGGTTCGATAACTCTCAGAAATGCAAACGAGCTGCAGATGCCTAAAAGCTAACAGGCTCCTGTAATCTCAAGTTGACAAGAGTGCATCCCCGAGTCAAACATTTCCTTCAGATAATGATCGGGAGGCGAAGGCACGCCGGGGGGATTCACCGCCAGATTTATTCACGCCCCGATCCGACGCATAGTTTGAGAAACTCGGCTGGCCCCGCCCCCCTCGCCCCTGATACTGCTGCTGTTGTGATGAAAAGACAGCAGTAAGGTCACACTTATTCCTCAAGTGCTCTGCTAATGAGCGGTGCGTTGAGTGTTGAAGTGGCGGTCATACAGTAAACATCAGCATCAGGCCTCGCTGTGTGAGATGCTTCTCAGTAGGGAGATACGAGCCAATCAGCTGAACCAAGAGCAGCCTCCATGGTGTGTGTTTGTGTGTGTGTGTGTGTGTGTGTGTGTGTGTGTGTTTGAGTGTTTTTGATACTGATATTTTGTGCAGATATCCACTGTAATGTCGGACCAGTATTCAGGGTTTCCCCCAGAATGTTGAAAACAGCATTTAGACCATCATGGGACACTAAAACTCTCCACTGAAACCTTTCATCTTAATTCAATTATTATTATTAGTAAAATAATTTACAGAAATATTATTGAACACAAATAAATAAATGTGCAAAGAAAATATTATTTCCAGGGGTTCTCCATCATATCGACTTACCAACCCATATTTAATTAAAGGCCGATATCGTCCCGGTGCATCGGTCTGACCCCGGTGTGTGTACACCGGAGTGCTTGTGTGCACGTCTGTGCCGCGGAGCGTGCACGTACACCAGTGCTTACACTTAGAAAGGCATTTGATACCATCAGCAAAACGATCCTTCAACCGCACGCTGCTGATTGAAACCTCTTGAAAGTGTGCATTTAGGTAATTACACAAGTCCCCCAAATATGTTTTAGTCCACTTAGGTCTTCTAAACACCGCCGGCAATGCCGACTCTGCTTGTTTCACTCACCTCTGACGTAACCCCCCCCTAATAGAAAATAAATTAGTTCCCCCTAAAGTGATTATTACTCTCTCCCGCCGCCACATGTAGATGACTTTTATGAGAAACTAATGATGTTGAAGTGTCCACTAAGGCTCGGCAGAGGGGAAGTGGAGAGAGATGGACAGAGATGGGTGGGTGGTGCTGGTGGGGTGGTGGGGGGGGGTAGCTGGCCTGGTACACAAAGGCAGAGGTTGGTGTTGTGCTTCCTGTAAATACAGAATTACAGCATGTTAGAGGTGAAAGGTCCGGCAGCGGGAATGCAGAGGAACAGCAGTCGGAGCTCACTCAACGCTGTCTGATTCTGGAAATGGATTTCAGCTCAACCCACACAGAGCGTGATGCTGCTGTGTCTTCCCACTCTTCCTCGCACAGCAAAACCGGCTGCTTTTTGCAGTGTAATTTATTATTATTTATTTTTTTTTAGATTCTTCTTGAGGAAATATTGATTGTGTAATTGGGACGTTGCAGTGGTTAGACTGGTGTTTAACCCAGTGGTAGGTTCTACATTGAAAGACTACATTGAAAGACCCAATTCAGACACAAATTATGTTATTATGTTTTGATAATAGAAAGGAAATAAACATAATAAATAAGGGCTAATCTGACTTTTTTGTTATATCTTCAGTGATTTACTTTTTAAAGATGTCAAAATAATAAAATCTCTCATTTTAAAGTTCTTTTAATTCCATATAACCTGAGTGAAGCTTCTTCTGTGTTTCTGGGTGTGCTCCTCGCTCCGGCCTTTCTGATGTTGCAGCATTATTTTCTCATTTGCCTGCGAATGGGGAATGCGGTTTTGATTGGAAAACAGAATCTGCAGAGCGAAGTCCAGCGTGCATGAGTGTTGTGGAAGATTTAAAATGCCACGTCGCTTGATAAATCATTTGCAGGAGTATTGTGAGGATGCAAGCAATTACACAGCAAGAGGGAAAAAAATGCTGAGGGAGAAAGAATATTTTGGCTGAACATTGTGGCTGTTAGCTTCACCTGCCTCCCAGTCACATTCCTTTTGAGTGTGCATGTGAGTGTGCATGTCAGTGTGCATGTGAGTGTCAGTTTCAATCAGAGTATTTTTGTATTTTTTTTTAAAGCTAACTATAGTTAAATATGTGACGGCACTAGATTTCACAATTTTCACAAAATGGTCCAGATTCATACAAGCATATGCAGGTTTTTGCGAGGGGGGATGAAGATCCTGATGAAGACCGTGGTGATAGCATTAGAGTTCTGGACTTAGTTATCCAAGTCGCCTACAGCAGCTCACTGGCAGTAAGATGTGATCGGCTGAACGTCTTGATTCCTTTACTGCACAATAAAACGAGTTGCTGATTCATCTCTTTTAACTAATCAAAGTTGCTTAGCTAATCTGTTTTCTTTCAACAAATCCACTTTCTCCCAGCTAATCCATTTGTCCTAGTTAGCCAGCCGGTCTGTTAGCGTTCCCCTTTTCCTTTTCTAATTTATTTTATTTTTTTTCCCATCTGCCCCCAGCCTGCAAGCGGAAGGAGCAGGAGCAGAGCAAGCTGGAGCGCAACCAGGGCCCCAAGCGCACCAGGCTGGTGTTCACCGACCTCCAGCGGCGTACGCTCATGGCCATCTTCAGGGAGAACCACCGCCCAGCCAAAGACCTGCAGGTCACCATCTCCCAGCAGCTGGGCCTGGAGCTCTCCACTGTCAGCAACTTCTTCATGAACGCCCGCCGACGCAACATCAACAAGTGGGCGGACGAGGGCCGTCCCTCCTCCACGGGCTCCTCGGGCTCCAGCGTTTCCTCCTCCGCCGTGTCCTGCAGCACGGCCTGATGGCGGACCGGAGAGGAGGTTGCGGCGGGGAGGGGCGCTGAGGGAGCAAGGGGGCACATAGACTGGTCTAGGCAGAGATCAGCCGTAATAAATGTCCTCCTCGTTATCAGTAGGAGCGACAGAGCCGGCTAACATAGATGTTTTTACGAAGAAGTATCTTGAAGCATTTTCCAAACCAAAGTCGATCGCTCCCTTGAAATGGAAGGGGGCGATACCCAGAGTGATATGATCGCAGGATGTGAGTTCCTGCTGTGTATAGTCAAGGGTGCAACGTTGATTTGACTTCAAGGAGAGTCACACCCTCGCATAGACGCCATCTCATTGCATTATTTTGATTATGTAGAGTAGAGATAATGAGGGTATTGCAAATCAGGAGGAAGCATATTTTGGTGTACCTTCAAATCTATAGTCATCTCTCCAAACGTGAAGAATCAAGAGGTGTCGTTCGCTCACATCCGGAGAGCTCCATTGTGTAACTTCCTAATCAAAATGTTCACCACCCCCTTCTAAAGATGTTAATCCCCGATGTTCTTATGTGGCACCTATTTTTTTTCTCAAGAATCAAGGTGAAAGAGAAAAAAAAAAGGCTTTTCTTTTTTTTTTGTTTAACCATAACAACGCATTTTTTTTCTGAAGAACCTAATACCCTTTTCTTAGCATGCGTTTCCATGGTGACGGTTCACAGGCCTACGGAGGTGTTCCGAGTTCGGAACCCGGAATTATCAGGAGGTTTCCGTGGCGTCTGCGACTCCTGGCTGTCAATCATTCACCACCAACAGGAAACCTCGACTGTCCTTTCCTATTTTTTGTGAAGACGGTCCCGCCTTGAATGAATCAGAGTTTTCTAGGGGGAGCCGCGGTGCGCTGCCGTACGGCGGGACAGAATCAATAAACAGGATGCAGAAACAGACTCGTTGGTGCAACCGTCTAGCTTTGAGACGCTGACTGAGCTTCCAACCAAAAGCTCCACAGCCATTTTTTTGACTCAAAAAACAAGACAAAAAAACCCTTTGAACACAAAGGCTCCAGAGGAAAGAGGTACACCTGACACAATGTATAGTGATGTTGTAGAATTTTTTTCCACTCACGTTTCCAAACAACTCGACTGTATACACCTCTGCTCCATTACAAAATGTTTTTTTTTGTTTGTTTTTTTTAGTTTTTTTTACAGATGTCTAGAAAATGGAGGAATGTGATTCTTTCAGCCCTTTTGTACAGATTTCAAGCACATCGCTCTATTTATAGAAACACGTTGGAAGTGCGGGGCAGTTGTTTCAGCCCTGCTGACGTACAAGGTCATTTTTGGTCCACAAAGGAACGGCTTTAACATGCCTCCTTATAGCCAATAGTTGAATTGGAGCAAGAAGGTTTCAAATGCAATTGCTGATCTGATCAACGTATTTATTACTGCATTTGTGTATTTATTGTTTTTCCTTTTTCTTTCCTCTCTATTTATTTGGTTATTTATTTATGCTATCTATATACTGTAAGTATTTATTTAACAATGCTTTGTATGTCTGTGTGAAACTGAAGATTTTTTCTGATGGGCACTTTTAGCTGTAGAATCCCATCGTAATACCAAAGATTAAGATTGTCCTCCCTGAATGTACGGCCTGAACCCTGTCCCTGTCCCTGTCCCTGTACCCCCCCCACCCAGTGATGTTACGTATCTCTCTCTATCTTTAAGGCCTGGCCTTTGTTTTTTTGTAGAATAACGGGGATTTCTTTACTCTTGCAAATGTCTCTGCGGTCAGCTCTTAACGCCAAGGCCAAAGCTTGTTTGAATGTTGTGGTAATAATAATAATAATATAATAATAATATTAATGATAATAATTACGATGATGTGACATCCCATAGGTTCACAGGTTGCTTGTAAAGTTGTGTTCAGACCAACGGCATTCGGCAGAGTGTGCAGAGTGTCTGGGGACCCACTTAAAGCGCCGTCTGAAGGCCTTTGAGTGGAAGTCCTTCAGGGTCACATGCAAACATGCGTACTGCGCATCTGCCTGGGGACTGCATGGTTGTGACCCCCCCCCCCCTCCCCCAATGCAGTGCAGACACTCCTGTCTATGTCCAACTCACCATCCTCCACATGCCAAACCCTTCTGCCAGTTGTCTCAGTTCCACAGCATTCTTAGGGTTTGTTCATGATCTTCTGGTGTTCTTAGGTTTCGTTAATGGTCTTCTTGGGTCGGCAGGGTTTGTTCCTGGTCTTCAGGGGTCGGCAGGGCTTGTTCCTGGTCTTCAGAGGTTGGCAGGGCTTGTTCCTGGTCTTCTGGGGTTGGCAGGGCTTGTTCCTGGTCTTCTGGGGTTGGCAGGGTTTGTTCCTGGTCTTCTGGGGTCGGCAGGGCTTGTTCCTGGTCTCCTGGGGTCGGCATGGTTTGTTCCTGGTCTTCTGGGGTCGGCAGGGTTTGTTCCTGGTCTTCTTGTGTTGGCAGGGTTTGTTCCTGGTCTTCAGGGGTCGGCAGAGTTTGTTCCTGGTCTTCTGGGGTTGGCAGGGTTTGTTCCTGGTCTTCTGGGGTTGGCAGGGCTTGTTCCTGGTCTTCAGGTGTTTGTAGGGTTTGTTCCTGGTCTCCAGCGGTTGGCAGGGTTTGTTCCTGGTCTTCTGGGGTTGGCAGGGTTTGTTCCTGGTCTTCTGGGGTTGGCAGGGTTTGTTCCTGGTCTTCAGGGGTTGGTAGGATTTGTTCCTGGTCTTCTGGGGTTGGCAGGGCAAGTTCCTGGTCTTCAAGGGTTTGTAGGGTTCATTCTTAGTCTTCTGGGGTTTGTAGGGTTTCCCTACACCTTATCCCCTCTAAGGTTGAACTTCTAGAGTTTGAATGTCTTCTAGGGTTGGCAGGGTTCATTCCTGGTCTACTGAGGTCCTTCTGGGTTTCCCTGTCCTTCCTGAGGTTGGACTTGGACAGATCTGAATTTTCACTCTTTGGTCTGATTGACTCGTGAATGCCTGAACCGGGAGAAGTAACACACAATCTGATTTTCTGAGCCTGTGTAAATGCTGCCAAAGAGTGGTTAGGCTTGCTTGGCCATACCCCCCCTTCTCTCTCTCTCTCTCTCTCTCTGTCTTTACCGTTGGAAGGGGCGGATTGCCAGGGCCCCCTTCACAGCGTGCACTTGAAAGACGGGCGGTCATGAAAGAGGCCATCGACTTTTTCGCGGACTTCAAAGGAAGGCTTTTTTCATCCCGTCTCCTCTCTGGGTATCTGGTCTGGGGTCCGCTCTCGGCCAGACCTGTGGGCTTTAGGGGGCATTCAAAGGGGGCGGGGGAGATCAGAGAGGTGGCTGAATCATCCACAATGAGGGAGGGGAGTTGATGTTTCAGGAACTGGGGGGGGGGGGGGGGGGGGGGGTAGTGGAGTGGGGCATGGAGCTGAATTAAACTTTAATGAGCAACAATTGTAAGCATGCTGAGAGCGAAGGGAGGTAGGGGGGGGGGGGGGGGGGGGTCTGGTACAGGGGGGGTGGGGGGGATAAAATAAAAGAGCTCGGAGGCTGCTCTGCTGACCCCTGCTCGTCACTGTCATTTTATCAAAGATGAGGTGATACCTTTCAGGTTTCTCTTTGTCACACCAGACCAGCAGCCTAAAATGGAGACAGGGCTATTTGTATTGAGCCACCTTCTGCTCGGTGTCAACCGGCGGAGGCTCTTCTCTCCCTGTTGACACGGGGGTGAATTCAGTAGGCAGGCTGCAGGTGAACCGTGTTGCCGGGTTTTAGCCTGCGGCACCCCCTAGTGGATTTTGGAGAAACTTGACCCTGAAACAAGACCGTGGTTATTGCGGAACAACTCTGAGGGGAGCATCAATAATGAAGTGGCAAAGCAGAAAGCAAGCGTATACTTTAAGTGTTAAAAAAAAACAGCTTTTTTTTTTTTTTTTTTTTTTAAAGTAAAATTCAAGCCAAAAAAAAACAACAACCAAAGATTGATGGGTGACTGCTGAACCATTGTGAGTAGATTCAGCAGTTCCCTATCAGACCTACCGTAGCACTCAGAGGATTCAAAAAGCACCAGTGGGGTCAGCTTCCGCCTGCTATGTATTTATGTTGCATAAAAACAGTATTAAACAGTATTATGTGGAGCTGGAACTGAGAAACTGACACGAGGCAGTGTCTGCGGATGGAAGTCTTTTGACTCTGTAACCCCCCCAGTGTTCCCTATTCGTCCGTCCCCCCTCCCTGTGTGTACATGAAGACTTTACCCATCTACCTCAACTGTGTGAGATGTTGTGTGGCAAAGATATTCCTTAACCAAAGAATCCATCCTGTCAGGGTGTCTGTCTATCTAGCTGTCTATCTATCTCGTCCGTCCATCCGTCTCTTCTTCATGCCTTTTAACTCCAAACCAAATGTGCTGGAATCAATCCGTTACAGGAGCCAACTGAGCCCCCGTCCAGCCAAAGCTTCAGTCCAGTATGCTAGAGTGTCACATTTATCCATGTTCTGTATATAAAAAAAAAAAGAAAAATCATTCTCAAGACCAAAAAAGAAGGAGGTGACAATCCAAGCAAGGAGGATCTTGCTGTAATCAACGTTGCCTATTCCTTTGTTTCCGACAACTAGAATCATGTGACTTGCTGTAACAGAAAAGCCCAAGAATCAAGCGCTCATCCCAAAAAAAAAAGGTCAGAGGAGACAGAAGCTATTTTTCCACATTTGTAAACCACCCCCCCCTCCCACCCTTGTTTTTTCCAAGATGTTTAGTGTAGTTGAAATACTGTTTGATCCCACTGTTGTAAGTAGGAATTAATGAAATCCATACAAAAAGCTTTAAACGGGGAAGAGCCGAGGGAAATATTATATTTGACTAAGTCTGAGTTTCCTCGGCTCGGACCCGACCCACCATGCTTTATCGTGCCATTCTTGTCCATGTGTTAGACTTACTGATGAATGTGGCTAACCAACCAAAGGCTTTAAAAAAAAAAAAAGATACACAACACTTTAAACGTCAATCATGGTGGGACATTTTGTATCAACAACTAAAGAAAATCCCTTTGAATACCTCATGTGAAAATTGTTTGTTGTGATGTTGCACTAAAAAAATAAAAATAACTCATTTGTAACCCAACGGTGTATTCTGGCGCGTTGACTTCCTCCTGACCTTGGGCCGACACCGAGACGTGGCGGCAGGTATCAGGGCTCGGCTGAAGGCCAAAACCAACAGAGGTATTTTTAGAGTGAAGCTGCTGCTATTCAATAGTTTCTACTGATATTGTGTATATTTCAATTTGACCATTTTTATCCCAAAATGATATTCAGTGTCTCCCACAGAAAAGCCTCTGAAACGGCACCTCGACCACCGTGTGACACTAAAACTCTCCACTGAAACTGATGAAATTCCTTTAGTGTTACCAGCTCCTCCAGGCAGGTTTCACTGCAGCTTTTACAGACTGACACCCCCGAAGCTGTTGAGTAAAAGTCCTACCGTCGTCTCCATCAGATCAGCGACGGGCAACATGGACTGGATGATATCTGATTTTTATTGAGAGGCCAATATCGACCCAATATCATCCTCATATCAGTAAACCTATTTATTGGTCTAACCCTCGCAGGTATCACTGGGACTGAGCCCCTCTACTGCCTCTTATTAGATATATAGACACACACACACACACACGGAAGCGTATGAAAACACACATACATTTGTGAGCGTGCACACACACAAATACACACTTCCACACAGTGTTGCAAGACAGAATGGCAAAAGTGACAGAGGTACAACTTTATTTCCCATCTAAGATCTGACAGTTTGATTACATATAATATACTTAAAAAAACACCTGCAGACTTTGTGTTTAACCTTAGTATTTTAAGACTGGCCATCTGTGGCTTTTGCATTCAAACAGGTGCATTAGGTAGACGGGTAAAACAAATGTTTAGAAAAGTATAAAAATCATCAATGAAATGAAAACAGTAAAAAGTACTTTGGAAAAAAAAAAGAAGGCGATCCAGCGTTGCCTTCAATCCAGTGTAGTTTAGTTTGGTGTCGCTTGGAGCTACATGGTGGGGTAGCAGGCGTACCGAGCGATGCCACACTGGTCGTTCTTGTTGCGTACCATCCGGATGTAGCCCTGGTCTCCAAACGTTGTTGACCAGCTAGACAGAACAGCAGAGGAGATAGGTGAAGGAGTGTGAGGGGTATTGAGATCGGCCCATTGGTCAAGTTACCCATGAAGTGATGAGAATATAGACAACAAAATTATCACTATGCATCACATTAGCATCACCATGTTGAGTGATGGTAGGTGTCTAGCTCATCTTAAGTGAGAAAATGAGAACTGGCAGCAGCGCTAAAGCTAAAGCTAAAGCTAAAGCTAAGTGATCTTAAATGATTAGCGGCCAGGTCTGCCAGTTTGATGTTGGAGATCGATCAAATTTAAATGAAATATAATACAAAAATAATGTTTTTAAACTACCAGGGACTACTTTCCCTGTTTCCATAGGAAGGGAAAGTCACTGCACAGTGGACGAATACATGGTTACATGGTGGAAATGCTAATTGCTACTATCGCTCAACATAGCGTATGCTAAAGTGTTAGCATGGAGTCAACGCTGTACGATGTTGTCTCTGTTCTCATCACTTCACCGCCAAGTTGAAAAACTTGGTGTATTTCTGTTTAGTTAACACTTAAAATAGAGAATTAAAGGAAAATAGAAACTGTGCAGCGACACACAGAAACCCCAGTGTGCTCATAAAGCTACATGTGGAATAAAATAACCTGACCAGTCAGACCAGTCCTTCCAATGAGCATGCAGGGTCAGGGAACCAGTGGCAAAGCTTTTCATCACCAACAAAATAAATCCTTCTTCTCCTACACAGAAATGTATATTCATACCGTGACTTTGACCGACCTTGCAGTCTTAACTAACGGATGCTCGTAAGGTGCTGCTGGACGTTGCTCTGGAAAAACCTTGTGAGTAAAACACCAGAACTTTGGTTGTTGAGTTTCCTAATGAGCCCGACTTCCTTGTTTCACTTCCCCGTTGTCTTCATGTATGACTGGGGAACAGATGGGGGTCTGATATAGGGGCTCTGTCTGTCTGTCTGTCTGTCTCTCTGTCTGTCTGTCTGAACCGTACCTGTTCTTCAGCAGCCAGTAGTCCTGTCCATTCAGCGTGCCGTAGCCGACAGCCAGCACGGCGTGGTTGACCTTCTGGCTGCAGCTCGGGTCATCATACACTCCTGAAAAGGTTTAGCGGGGAAATGTTAACAAATGTGATTTATTCTCAGTGGTTCCACCATTATGTGTCTGTCTGTCTGTCTGTCTGTCTGTATAGCCAACCCATTCTAACCCATTTCAAAATGTCAAGTACTTGATTTATTTTCTTCGTAATCATTCATTCAACTGACGCTTTCAAGATCAATGTCATCTTTTAAATGATTTCTTGAAGCATATTTTTAGACAGGCTTCTATTTTAATTTGGTTTTACTGATTTTATGCCCTGTTTTATTGATCTGTAACCCTACTGGTGATTCATGTGTTTCATTCCTATGTTTTGAGACATGTATTAGTATCATTATTATTGTTATGATAGGGATACAAATAGAGAATGAATCACTCAGACGTCCCGCCCATAGTCCTGAGGTAACATTTACATGATACAGTTCAGTGTGTTGCTCAAGGACACAACAAGACACACTGTGTTCGATTGGGGATCAAACCTGTGAGCTTTCTCTTACTGTCTCTCCACCCTGCTGCCCCGCAACAATACTGGATCTGTCTACATTTATTCCCATTGACACTGAGGAAGATTTCCACCCGTGCAGCTGATGATGTGTTACGTACCACTGCGGTAGAAAGTAAACGTGGGTCGCGTGGCATCGATCGCCACTGAGATGGGTCCGATGGTGGCCACCGCTTCCTTGAGCGACTCCTCATCCCCCGAGGGGAGAAAGCTGTACCGGGAGCAGTTGGCGGCGCGGTACTTGGTGTTGTAGAGGCACTGTTGTTGCTGAAGTGAGAAGGCAACAGGGTCAGACGAGTACGAGCATTTACCAAAACACCGGATATGATGTAACTCACGCGACTCACCACTCCTTTGTAGGGGTAGGAGGCGTCGGAGTCGATGCCCTGGTTGTCGATGACGTACTGGAAGGCTTGGTCCATGTAGCCGCCGTTGCAGCCACGATTGCCATATTTAGAGGAACAGTCCACCAGGTTTTGAGGGCTGAGGTCGACCAGCTTCCCTGTAGTCTTGGCTAACTGGCCCTCCAGGGCCCCCGCGGCACTGAAGGCCCAGCAGGAGCCACAGGTACCCTGGAGTCGATCAAAGGATTGGTATTACTGGAATGAAATATATATCTGATCTTGATACCAGTGGTGGGAGCTTCCTTGTTTCAGGATGCTGTCAGCTGCTTCTCCAAACAGGTGAAACTGAAAGACGTGAAGTGACGTCATCACACGCAGGAAAACACGATTTTAAGACAATAAAAGACTTTATGACGTTATGATGGAGTTGAATGAATGTTAGTATCTTTGAATATATTTTGCATTACATGTAAGGTCCTCTTGTCCCTGTCATGTGTGTTGCTCTGTGTCTGTTCACCACCAAGACAAAGATTGTAATTTTAATCTTATCAACTCTTATTACCTCAGAAATAAAGCTATAGCTGGTCAAACATATTCAATATTTAAGGCTTCAAGGCTCCAATATGTATTGGAGCCATATTGGAGCCTTGAAGCCTAATTGTGGATTATAAGGTCCTGTCTGGAAATTTATATAATGTAGTTATTTATATAATGTAGCTGTAGATTTTTTTAAAGGTTTACATAAAAAGTGCAAATAAAAGTGGGTTAAAAAATGCAAAAGGCAGTTCAACTTCAAATTCAACTTCAGAAGGTTAGAGTTTTGATGTGATGTGAACAAAGCTCAATATCTGACAGAACCTGATCATTCCAGACTCTCACTGTATACAGAACTATTAATATCTCCGTCTTGGTGTGTGTGAAGCAACATCTCGGTTGGCTTGGATGTGTGCAACAACTTGCACAACAGTCGCTTGTGATGATGACTTCCCCTGAGATTCAACAGATGAGGAGAACCTGGACCAGGGAACCCAGAGTCTTCTTCTTTGATTGAACAACATTGGCCAATCCTGCCGACCGAGCTCAATAAACTTTTAAATTTGCTTTTACCTGCATTTTGACTTTGGTGACGTAGCCCTTCTCCCTCCAGTCCACGGTATCTGGCACAGCAGCACCAGCTGATCCCACGAAAGTAGAGGGCGCCCTCTGGTGGAGGTCAGCAGGAACAGTGAGCGTGGCAAAAGACTGGAGAATCTCCTCGCGGGTCTACAGGGAGTCCACAGCAGACCATCAGTTAACTATAGCAATTGGAGAGTTTAGTTTCAAATGCCATGTACATTATGCAGGGTTCCCACTGTGGCCCTAATAAAGACTTCTGTGGCTTCTCCATAACTTTCCATGATCTTCTTTGTTAAGGCTTCAGCCCACTGCAGTTGGACCCCTCCATCTAACACACATGTGTCAAACAAGTTGTAAAGTACATTCTTATATGTTCCTGTAATGTGACCAATTTGGAAAATTCCTTGACCTTCCCTGTCTAGAATACAATTCCATGATATTCCAAGTTCCATGACCAGTGGGAACCTGATTTCACAATCTCTACCTGAAGTTCATCTCCAGTTCAGGTCTCCATTTTGTAGAACGGTCATTATTGTTTTTGTTTCAGATATTCTCCTGCTATCTTTTAGTAGATAGTCTTCACTACACTACCTACACGTGTTATCTTTATAAAAGCTCCACAATGTGTTTTCATTTGGTGCTATCAATCATTTTGCAACAGCAGGAGTCACTTGGACCAAAACGCTTCAATCACAAAACCTCCTTATGGTTGTCTGATTAATGTTCCCTGTCTCGTCTCCACTGAAGCCAGGAACATTTCCACACCTCAGACAAAGAAATGAAAATGAAACCAAGATAGCATCCCTGTAACATGATACGTCAGTATGATCATAGATAACTAGTGAAGAAGGTGAGGCGACCACTATATTATAACATGAGTCTAACAAGTTGATATTCTGGACAAAACCACTATCATCTTTTATATGAGTCAAAAAAGAGAAAGTCTTCATATCAAAAGGTGTGAAATATCAACAATTTCTCTTTAAACGAAGGGTCAAGCTTGTCATTCCCTCTTTAAACAAATAAAGAGCAGGATTAATAATTCAATAAGCCCCATATCAAACCGATATGAAGACACAAAGACCCCAGATGACATTTGGTTCATAGAGTAATAATGCCAATAAAGACGTCAATCAGATTAAGGCGTTTCTAGGTCTTAGTTACACTTTGTAACCCCGAGTACCGAACTCCAACCACAGCACTCACACTTGAATCATCAACGTCTTATCCTCTAAACTACTGAGGATCAGGTTGAGGATGAGGTTCAGGATCAGGATCAGGTTCAGTTGGCCAAGGAATCACAAAAGAGAAAGGAAAAACAACAGCCGTACACCGAAATGACGCTCCCTTCGTGTTTCTTAGTACACTGCATGAAATATCCAGCTCAACAAGTCACTTAGTCCAGTAGAGAGGATTAAAGTATCTTGACACTGGACTGATCTGTCTCATTTTCAAAAAATAAAATTCTCAAAACAAGTGAAACTGCACTAGATTGGCAGGTATTTTCACTTGTTTTAGGAAAACATGATTTCTTCACTCAATACTAAAGACTAGATGACTTGTTAAGATGGATATTCTTTGCGGTGTAGCGATGCTTCAACCTCTGTTGGTCTTCGTTCAGGCAAACAGAAAAGTGAGGAGAAACTCGATATACAACCACAGGGCCAGAGGACGTCCAAAAGCCACTCTTCGTAGAGAAAAGGTTAAAAGGCCTTCATGGTCTTCCTCCTGGAGCACAAACCTCCCAACAACCCCATGTTCAACTTCCCTGTAGGTTTATAATTTAAAAACAACGTTTTCCTGCCTTGCATTTTGTTCTTCCTCTTTGATTTCAACAGCAACTTCAACTGGAGAGTTTGACTTTATACACCCACTCTGTACTCTTTACTCTTCCACATAAAGTAGATCCTACTCTGGATCCCCGCCGGTGGACATAAAAATAGCAAATGAAAAGAGCTAAAAGGTCCTAAAAGAGGGAACAATTACCATCGATGGCGATAACACAAATAAACTACAGACCACTTCACCCAGGGAGAATGGGGGAGAGAGGGAGAGAGAGAGAGAGAGGTAGAGTAAAGGTCTGATGTTCACTTCTTCATTGAGCTTGTTCTCATGATCTTTACCTCTGGGTCTACTCTCTCAACACCAACGTGCCTCATGTTGCTGACATTCTGCACAATGCACAGCAACAGGATTTTCTGCCATCACCCCCTCTAACACTACTCCCTCACTTCTAGATGTGTGGAAACCACGCGGACGTCAGATGAGGTAAGAGATGAGACGGCGCTACCGCATCTGTAACAACCAGGAGGAAGAACAGGCACGGGAGGGGGTCGGGTAGGAGGGTGCATGTCAGACTGGGTGGGGGAAGGGGACTTGGAGATGATGCTTGAGCTGCTTAAAAGATACGCTTGAGTTTAGGATCATCTTGTTAATGATGTGTCTGAGGTCTGAGTGGGAGTGAGCTGAAGCGACGGGTCTGCCGGGCTTCTCCGCAGTTTCAGTTGTAAACACTGTGGTTGCTAGACGTCGTACCTCAGACCTCATAGCCTCTTCCTGCAGATCCAACCCACTCCTGTCTGCAGCCTCTACTCAAGAGTTGGTTTGTGAGATCGGCCGATCGGGCGGCACAAGCCTTGGTCTGAGCTACGGATCCCACAAACTGGCTAATGGGTCTGGGCTCCGAAACAATGTCTGGACCAAACTGTCCCCTGGAGGACGCTGTCACGGCTATGAGTGGTGAGCTGGTGATCTGTTTTCTAATAATCTAAAGAGCTGACCTGTGTGGTGTCATATTTCATAGTGAACAACAGACGACCGCTACAAGAGTTCAGGTACTGGTGAAATCTACCATCATCTTTTGTACAGTCTGGTGTTTTTCAATGATTTTCCAAGAGAGAGCGCCACTCTGCTGCCTGTAGCAGTGACCGACCTCAACCAGACCTTCTGAAGTTTCTCATCTCTTAGAAAGTGTGCTGCGATCCCTCCCTCATGTGGGATCAGAGAGCAGTAGTGCATTGTCAGTGGGAGTCTCCAGAGTCTTCAGAGTGTTAATGAAGTCTGTAGAGTTGTGCAGAGCCTCTGTACCAGCATCCCACATGAGGCTGGGATGGCAGCACTTAGACTCTGGCTGTGGCTGTAAACTCAAAATGACAAAAGAACAAACGACGAAAGAACCACCGGCCAACATGTCCCTATACCTATTTCCAGAGCGAGTTGCCGGAAACAGAAAAAAACAACAATGGCGGCGGTGAAAGATGCATTTTCTTCCTCATTTGTGATGCAACCTGCAAAACCTTGCAAAAACCTTACAAACCTTACAAAAAAATAAAAAGAGGTCAGTGAACGCCTCTTACCAAGTCTCCCATGTAGTTCATGCTGAGGTCGTAGGTGTGCAGACCCATGGAGGCCTCCAGGTTGTGGACGGTAATGAGATGCAGGTTCCTCTCCCACAATTCCCTCCGGCCCAGCTCCTCCACCTCAACACACACACACACACACACACACACACACACACACACACACGCAATGGTTGAGTACCAAGTCCAAATGAGGTTATAGCTCTATCCACATCAACCATGTCATCTCAACCCAGTACCTCTGTCTGGTAGTTCTTCGTGTGTGTCTTCTTCCACATTTCCCAGTGGGTGTCCAGCCTGGTGTCAAACATGGCCGCCGTCCAGACACACTGGGAAACTAGCAGCAGGCTCCCCAACATCAGGCCTGTGCAGAGAGAAAGACATGGACCACATCAAACAACAGGATGTCCTCTTGACATTTGACGAGAAGGGCGCTCGCTGGCAAGCGAAGAAAACAAACGTCTGACATGAGTCAAGCTTTAAGTCACACAAACAGTCTGCACATTGAAGATTGGAGTTTTGGGTATACAAGCATTTCTCAGAGGCAGAAATATTTTATGTTGAGATAAACCTCAGTGGGTGAAGCCAAAGACTTGAATGCCAAAGAAGGAAAGAAGGAAATGCCAAAGAAGGAAAATAAATATATAAATGCAATCATTTATTTTTTCAGTTATGACCATGGCAATCAGGATCTTGGAAGGCCAGCAGGCTAACTGGCTTACCTTGATAGCTATCTAGTGTGAACTTGGAAGGTCTGCTAGGCTAACAAGTTAACCTAGATTTTTTCCAGTTAGTAGCTAGCTGAGTGCTGGCCTTCAGTATAATGTTACTTAACTAGAAATGGTTAATTGGCGCCGCCCACTGAAGTTTAACCCCGCCCCCTCCCCTCAACATATTTTTATGTTGATTTACATTGTCAATGGTGGCCCTTCGAAAGCAAAAAAGAAACACAGAATCTGCAGAATGAAGACATTGAGCCATAAAACAAGACATGAAGTACAAAACATCACGGGCCTGCTCATGAGTAAGAAATCTGAATCAGATTATGAAAACATCTGCAGGAAATCAGGGTAGAGTCAAGTTGAGGTTGAGTCATGTGTAACTACATCGTATACCCCCCCTACCCCACCGTGTGTGTGTATTAAAGTGCTAGATCAACTATACTGCTAGATTACTAAATATCAGTCTAAGTATCACTTCCACAAATTGAAAACCTTTAAACTGTGGGGTAATCTCCCAATGACTCCCCCGATCACAAGACCAGAATTGAAATTTATGAACAGGCAAGAATATTTGGCCAAGTGCATTAAAGTTTTCACTCAGGATCAACATCAGCTTTTATGAGTGACAAGAGGTGTTTTCAAATCAGCCACTACTGTCAGAAACAGACAGAAGTCGTTTAATAAAAATAAAGCACAGAAAAGTGAAAGTTATAAATCGAGGTTTGATCTTGTTTCAGCTGATTTTAACTTTGCTAACCCAAGTGTCCATTTAAGTATCTGTCTGCCTCAACTGAAGCCTATCTGACCTTTCAGAAATACTCTGATCGGATAAAGCAGCAGGCCTATAGAAATACTATAATACATTTAAGTGAGATACTAGAGAAATATCACAGCAAACTATAAACTAGGACTGTGTATAACATCCTATAGGAATATTATAGGAATACCGGGATTTAAAACATACCATAATGTATGATAAAGTGACTTTAAACTTACTGTTGAGTACTACCGCCGCACTTTAAGTCCCTATAGGAATATTATAGCTGTATTATATTGTTCTGTATGGTAACCAGATCTACACGCGATCAACACAAATATCAACAAAAACGAAAGTGGAATAAAACACACGTAAAACACAGTTCAGCGACGACAAACACTGAAACCAAGTGGTATATGAACTTATATGAACTTATAGTTAATACAGGTATAAAGGAGAAAGTTGGACTTGCCTTGGTTCGTCGGTCGCATCGCGCTGCTGAGGTGCGTCTGGTCAGTCAATAGACCTGCTTTTTCCTGGTTGGTATTTATAAGACAATGTCACATGGTCTGTCTGAACTCTTCCTCTATCAATGTAGTTCCTCTTTGGTTAACCTGCATGCATCAAGGAAGCTGACTGTACAGGCAAGGTGAAAACCAAAAACTCAACCAGAGGGTCATGATAATCTGGAGAGCAGAGAAAATTATCTTTATTTAGTATTGGAGGAGTTTATTTCCAGAATGAGATTTTTTTTTTTTTTTTTTACCCATGTCTGATATTTTGTGCCAATATTCAATACCTTTAAATTCGACCATTTTCAAGCCAAAAGTGTTTCTCCTGTCAGGGTGGAAAAGCCTCTGAAACAAGATCAGATATATAAATCAAAGAAAATCAGACTCAACTGTGGTCAGGGAGGAAGCTCCATCCTATTAGAGGTGGATGACATTGATTGGCAGGTTTCCAATATTTAATAAAAGGCCAATATCAGAAAACTGGTCTACTAGTATATTACCATGTTATTATATGACATTAAGTGACTAGTTTCTGGAGAAAAGTCTGTGGTACTTCCAGACTGGGTCCTCTACATTTTAAAGATATTGAACGATGTACAACTTCAGGTGATTTTCTGTCCAGAAGAGATATATAATGTTTTCTAAAATGAAATGCATTCATTAGAGTTGAGTTAGAAACATCCTCGTCTCCTTCTCAGCACATTTATTCTTAGTTATGAAAATGGAGAGAATGGAGGCCTGAGAAATACTGGGCATGAGATACCAAGCATCACATCCTCGGTTATGTAAGTCGATATACAGTTTACAGTAACTTTTATACAGCATTTACACATCTATTTACACTATTTCAGATGAGAGTCTGACATTGAGGTTATGAAGTAGGCTCCTCCCATCACATGATGCAGAGTCGCGGCTACAGCATCCTACCTGCCTGTAACATCTGTCAGTGTCACCTTTAGTTCCCTCAGTTAATATAAAAAATCCAAAAAGAAGTTCAAATTCAAAATGAAACCTTTATTTAATTTCATAGAAAAAACCAACATGTTAAACAGTTTAATCATCAGAAAAGTGCTGCACAGAACAACAAAACAGAAAGTCAACAAAAATCAATTGCTCAGAGATTTTAAAATCCAACGCCCTTCGACAGGAAAGGAGGAACTCCCATCGCCCAGCAATGTTTCCTGTCACATTCAGCTCAAAAAGGTCAAAATGTTTAGGGCCATGTGAGTTATCATTAACAACCAGGGATTGAACGTAGCTGTGTCTGGCAGGTCTGGCAGGTCTGTCTAGTCTGCCCGGTAACCAACCTGTTCAATCAGTCTTATTGTACATTCTGTGGCCAGTTGAGGAAAAGGGTTATTTTCATGCCCTGATTACAGGTGTTAGTACAGATGTTCCCTTATGGATCAGACGTGGAAGTCTGTTGGTTTACAGGTAAAACAGGAAAGGGATCAAAGTGCTTAAAGGCCAAACCTCCTAATCAATCGTTTTCCAGGACACTTGTATCAGCGACTCCACAACAGTTCACCCTTTTCATGGCAGGAAGAGTTTCATTCCAAAACACAGTCGATTTAGATGTTTTTTTTACCTGTAATTCATTAATCAATATTACAAAAATAGATTCCAAAACCTTCAAAACCTATTTTGTAATCACAGGTCATAAATTAGCCACTATTGTCAATGAGATTAAAAAAGTTTTTACTAGTTTTTTACAGCAATTCTTATGGAAGAAATGGTGTTTTTGTATCTTTTTTCTATCTGTTTTTGTAACTATCTTTTTGTAATAGTTGATATTTTGGAATGAAACTCTTTTCATATGTTTACAAATGCATTGTAAGTGTGTTTGTGTGTGTGTGTGTGTGTGTGTGTGTGTGTGTGTGTGTGTGTGTGTGTGTGTGTGTGTGTGTGTGTGTGTGTGGTTCAGGGTGTGGTCAAAGTCAAGTCGTCCAGGTTTGGTCACTTCGTCGCCGTTGTCGTCGTCGGTCTTTGTGCCCTCAGCCACCACTTCACATGATGGGGTAGCTGGCAAGGTTGGCGATGCCGCACAGGTTGTTGCGGTTACGTGCCATGAGGATGTAGCCCTGGTTGCCCCAGGTCTCGCTCCAGCTGTCGGGAGGAGAGAGAGAAAAGAGAAAAGAGAGGAGGTGTTCAGCATCGCCTGCAGACAAACAGCATCTCAGCTCATGGACCTGTCAACGCACGGCCGACGTTGAGGCATCGCATCAACGTTACACGACAAACAACCTGTCGTCCCATTTCGGCGGCGGCGTGCGCCACCTGATGCCGCTCAGACAGGTGATGTGACCCACCTGTTCTTGACGATCCAGTACTTCTTGCCCTTGGCGGTCACTCCGTAGCCCACTGCCAGCACGGCGTGATTGATGTCGTCTTTGTTACAGTTGCGATCGTAGTACACACCTGGGCACACGACAGAGAGGAAGAATGAGACGGCGACCTCTGACCCCCGAGGCCACAGGAGGCGGGACGGCTCAGAAAGTGAATCAGTGAAGCGCTGAGGGTCTATTTTTTTTTTTTTAAAGCTGCACTAATTTCAGAAATGCCTTCAAACAGATTCATGTGTCTGCAAAGAGATGGAAGTGGTGATGAGAGGATTAGTACCAACATCATCTCTGTGGTGCATGCTAACGCTTTAGCATGCTGTATGCTAGCAGCTCCATGCTGGATGGTTGGTTAGTTTTCATTACAGGCTTGGTTAGTGGGGCTGGTCAAATAAATGACATTTCAACAAAAACAGTGAACCTTCAGTGGAACATCTCTCTTCCTGTGAGACTTGATTTGTGATGCGCTAATGATGAAGACTGGGAATTTGTTTTCAGTAAAATAAGCCATAAAATAAAAAACGATACTTTATCTTCATACCAAGTTAATCACCTACAGTTACATAACGTACTGTAACATCCTCCTGGTCTGATAGAGGTCCATAAGAATCAAGAATGACTTCAGTAACACTAAATATACATTCACTGTTTTCTTATCATGCATTTTTCTCTCTGCTTTCCCACAGTTTGAATAAAAAAAATAATACAAATACTAAACATGAGAAGACAAAAACCAGAGCTGTACCTTTCTGGTAGAACTGGAAGGTGCTCAGCGTGGCGTCGATGCCCACTGAAACGGGCCCGGCCTTGTACAGCGCCACGGCCAGCGCCCGCTCATCGCCCTCCGGGATCTCCTTGTAGCCTTTGCACATGGCAGCCAAGCCCGACGCATTGTAGCGGCACTGTTCGTCCTGCAGACAAGACGGAGGAGCACAACCAAATACTAGTTTCTGATTCTTTTATTTATACTGCGGGACAAATCCCAGTAAGTTCGGCTCAATGGCGGTAACGTAATCCGTAAGGGCGAATTTGGCCGGTCAAAGTACGTCCACTAAATTTGCCCTTACGGATTACGTTACCGCCATTGAGCCGCCGTTACGCGACTGCCGGTTGAGCCGATGGACCGGAGCAGCTCCCAAACTTCGGGGATCTATTATGCGGTAAGCTAGCCGATTTTGTGGACATAGAGACCGGGTTGAAAAATCCCGGAATTACCCTTTAAAGCTGCACGGCCAATTTCGCACACTGGCGGCCCCCAGTGGCAGCAAGACGTCACTGAATTTGCGGAATTCAATACGGTGTTGTAAAATAAGGTGATGTCAGTAGACTGTAAACTGCACACAGTCGGTCTGTGATGTTTCATACCAAATATACCAAAGAGACAAGAGAGGAGAAGATCTAACGTTGCTGAGTCCAGCTTTCTCTTTTTTTAATTACTGTCATGTGTAAAAAAGTCTTTATTCCTATAAATTCCTAAATTAAGTTCTTATTAGAGACTACAGTATTGTGCAAAGGTCTGAATGTAAAAGCAAATCCGTAAAGTGAAGATGCTTTGAGAAATAATGAAAAGAAAAGTTTCTAAATATCTGCTATAAAGAGCTGTTGAATATGTTACATGACTCAAACAAAACAGCTTGTTCATTGTTGTGATGTTCATTCAGATAAAAACAAAAGAGGAAGAAACTAGAGACACTCAGTGGTTGAACTTCCTTCCCGTGTTGAGGGAAACAAACAGCGTGATTGAAGAGGAAACTAATTCTGCTGTGTAAGAACATGGAAGATTTCCATCACATCATTTCTGTTGTAGCACTTCCCTCAAGAGGACTCTCAGATTCAGTCATGTACCGAAGACGTCCAATAAACCACAACACGACATTAAACAGAGGATTTGTTGCTAGCTAAACACCAACATTAGTCTTTGAACTTTTCTTCATCTATGGAACGTTGCTCAAGGGAACCTAGTCATCGCTGAAGGAGGCAAGAGTGTTTCTCACTCAACATATTTATCCTCCTGGTTCAGGATTTGAACCAGCAACCCTCCATATACCTCTAGGCTACTGCCACCAGATATTTAAACAATACATAAATAAATAGTATGTATTATATACTGTTATCTGTAACCCTCGGTGTTCTTGCCTAAATCCATTTGTCTGAAATTGTGTTTTCAATGACGTTGGGGAGGTTTAGTGGTAAGAAAAGAAACAACAGGGAAGCTAAATGTTCAAAAACACTTTGAACATCAGCGTTGTTTTATACCAACACCATCTGTGTTTACCGTCTGCTTCTTCATTCCTGTGGCGGCTTCAAGGATGCCGCTTACCTCGGCCTCAGCATAGACGTGGTATTGAGCAAGATAAGTAAGATAACAACACACTTCCTGCCTCAAGGTGAAAAGTTGTGTGTAACTATCTGGTGTTTCCCCGGTCGAGGCCCACGCTGCGCCAACCTCACCTCTCCTACGTAGGGGTAGGACTCCTCGGAGTCGATGCCTCCGTTTTCCTCCACGTACTCGAACGCGTTGGTCATGTATCCTCCTCCGCAGCCGCTGTTCTCCTTGACACAGTCCACCAGGTTCTGAGGACTGAGGTCCCGCAGTTGCCCCGTCGTCTTGGCCAACTGGCCCTCGAGGGCCCCCGCTGAGCTGAAGGCCCAACAGGAGCCACAGGAGCCCTGGGAAGCATGGCAGAGGGAGAGCAGGGTGAGGATTCTGGTTCGATTCGGTTTAGCTTCGAACCACAATCAGAATCAGTTTGCAAGGAATTCAGCTTGGTGGGTGGAAACAGATCTGATTTCTATCCTCAGAGTCTCAGAGTCTGACTGGAGATATGGATGTCAGAAATAGAAAAAATAAACACAAATAGATACAGATGTAGAGAATATTGCTGAGTTGGAACGGTATAAAGAGTGTATAGATAGATATACTGTAAATATGTAACTAAACAGCCAGCACAGTTTAGTTCAGTTCAGTTTAGTTTAGTTCAGTTTAGTTTGTGCTCATAAATAATAAAACACAAAAGAGAGAAGAAGAGAAAGGAAAAGAAAGGAAGTTGCCAAACAAAAACAGAACTGGGTTAGACAACAGAAATGAAATGACAGCAAAACTCAACAGGGAGGAAAATGACATGGATGACCTGATGCACAAATGAAACCTTTAGAGCAGTAATGTCCAGTCAGGGGCCGTGGAGGGCCGAGAGTCTGAACCCAAACACTACAGCAGCTGATTTCACTGATCAGCTAATCAGTGAAATCACCTGGTGCAGTGATTGGTTGGAAGGAAAACCTGCAGACTCTTGGCCCTCCATGGCACATGATGGGACACCACTGCATTAAAGATTAAAGGTGATCTGTCCACCAGGGGGCAGGCCAGGACAAGTTTGACTCAAAACTCTAAAGACATTTCTGTGTTGGATGAAAGTCTTGTCTGGTGCAGCTTCAGACAAGACGGAAGTGTGTCCATGTCACGCAATATGAAATATGATGTATTAGTTCAGGGAATATATCTGATGTCTGACTGAGACATTGTGTTGTATTTTACCTCCAGAAAACTCTGATGATACAAGAGTGGAGTCTTTGCCCTCCTAACCAAAGAGTTGGTTTGGTTACGGGCCAATACAGATTGTCACTGATAGCTGATATACAACATTTTTTCCATGTCAAAAACATCACACAGTGTTTTATTCTCATCAGGGTGGAAAAGCCTCTGAAACTAATGACATGTTTTTAGGGTGAGCAGCTCTTTAAGACCCACTACCTATTCAATATTGTCAATGTAAAAAAGTCACATATGACATTACCAATGACAAACCTATTACATGTGATACCATGAAATACATCCTACAGTATGTATTAGATGGTTTACTTACTGCAAAGGAAAACATTTCAAATTCAAAATCAGATAACAGGAAAAATGATGGTGGAAGTTTCTGCTAAACGTGTTTTACCATCAGTATGAATCTGTGACCTAATCAATAGATGCTGTGTGGCTTTGATGGCGGTATTTGGTTTCTATGACGATGTTATCCGAAAAGAAAGCAGCTGGGATGTTTTGAGACACGAGCCGAGAGTTTCGATGTAACTGAACTTCAGTCTGGAGAAATGTCTGAAATCAATTCTGAAAAAACTAAACTATGAATTGCTGTCTGGTTTTGGGTTTGAATGACTTTGCCACCTTGCCCTCCGGGAAAAGAAAGTTTCTCGTTGCTCTGACTTTTCATTCCAATTAAAAACTTTGTAAATTGATAATCAAATCAATTCCCTTGAGGGTATTTCGAGAGCAGTGGCAGAAGGCCGGAGCTCTGGAAAAATTGAAATGTACCTGTAACAAATAAAATAACAGAACAATTTAATCATCATAAAGGAATTGGAACGGTGTTTTGGTATGCGGCATGTTCCGCCAATGTATTCCATAATTGATGGACGACAGGGACCAGAGGAGAAGCTTTTATAATAGATCAATAAATCTCCTGTTCCTCTAATATACCTGCAACTAGCTCATCGTCCACTAGAGGGCGGGCAATTCCTCAACATCGAACTAACATCATCACATTTACAGGACATCTTCAGCCAGCGTCCTAATCAACAGGAATTTATAGCAGGTTCAGTGTCTTGCTCAAAGGCACTTCAGCAGGAGATCTGGCTGCCGTGGCAAACCTCTTATCTCCTGGTTAAAAGGTGATCTCTTTAACTAGTACTCCGCCCAGCCGTTTTTCAGCAGTTTCTTGTCACCGATATGCAGGTGGGGGTTCGGTGCCTTGCTCAAGGGCACTCTGCTATTGTTAGTTTGTTCACACCACGAGCCAATCAGCACTGAGTTTACAGGGATGTTCATTATGGCATCATTCCAGGGCTAATCCGCCTGGTAGCAGAAAGCACAGATGTACACCATATTTCAATCTATGTAACTTCCTGCTGAGCTCACCGCCCGTGTTTACATTAATATGGCCTCGCCGGCCAATCCCCTCGTAGTGACTAATTACCTTCAAAGCCAATTAGCTTGAGAACAGGTTGTTTCTCCCCCCAGGAGCTTACGTGATCGCACTGTAACTGTGATCATTTGCTTCCTGGAACTGGAACCACAACAACCAAATGAATAAAGGAGTTTCAAAGCAAAACATTTAAAAGCTTTAATTTTTCAATTTCATGGCTCGTTCAAAAGATTCAAAACAATGCGGTGGTTGTGCTACTGGGATGAAGGCCACGGCGCGTTGCTGTTTTTAACATGTTCTTTTGAACTAGCCATGAAATAAAAGGCTTCTTGGTATATTCTGCGTATTTTTGTGGTATTTTCATGACGGTTCCACTGTTTCATGCTGCAAACCCACTGAGCACCAGACGTCTTTTCATCTTTATCTCTCATATCGCCCAGGATCAGTTTTAGACCAAGCAGTAAATACATTAATACATATTGAAACAGCGGTAAATATCAGAAATGTGCACCAGAGGAGTCCATCTGTACAAGATAATGCTTTCATTTCTATAGATGTCTGCTAAATTTTGACTTTTAAACTCTGTGTAGCCTAAATTTTAGGCTTTTTTAATTACATTTATTTTTTTTTGTCTCATCATTATAACACAACTTCCTTCCAGGAGAGAGAGAGTATCTGTTCTGCAGTTGATGTAGTTTTGGTTTCACGTCCATCTAAGGTGTAATTTAATCACTGGTTACTGTGCTTGAAATGTAACTTGGGTCCTTTATTATTTTGAAATCTTTAACTTCAAACATGGACCCTGTCGTAGCTTTAACTTTGGTGAGAAGTTTTGTTATTTTTCATATCAGCCGCTGTGACAATGAATAGAAATGAAACAGCGGAACAAACACCGGCTCAGATTTAGTCTGCAAAAATCAAATTGATTACACGATCTTGAGTTTGTGTTTTCACTATCTCGCTAAACTTCCAAAGTCTAGCGTTAAAGGTCACCTATGTACGATTTAATCTAGCCCATAATCTTCTCAGTGGGTCAAAAATATGGTGGAGGGATGAACTTCTAATCTGGTTTGTTGTTGCTCCCTGTATTCAGCTCAATGAATTTTTTCTGGGTCGTAAAAAAGCTCCTCCCCTGTAACTGGAGCCCCGCCCACCCATTATAACTGACTCAACGAAATATGTTGCAAAGACATTGGGGGAGAAGGTGCAACAGATGCATCAGATGACCTTTGCCCTTTTGCCCTCTGACCTGGTTCTTGACCGGCGTCACCATTCCCTTCTTGCGGTAGTCGACGAACTTGGGCAGCTTCCCCAGCTTGTCATCCAGCGCCATGGTGAAGCTCCGGTCTCGGTTCATTGGAACCAGGAGCCCGGTCATCTTCTCAACCACCTCCTCTGACGTCTGGACGGGGAGAGATGACCAGAGACACGTTACATTTTACAGTTTCTGTTCAGTTTCTGATTCTAGGGATTTAGATGGAATTTAGATGGAAATGGGAAATGGGAAAATTAAGAGAAATAACAGCTTTCTACCTCTGAGGGGAGAAATAGAAAGGATTTATTTTTAGACTTAAACAAGAGCAAGTGAAGGAGGAAGATATGGGAGAGGGATTTGATTCAGCAGGGAGAGGAGAAAAGTATTGAGATGAGTTTAATATTAGTTTAAATGAAATGTCATTTTGTCTGTCTGAGACGTCGGTGGGGTTCTCGCTGTGGGATATGAGACACCAGAAGAAGAGTGGAAGTGCCTTACACACACCAAATAGCTGCCAGATGACCAAAACGATAACAGGAATGATGATGAGATGAGATGGAGAAGGGAGGAGAAGGAGGCGAGGGAGGGGAAGGAAAGATAACAAGAGGAGAAGAAAGTTAAAAGAAAAAGGGATTGACGAGAAGGATGAGGAGAGACTGACAATAGACCATCCTTCACCATCAGCATGTTAAGATGGAAACTGATCAGTGACTATTCAGATATTTATTAGCAATTTAAAGGAAAATCAGGTCCTGCATTATGAGACTATGGTTATGGCAGAAATACAAACCGTCTGTTCGTTTTCTTTCATTTCACATCAGCGCTTCTAGTCAAAATGGCATCCTTCATTTCCTTTCAACATAAAACCGCCCATTTTCCAGCGAGTCCTTGAGCGTGTACATGCTTCAGCCGCTCGTAAATTAAAGGCCA
This sequence comes from Hoplostethus mediterraneus, assembly GCA_034670385.1. Classification (NCBI taxonomy): domain Eukaryota; kingdom Metazoa; phylum Chordata; class Actinopteri; order Trachichthyiformes; family Trachichthyidae; genus Hoplostethus; species Hoplostethus mediterraneus. The sequence goes on from JAXDDW010000105.1 coordinate 1,684,182, forward strand.
AGCCATTAACGAATGCAAGGAGAGGAGGAAAACCACAGGGCATGCTATATTTCATGCATCTGCTTTCCATCCATGTTTGATGTACAGCTTGTTGCACCCTGACTCCTGGCCTGCTCGTGCAAAAACAAGCCATCAGTCATGACTGCAGATCACTGTCTAGAGCTGATGTAGCGGTCACCGGCCCTTTGTCTCGCCTCACCGGGACGCCGGCTGCTAAACGCCCCCAAAAAACGGATCGCTGGTTTTCCTGTGTGTTTACTACACTGACCCAAAAACGCCGAGCAGTTGGGGAGACACCGATTAACATGAGCAGTGTCAAACAAAGTGGGTCAGAGCGGACATCCCAGACGGCGTGACGTCTTTGGTTTCACGCAGAGATGGTGAGACACCGGGCGAGACGCTCGGCAGGAACCACCGGCTGCTTGTAAGAGGGAAAATGAGAGGGAGGTTTTCAGTCAGCAGGGATGCTAGCTGTCTGCTAAGAACACACAGAGTAAGGCTTCATTCACACTGCAGCTGAAAGTTTCCTAATTCTGAAATTTTACCGCACATGTGACGCAGATCTGATGTTTTCTGATCAACAGCAAAAAGGTGCATGGAGACGCATTTTTCCGATTTCTGGACCTCGTGGAAGTTGGATCCCGAGACATGCGACCTACTTGTATTTTAACGCTTAAATTGGAATTTGTCAGCATTTCAGCGTTGTCATGACAATAACTACATCTCCCACTGCACGTCCGACTGTCCCGGAGGGGGATCCCTCTCTGTCTGTCCTTCCCAACGTTTCTTCCGTTTGTTTTCCTCATGAGATGAGACTGTAACGGTGATTAAGCACTACTCAAATAAACTGAGACGACTGTCATGCATTCAGGCTGAGCAGCGTTAGCATGCAGGACAATGAGACAATGGAAAGAAAGACAGATAACCACTTGACTGGTATTTGGGGAGACGGCAACTAAAACTCAAAGGTGGATACCGTAACTGAAGTGTGTTGAAGCATGTAGGAGATGTCAAAAAACAGATGTGATTATTGTTACTCCGTGCACGCTTGTCTTTTCAAAATTGCTCTCTTTTCATATTGATCACCTTACACATATATGAAATGGACAGTCAAATATGAGCGTGAAGTCCTGCAGTGTGAACGCAGCCTCACATCCACTCACCATGTCTCCCAGGTGGTTCATCCCCAGTTCGTAGGAGTGCATGCCCAGTGCCGCCTCCATGTTGTGGGCTTCAATCACACGCATGTTCTTCTCCCAGATGGCCCTGCGGATCCCCTCCTCATCCTAAGACATCCAAATGACAACATGCAACACGTGTCACTTTGTGTGGAGAAAACTGGAGATACAGGAAAAGGAGATTTAAAGCTATACAAGGAAACCTCACATGTTGGCAGCGAGAGGAAAATGAACTCCCAGTAAGTAAAACAAAACAAGTTAAAGCTGCATGAGACAATTTTGCACACTGGCGGCCCCTAATGGCAGCAAGACGTAACTGTTTGGAATTTGAACTTCAATACCCAGAAATCCTGTAAGGATGTGTGTTTGTGTGTGTATACACATGTAAACACACACAAACACACAGGCTCAGAGGATGCACATGCATGCACACACACATAGAAATGTATGCACAGATAGACACACACAACAACACACACACACACACACACACACACACACACACACACACACACAGCAGTGACCTCTAGCCTGAGGTGAAGAGGAAAGAGATAACAGATGCTCATTTCAGGCTCAGGAAGTTGAGGTTGGCTGTAGTTGAACACCCGCTGAACTAAATCTTAAAGGGTAATTCCAGTATTTTAACCCTGGGCTCTATTTGAACATATTAGTCAAAATATGTACAAAACGTTTTGGAATTGCTCCGGTAGATCGCCTCAGCCGGCAGTCATGAAACGGGCTGCAATGGCTGCATCGTAATCCTTTGGGGCAACTAAAAGTTGTTTTGCCACTGACAAGCTCAGATTGTTATTGGAGGTGTCTGATTACATTACTGAAAGGATCCTACAGAGATAGACCTTTGTTTAACCAGAAACAGAAGTCAGAAGAGGTTAAACAAAGGTTTCATTTTTTCAGTTCAGGACAACATGGATATGCAGCACAAAATGGGAAGCCTGCAACCTACATAAAGACATGAAGACATGAAGACACAATAATAGACAGAAAGCCAAATAGATGACTTGATTGCTGTTTGGGGAGACGCCTCCATTCAGTCAAAACTCAAAGGCAGATCCCTGAAATGTGTTTGAAACCGCTGAACATGTCTGGCCCGCAGAGAGGGAGATCGTCTTCAGTCTGATCCGTCTGAATCAAAGAGAATGTTTGAGCTGCGACTTCCCAAACAAATATCCACCAGACTTGGCGTTCGCAGAGCCAGACGGGCCGGCGGAGGGAGTCGGGACTGACGCTGAATCAGTGAGTCAGACCCAGACAGGCGGTGAGTCAAACACAAAGACGTCCACGCGTTGAGTGGCTGGTAGGAAACACAGCAGCACCCAGAGGAAAAGGGGGAACGCAACAGAGATGAAGGAATACACACCAGGGTTGGACCAATATATGGGTTCGCCTGTGCCGGACTGATATTGTTAAAAATTATATCTGGTCCAGTCAGTGTCGTTCACCTCTGATATGATGGATATGATGGATATGATGGATATGATCCAGTTGGTTTGATTACACATTTAATGTAGATTTAATCTGGAAACCCTTAACCTGAACTGATTGAATCAAATTGGATTCCACACGTATGCAAGAATGGAAATGGTCAAATTTAAAGATGGCGGATATCAGCCTTCAAAAACCATCAAACCATAGTATATATATACACTGATTATATGAAATATCAGGGCTACGTAAGAACTTCTTCAATATCTCCTTCATCTCCATCTGCCCTTTATTTTTCCTTTTTTTAAATTCACCAATTTGTGCATACAAAGACAGATATGGACACGCTAGCAGATGCTAAAGCGACAACAAATGCTAATGTGACTTACTAGACAAAACAGAAAGTAACAGGGGTAGTTTGTAAAACAGAGAGAGCAGAGGAGAAAAAAACAAAAACAAAAGGCAGTAGTAGTAATACATCATCTGGCCTTCATCACACAAGTGGCTTTAACAGGTGAAACCAATGAGGAATCACCTGGATTCACCTGCTCTGTTTCATGCACACAGACGGGTGTACTGACCAGGCCGTTGTATTCCCTCCTGTGCGTGATCCTCCATTGCTCCCACTGGGCGTCCAGGGTGGGCTCGTCCAGCGGGTGGCCCAGAGCCGAGGCCGCCAGCAGCAGCATGCACACACTCAGCAGCATCCTGTAACAGCATCGTAAGGGGAAGACATAAATATCAGGCTGATTCTGGGAGCTGAACCACTGGAAAGAATTCATTTGAATGGGTTTCAATGGAGAGCTGCAGAGTCACATGATGGTCTCAATGGGCCGTTTTCATTCCTGTGTCATCTGATCTAAACGCTGCTTCAGAGGCTTTTCCACACCGCCAAGAATACAACTCTGGGAAACCGAGGGGAAAGCTAGGTGTCCCGGGAACATGAAAACCTCTGTGGCAACCCACAACAACAAACACTGAATCCTTTTTTGCTGTTGTTTGGCATGAAAATGTTCAAAGTTTGAGACAAAGCAGATCGGCCATCAGCAGCTTCATCCAAAAATATCAGTATCAGCCTTCAAATTCTCAGTCTGTGCACTGCACATACCATGACTTTGTCTGATGCATGCTGTTGCCCGGGCTGTTTCCTAGACTTTGTGACATATTGTTCCAATTCTTTGTTTTTTTTGTAAAACTTTGTGGCAAACCTGTTTTTGCTTTACACAGAAACTCTTCTCAAAAACTAAAGTCTCTCAACTCTGAAACTCATCAGTCAGCAACAGCTTCTGCTTTGCATTTGCTTCCAGCACAGAGCTTTCAGTGTGTTACCTATGAATATCTATTCTGTCTTCATCGCTGGATGACTCAAGCGACATTTCAGGATATTAAAAGTAGCTTATCGTGGTCAATGCAAATAATTTACAGTTAACTAAACAATCTGTGCAAGTCACTGTGAGATCAACATGGAAACCATCGAGGCCTAAACTGTTAAAATGTCTAGAATATTACATGAACGTTGTCAGTCCCTTCCAGAACCGACTCCTCTTAACACACAACTGGGTCAAAATCATTACAGCATAATCCTAATCCTTTTATTATAAATTTACTTTCTTAGCTGGTAAAAAAAAAAATTTGCGTGATCTTGTCTCTTAAACTCAAAGGGAAGAAATCCCCAAAGTTAAAGTCAAAGAATGAGTTTTACTTTCTCAGCTGGCAAAACAATCCTAGGAATTTTCTTCCTCGGAGGCTAAACCCCAAACGTATTCCAAGAGGAGAAAAGAAAGTAAAAATGAAAGAAAAGCCTTAAGAATAGGAAATGAATGCACTCAATTCTAAAAGTTATTTTACCTTTCGTCTCAAAGTTGGAGGAGAGTTGTCTGGAGTCTGACGTCTTCTTTCCTGTTGCTGCTGAAGTGGGTCAGTGTGTGAGCTTATATGAGCTGCAGTATGAGGAAGTACAACGGGAGCTCCAGGTTTTGGGGAGGAGTTTTTTTTCCAAGGAGGGGGATTTTACATCTGGCTTCTCTCAAATAGCAAAGATCTCCAAACCAGATGATGTCAGGTGTCGGATTTCAGATTTCAGTTCACGTCTGACAAAAACTACAAAGGCTCGTGGACGAACCCCGGCGCTGTGCCTCCGTCTGGGTCTCGGCCTGGTGGATCAGGAAGTGCTGTTGCATTTTGAATGACAATAAGAAGAACTATTCTACACTTGCATGAATTTGTTCTAGGTTATTATAAAGCAGCAGAAAGTGCATGACAGTACAGAGGAGTCTGCAGAGTACAAACAGGCTTAACCTGAAGGTTGTTAGCCAGCAGCGTGGTTCAAATCTGAAGCATTTTAAAGAATAATTCTGTTTTTTTACGTGACATTGAGGCGGTTCTCGGTCTTGAAAGAACCTGGATAACTTGGGATGCTTTTTTTGATTTCCTGTATATCCACTACACAAACATTTTGCATGTTAATGGAGGTCAAGGGGGCGACAGTGACAGGGTTCTCTGTCAAACTAATGCTGTGGTTCATTTGAAAACACGCTACACGCTTGACTCCCATGATTTCTAAATGTTGCTGCCGTGTGCGTATCCCACGGCAACATCGTCTCTGTCCTGTTGTCACCGTGAGACTGTGAGAGTGTAAGAAACAGCACGATGCCGCAGGTCCACACCCGTGAGGGTTCATTTTACACTTTTTTGTCTTAACCAGCCGCTGCAGAGCCTCATCAGAGTCTCCAATCAACACCTTTTCAACTCAATTTTGTCACTGAAAACACTCATCAACGCTGGAAAATGTCCTGCGCTGTAGAGAGAAAAAAATTCCTCACCGCCGCACAGCCTCAGAAATGTGAATCTAATCATTAATAGCAGCAACTTGGGGGAAATAATCATGTTTTTGTGGTAGAGCTGCAACATGATCCCTTCGACTGCACGTTGATACTAACATCAAACCAGTTTGTCTTACACAGGTCAGGACCATGTTATTTGATAGCTGACACAGTAACACCATAGTCTCAGTGTACAAAGACATACAATGCAAGATGCACACTAGGCAGCAGACAACACATGCAGCATTCAGTCACTATGTGCATCCAGGCTGCATGTTTCACCGCATGGTTGCAGCTGTAGAGGAGGAACAGTGGGCGTCCTGCACCGGAGCATGAAGTCAGTTTTGTGCATTATACAGCCTGGACGTAACACATCACACGAGCCCGTGAGCGTGGACATGTTATACTCCATGTCCCCAAGCTGCAGCCGGAGCAGACCCTGCTCACCGTGCAGGCTGCTGCGGTGGGCGCCTACTTCCCCATGGTGTTAGTCAGCCGCCTGCGGTCCTGTGTCAGGACTGTGTGTATATATGAACATGTCGCATGACCGCCACGGCCACACAGTCACACAGACGTCTACCGCACCATGAGGTCACCGGCTAAATACGGTACGCATCCCGTGTACCGCATGTACCGCATGTTACTCACACATGTAATCTGAACCAAGATCAGTTTCTAATGGAGATGTGTCAATACTCTACTACTACTATTAATACTACTATTAGTACTATTACAACTACTATTACTGCTATTACTACTACTATTAGTACTATTACAACTACTACTACTATTACTACTACTATTAGTACTATTACAACTACTACTACTGCTACTATTAATACTACTACTACTACAACAACTACTACTACTATTACTACTATTACTACTACAACTACTACAACTACTACTACTACTATTACTACTACTATTAGTACTATTACAACTACTACTACACTACTAATACTAGTACTATTACTACTACTATTAGTACTATTACAACAACTACTACTACTACTGCTGCTACTACTACTACTACTACTACTACTGCTACTACTACTACTACTACTACTACTACTACTACTACTACGACTACTGCTACTACTGCTACTATTACTACTACTACTACTACTACTGCTACTAATACTAGTACTACTACTTGGATGCTTTTATCTCCAGTTCTGTGGGTCTGTGAACTTCTAGGACCGACCTCGTGTGAACTGAGTCCTTCACTCTGGTTGTACTGCGCTCTACCCACTGAGCGACACAGTACTGTAGTACTCTGCAGAGCATGAATAGCATCGTCACTGTTTAAACATAGCAGAATTCAGAGCAGCATGAAATTTCATTTTGATATAGTATGCATCATAAAACACGTAATGAGTAATGATGCTTTTCTTCTTTATATTTTTAACAAAATTGATATATAGCATTTTGAAAAAGTGTAGGTCTAGCATTCCAATACCTGACACCGACACAGCCCCGCCCCCCAATACAACCTGATGAGAGATTCATGTAAATGGAGCCATTTGTCTCTCTAGTCAGCAGCTCAGCACTTCTCAAGGTCACGAGCAATCTGCAGCGAGGACGCCTCCATAACCGAGTCGGCCAAGCCTCACGTCGCTGACCGCTCGCTGGCTACCTGATGTATGGGCTACCAGGGGGCGGCGGAGCATCGGCCCGCTGGATCCCACCAGCCAGCAGAGCTCCTCCAGGGCTCTTCCTCCAGGATCCACTTTAGGTAATGACACTGGAGAACAGCGTCTCCATCGATCCATCAGCCGGCACCCATCCCCCTCTCATCACCAAAGAACATACCGTCAGCCAGCGGGTCATGACCTGTGTGTGTGTGTGTGTGTGTGTGTGTGAGTGTGAGTGTGTGTGTGTTCGATCGATAGTGGAATGGCTTTGCAAGGTGATAGATTCATAATCCAATATGGCGGTTACCTCACGGTCAATTGCTCTATTTTTATCTGGAGCATTAAAGAAATCTATCAGAGTCTCTTTGTGCCGTGATGTTGAGAGTGCGTTTATCTGTTTCTCCTAATTGCTGAGTAATCCAAACGCGTCCACATCGATCTGATCGGCGGCAGCCATTACTTTATTACTGTGAATTGATTTTGTGATTATGTGACTGAACGTAAAAGGTAAAGCCCGGTCTTTCCTCCTCTGCCTCTCTCCTCACTGAGAGAGAAGTGGGAGGCCACATCTGTTTCCTGTTTCAGCGCTGGAAACAGATTCATCTCCCAGAATCCTCTGCTCCGGTCATATGACCAGCCCTGCTGACTCAGACCCATCACGGGATGCTCGTACTGGCCGAGCGCCGTAATAACAAGAAGTAATCTTACATCACCGCAAAGACAGCCAAATGACATCCCATTTCCTATATGCACCCTGATCCTCTTCACCTCTGGTTGAGATTACGCAACCCTAATGCGGTGGCTGAACCTAAGACCGGCCCCCATAGAAACCGGCGGATCGCCACTGCATCTGAATCGCTCGTTCAGATTTGTTTCCCCCCCGCCAATCTACTGGAAGAGACGTAGAGGCTTTAAATGTGATCTGATCTGAACTGTGTGCACTCGTCACCGGCCAGTCCAGAGATTAGAGCACCAGACACCACCGGCGCTCTAAAGCCTTGATTAGATTCTGTTGTCTTTTTCACTCCCAGCTCAGATTGTTTACTGAGGGACAAACTCGCTGTGTTTTTTTTTTTTAAATCACTTGTGTTTCCTCCTGTTCCTGAATGTAATAAAACTATTACAGTAAAGAGTGAAGAGAATGTGTGTATACAGGATGCAGTATCCTGTCATTTCTCTGTTTTTGTGCAGTTGAAGAAGGTAATGAAATGAAAGCACAGGGTTTTAAGACTCAAAACAAACAATAACAAGTATTTTTCTGTCACTGTTAATTCAGTGAGTTTATAGTTTCAATGTGCAGATATAAACATGCTGTAAAATAAAGACAGAAGAGGATAAAAATGACTGCAGGAGAGATTAAAAACCCTCTAGTCATCTCTCTTAAAGGCATCTCACCTCAAAGAAACAAAATAAAGATCCAAATGTCAAACTGAGTGAAGACACTGATGATGATATTTCATTAGATACGGTAGATACTCACCGAAGAGTCAATCTGCTTTGGCATCATCAACGTTTAAACAGTTTGAAGTCTCTCCTATCATTTACTGATCAGTGCCTATATAGTCCTCATTGTAGCTCAAGTTACCGACTCTAACCTGGTGGGATGGCAGGTCACCAAAACTCTGTACAACAAGCTGCTTGTGAAACCGCTTTTGTTTACAAGTTGGGAAAAATGAGATCAGCACTCACATTCCTTCACCTTCGTTTACAGAAAATGAAAAATGCATTTGGCAAACTCCAAACTAATGAAGCCTTTGGGTGAAAAGTCATTTTTAGTTTTTCCAACAACATTTTTCTTGTTTTGTTTTGTGTGAGAGTAAACAGACACGAGGTAAGTGAGTGTGTATCTCATTGTTTGTCTCCTCGCACCACTAGAGACACTTAAATACAAGACATTTGGCAATACTTTAATACTTTCTTTTTCTTTACCGGCGCTGGTTCGTTATAATTGGGCAGTGTGAACCGAAATGAACCAAATACAAACATGCAGCAGAGTTAACTTTCCCACTCAGAACAAAGAAAATGAACCGTAGGTGTGAAAGTGTAGGAGGAAAGTCAGGGTAGTGGAGTGTAGGCGAGTCAGTACAGTCTCCTCTTCGCCTCTTCCCTCCTACTACATCCTTGAGGTAGATGAGGTCATCATCAGCATCCTAGACAGCGATAATGAAGAGGAGGAGCGTCTTGCCCCCAGTCCTCCTCACAACAGCTCCTCTGAGGACGGTGATGATGAAGAACAGGATGAGGAACAGGTTGAACTCAGCAGCAGTGATGACTTGTTCTCCTCTGATTCCTCTGATGAGGATGTTGACGATGAGGAGGACAGTGATGACAGTGAGGAGGAGGAGGAGGAGGAGGAGGAGGAGGACCATGATGATGAATACTGGCTTGTGCAGCTGTTGGAGCAGCTGCTTGGATTTCTGCTGGAGGCCCGAGATTCCAGCAGTGATGACTCGGGACACGAGAGGGATTTTTCTCCAGGTCCTCCTCTCCTCTTGACCAGCCCTTCGACCAGAGTCTGGTCCTCCAACTCCAGGATGAAGAGCAGGGAGGAGAGTGATGAAGAGCAGGGAGGAGGTTACAGACCTGACAGACCCCCAGTCACACACTCTTGTTTTCTGTCTAGTCTTGTTTTTGTTTTTATCACCAAGTCATGGATCCTCTACGTCCTGATTATTTTTCCACTGAGCAGTTCAGAGATTGTTAGCTGAAGATAGCTGAACATGATTAGACCCGTTTTTGCATCAAGGGCTTCATCCCATGATGATATATTCAGCAAAGAAATGTGACCTGATTTTTATTAGTCTGTAATATAATGAACTGCTACATGAAGAGAGAACAGAAAAACATGAAGGCAGCAGAATTTCGCTGCCGTCTTCATAACTGGATGTTGGATGTAACTGGAGAGCCCGGCTGCTCCAACACGTTCATCTGTTTAAGAACTGGTTTTCTGTTCAGATGTGGAATTATTTATCATCACAATTTGACACTGAGTTTGAGTGTGTTATGGATTGTATGGATACTAGATAACAACAACAACAACAACAACAACATATCAGTACATTCCTATGATCTTCCTATAGTGACTTATAGAGTGTCTGTATAGAGAGAGATACTCAATAGTGAGTTTACAGTGACTTCATCATATTTTATCTCCTAAAATATTCCTTTAATATTCTGACAGGGATTTACAGGGGAACCAACCAACAGTTCACACAGGGAACCGTTCACTGCAGCTTGTCCATCCAACTACAGTCGACTTTATGACTCAAAAATCAAGCGTGATTGTTGGCGGCGGATCCCAGCCTGACAGCTGCATCTGCTCTATCCACCTCCGTTTAATCTGCAGCAGCTCGGAGGGTAAACTCGCCGTAGGCCCTTCCTCTCCGGGAATCATCATCATCATCACGTGCCGACCAGAAAAACTATCAACGGATCCTGCCCGGAAACTGGCAGCAAAAACAAAGTCATTCATGATTCCTGACATCTAATCTCTCGGCTTGGCTGGGTCGCCGTGCGTCTGTTCCTTGCGTGGATGCACACGTGCCCTAACGTTGGGGGGGATTAGTGTTTATTCTAAGCAGCGACGGCAACCCAACCCCCCCTCCGCCATATAACACAAGGGAAACAACCCATTTCACAAACACAAGCTGCCAGCATTCATAACGTCTCCAATGGTTGATCTGCCACATGCTGAGCAAACATCTCCGAGTTTGCTCTTCAGGGATTAGCCGGCACCGTGGGATGAAGCTGCAGTGGTGCGTCCTGCTTCGGCCCCTTGAGGCGTATTTTTAGGCGAGGGTCAAACCCAATTTGCTGACGTGAGAAAATGAAAACGAGCTGGGGGGGGGGGCTTGTAGCTTAAGTGATGCTAGCTTTATAGCAGTGCCAATATTTGAGCACTCGCCGTTGGGCGGAGCCTCGTTCGGGGAGCCGCATGAGGAACAGCTGAGGCCTCAACATGGGTTTAAAAGCTGAAAGGTCTATTGGCGCTTGTATGCTTTGATGCGTTGAATAGCATTAGGCGTGACCTTTGAAAGCAGTTGATGCTGCACCACGGCTTCCATTCATAAAGGAGGAGATTTACATCAGTGTTTTTGCGGGGGGTTTAATTGTCGGAGGCTTACGGGGGAAGAGCCGCGCTGGAAAATGATTAATAGAAAAACAATACAGAGGGGATTAGAGGGAACTTTTACTGCCAGCGTTTACTACGTGACCTTTCCCTGAACATTGTGTCCCTGCTCACTATTGTATTTATAGGGCTTGTTGGAGGTTTTGAGTGCAGAGCTGTGAGAAGTTGACCAGGCAGCGCTGAGGAACAAGTTTACCTGTCATCAAACGGCGTTAGAGTGACGCTTCATGAAACATTCTCTCAAATAAATGATAATGAACACATTTGTGATCACTTGATCTGTTAGGACGTGATCACAGCGTGATCACAGCGTTCAGTTATTCCCTTTGATTTATTTTGATTTATTCCTCTTGGTTGGTGTCTGGGTTTGTTTTGTTTATTTTTCATCACAGAGTCATTTCAGGACGGGTCGGATCTGCAGAGAAGAAATAATCCCACTGTGATATTCCTGGTAGAGAACGAGCCCAGGCCTCGGACCAGATGTCACCGGCAGCCGTTACAACAGGACGGGCACTTGAGACTCGCCCACCCCGACCTCCTGCTGGCTCACTGGGCTGAGGTACAGGGCATACGGAAAGTTTTCAGACCCTTTCAAGTTTTCCACATTTCGTTATGTTTCAGACTGAAAATGGATTCAAGTCAACCTGTTTTTGCTTCGTCATTGTGCAGTATTGTGTGTTAGATTGATTGATGTTGATCCATTTTAAGATGAGTCTGAAATGTAACAAAATGTGGAAAACTTGAAAGGGTCTGAAAACTTTCCGTATGCACTGTACATGCTGACAGTGTTGTGGGTTTGAATCTGTCTGTCTCCCATCTGCTTTCTCTGGTTTGCACTGACAATCCAAGCAGAAATGTCATGAAAGGAAACTTACAAAAGACCGAGACACACACACACACACACACACACACACACACACACACACATTCTTGCACTTGCTATATAGTGAGGTCCAGGTGCTTCAACCCACAAACTGAGGACCCCTATTTCTGTTTCCCTTAGGAACACAGCAATAATCATTCTCAACACTAGATGTTACCCTTTCCCCAATTATCACCTCAGATTAGCTGAAATAGCCAAGAACAAGAAAGGCTTATGTGACTCCCAGGGGGGGTTAAAAAAAAAAGGTTTGTCCAGGGACATTTGGCATCCAAAGCAAGAATCATACCACTAGACCAAGAAGCCTTCAATGTTGCATCACAACATTAGTCCGCATTGGCAAGTGATGATATGGTTGCGCTAGCTGGGAAGTGGTTCAAGGGCTAGTTTTTTCATAGTATGACTTGATGAGCGCACAGTTTCAAAAGCTGGTGATATTTCGAATGGTCCCTGGTGGTCTTAATGTTCAAGAAATGATTTGGCCAGTAATACAATGGAACCTGCTTGACAAAGGTGGCATTTCCTGTTTGTACTCTCCCCGGGAATAGGTAAGTGGTAAGGACCCTTGCAACTGATGTCCCGTTGGCCAGGGTTTGAATCTCACCTCAGGTGGTCTTTTTGGTGTGAGCGCAGCATGTGGAACAGGTGGAGGAAATGGAAGCCAGGATTCGTGTGTCAAGGGAACCTTCAAACCTGAATCACCAATGGGAACCTGCAAAACACAATAAACCAACTCAATGGAATCTGCAACCCACCATGCACCCACCTCTGACTTATGTTTGACTAATGAAATTTCTAGATCTGCCTTTCTAATTTGTCACCCCAAGTACACCACTTGAAGTATGTCTGGCCCAGACAGCTCAGTTGGTAGCGCATTAGACTCCCAGCCTCAGGGTTGTGGGTTCGATCCCCACATAGTGTTAACTGTCACCTTCGTAAGTCTCTTTGGATAAAAGCGTCTGCTAAATGAATCTTTTTATATTTCATTTTCAGCTGCTGCCAAGTGCGCTTTGCGCCCGTGGGATTGCACCTAAATGAAAATATTTCTTTCCAATACTATTCCACCACTTTCTCACATGTAGGTAATTACTGCAATTTCCCAGCTTGGGATTAATAAAGTACATCTATCTATCTATCTATATTATAAGAAAGTGTGGTTAAATGTTAAATGAATACACTACTGCATTCAAACGTACGCATTGACTCGGGCAGCGATTCTCTCCCACGCCAATTCCCTCTCCTTTACGACCCTTCTGCTTGCTAGTTGCCATGGTGAATCGTAGTATCGGACCTCCGTTGATGATGGCTTTTTATTGGCTTTGCGCACGCGCTTAACTCAAGGTGAACATACTCAAAGTTGATTGAACAAACTCAAATCAGCCGTTCTGGAACCGAAAACTCAGACTTGGCCATCTCAGAATGAATCAACTCAGCGTGCAGGGTTAGACTCAGAGTTTGCTGAACCTGCTTCTTGGAACAGACCCCAGGACACACACACACACACACACACACACACACACACACACACACACACACACACACACACACACACACACACACACACACACACACACACACACACACACACACACACACACACACACAGAGAAACAGTGGAGGGCACTGGGAGGTAACAAACCTGCAAATTACTCTCCTCACACACGGTGGATCTCAGCTGTTCAGCGATTGGTCACATGCTGTCACGTTTTGGTCCAATCATCCAGAAGCTTCACTTTTCAAGTTAAACTCATTTGACAGATTGGGAATAAAAACACACTAAAGAATTTATGTCATTTTATTTTTCATATTTATAACATGGATTTCTTAATCATAGGACTGATTCCCTGATCAAAACAACAGAAGATGATCTGAAGTGTCACTTAACTCTCCTGGATATGAAACCATGAGATCAGAGGACGAGCTCAGAGAAAACTCAACGTGATGTTTTATTATCCTTGTTCTCCAACATCCTGCTGCATCTTCCTGTTTCCTCCACGAGGCCAGCAGCCATACACCATGATATATATATATGTCACATGGTAGCATCTTCACATTGATCTCATAACGTTGAAGTATTGATTCTCTCTGGTGTCTCCTCTTTGCTCCTGAAGGGGATTTAGGAGAAACATTTCAGATGGAGATGATCACAAAAAGATAGAAATATTTAGATCTTCTGTTTCTTAAAGGTATTTTTAAACCTGGGCCCTAGTTGTAAGATTAAAAAAAAAAGAACAATGGCAAAAACAAGCAGTTTTAGTGGACGTACTTTGATCGGGTGCAGTTGCCCCAAAGTATTACATTGCAGCCATAGCAACCCGTTCCGCGGCTGCCGGCTGAGGTGATCTACAAAACTTTTTGTACCTATTAGTCATTTAGACCCCAAAATATGTATAAATAGGGCCCAGGTTTAAAAATACCGGAATTATCCTTTAACAGATGAAGCAAAGTTTCACCAATCTCTTGCCTATCTCTGTCATTGCTACTGTATAAAAACTCCTCATGGGGTCAAAGGTCAGGCTTCCTAATCCCTAATTGGCTCCAGTTCCCATTGTACTTCTTAGACACTGCCCCCCCCCCCCCCCTCCCCTCAGGGACCAAATCTAATTAAACCCTTCTGGAGTTTGCCAAGAGTCCCAGCGTCCTCCCAAAACGCTGATGGATGCAGCTCCAAACGTAGCTTATCGCTCCACCCAGGGCAACGCTGTCCTTTCCAAATCCCAAAGCCATCGATGAGCAGCTCCCATCTCTCTTCATCAAACCCAGCTGAATCCCACTGTACAAGTAAAGAACACATGGTGATGAGTCTAAAAATCACTCTGAATGTACAAGACCTTTTACGAGACATGAGTCGAGTGCTATTAAACTTAATAACCTCTTGCCCCATGCCTCTGTACCAACCACAGTTTCCTTCCTCTGGTTCGTCAAGAGAAGCATCCTGCCTGGCAGATGCTCCACGTTCTGCTCCGGGGAGGAGAGGAAGCGCAAGGCTGCCCGGCTCTAATCAGGGAACCGCAGGCCACCGGATGAGGATTAATTAAAATGGAACGTGAGGTCGATCCAGCGTTTTCCTAGCGGGAGCCAAGACGCAGAGTTCGAAGCATCCTGAAAACCTGCTTACTGTGTGAGAAAACAATCACATATACCTTTAGACCCTTTAGAAAGCGATTCGGTGGTTACTTGTGTGCACAGATTCCCACCTCGACTACTGAGGCAGAGAATTGTACAAAGCTTGCAGCAGTTGTAGTCGAGGTAAGAACCCGTCCTAACAGAGAAGCAAACATCCCAGACGTTGTTTTCTGGGATTGTCTGGTTGATTCAACAGTTGCTGTCTGAATGCATTGATAAATCACAAACCAACTACATCCCCGCCTGCTTGTTGTTGTGAACTCTGGGACTCTGGGAGGCAACGGCCCCTGCTTTTTCCGAGCACATTATCAGAACAGAAGTAAGCATAGTCTTAATTAATTGAACAAATATATATTCCGGCGCCAGTGCTGGGAGGCCGACGTGGCGGGAGGCGGGTCTTCCTTTCAAGAGGTGAAGCGGCTGAAGACCGATCTCTTCGGGCTGTTTGGTGTTGAACGGCGTGTTCTTCTGCTCCTGACACCCATGAATCGGGTTCAGACAAAAGTTCAAACCCAGAGGCAAGATGTGTCAGGGTGGAGGTTATATTTGGATTGTGTTTCACTGATAATCTAGAGTGATTTACAATAGGTGCAACAGCAGGATAGGTACAAATTCCTGTGTGCAGTTTAGTGACGTCACATTATGAGCTATCTGGGTATCGAAGTTTTTCAAACTGTTACCTCTCACTGCCATGTGGAGCCGCCAACGTGCGAAGATGCCTTTTTAAAAACACAATTATGTCCAAGTCTTTGTCTCTTCTTCATGTTGTTTTATTGTGTAATTCAGCTGGAAAGTAGAGCCACTGGTGTGTTGGCAACACTACATCTAAATATGTTTATGGCTCCTCCCCTTTCTTTACATCTGCAGGCCTCCAACAGTCAGGATAGCAAGTTGTTGACATGCACTTTGGTTAGTCTGTAAGTTAACTGTAGCTGTGCAGTGAGGGATGCTGGCACATCACAGGGTTTGTTTGTCACCGTCCCAGTCCAGCGGCCTGTAAGCCTCCATGTCTAATAACCTGATTGTCAGGGGAAAAAAGTGTGTCTGCAAAAAGTATTTTTCTCCAGAATTGGCGGCCATGCATTTTTCATTATGCCACTGGAGTTAAAGGTTTCAAGGGCATAAGGATGCAACTCACTCGACACTTGAATCACCATGTAAACATTAAATACCAAGTTTTACCAAGTTCAACTTTTTTTCCATGACAGCAGATGAATGATTTATAAGATAAATTACTAATAAATGATTATTTTGCTCCTCATTGTTAAGTGGTGGATGGTCTCCGTTTCCTCACCACCAGTTTTAGAAAGAAAGAAGGTTTCATGCTTACATATCACCTCTGCATTTTTTATCGTGTCACTGATGTTTTGCCCTGAAGAAAACACTGAGCACACGATTTTAAAAATGCAGAGGTGACTAGAATATGTGGGGATCTTGTTTTTGTACCTGGAGTATAAACTTGGTTCCCTGCACCATGAAGGAGAACGCGGTGGTGGGATGTTATCATCGCTAGGTTGCTGCTCATCATTGGGGATGTCGTGTTAAACCAGTCAGGGAAAAGACAATGAAAGATTTGGCCATAATGCTCATAGAGATGAACGATGCTGATGAGAGACTGCTGCACTGGATCAGTCCAGTGACTCTCTCTACTCTTATCGACTGATATTTGTCTGGTGATGTTTCAGGTGTTGAACCGATGTGAGTTTTTATCATAAACCCTGTCTGCTGAATACATTTCTCCCATGGGATGATAAAGAATTGGGCTGAACTGAACTGAACTGAATAGAGAAGGAGAAGGGAGCCAGTTGGGTCTTTATCAAAGGTTTTGATTTTTCTGGGTTTTCAAGGTGTTCCAAGGTTGCTGTATTTTTAAATGTGTGTGTGTGTGTGTGTGTGTGTGTGTGTGTGTGTGTGTGTGTGTGTGTGTGTAGTGGGGTGGGTGGGGGCTTCCTACTACAGGGTTGGAGCCTCCTCATCTTGATAGTTTCCAGCTGTTTTTGGATCCAGAGATTTGGCTGACCCATGCATATCTGCCCATCACTCCCTCCGGGCTGTGATAGTGATGGACCGTCCTGGAAACACGCCAGCGCCCACTCAGTGTAGCGGATAAAAAAATAAAAAAAGTAAATCACAAATCCCTTCAGAGCTGACAGCTTGGGGATTTTGCCACCCATATTATTATTATTATTATCATTATTATTTGCGCGTCTACGTCAAACTGAAGGGTTATGACAGTTACAAAATGCTCCATTTATGTCGATCAACTGTTGTGATCAGTGTTGGGCTGTTTGGCATCGAAAAGTAATCTATTACTCATTAAGAAAGTAATTTCATCACTTCACTTGTTACTACCTGGCAGCAGTTTATTTCAGTGCTTGTTACAGGCAGACTTGTTTCTGTTTCCTCTCCTGTGAACGATGTTATTCTGCTTTTACTGGATACATCGAAGTAGTGGGATTATTTAATCTATTATTTCTCATCTAGTATGAGAGGGTGACGAAGAGGAGGATGGGAATAATCGTCGTTTTTTTTATAATTCAGCTTCAGTCTGATATTCAGAGGTTGTTTTTTCTTGCAAAAAGTAACAACTTATTTTAGGATTGGTAACTGCAACAGATCCATGATTCGCTACACTACTCGTTACTGGGGAGAGTAACGCGTTACCCGCCCAACACATGCCGTTGATCTCGCCTTAAATCAACGGGACTTTTTTCTCTTCAGCTGAAGCGGCGGGATGGAGATGATGCAGAGGACACAGCATCAGCACCGCGGACGAAGCGCAGCCTCTCCACAGCATCAGGACCGAACGGAGGAGAAGTCGACCTAAATTAGTATTTCAGTAGCGCAATTATCCCGAAAGTCCCCGAGGTACATTCCGCAGTCGCACAAAAAAAAAGAAAAAAATAATGGAGAAGGAGGGCGAAGTAAATTGCGCGACTCCGAGGAGGCAGATGTTTTAAAAGTGTGGTTCAAACTGAGTCGGCAGCGGGAGGACTCGGAGGGAATCAGCCGGTCCGGGAGGAAGATGTTTCTGTGTTTGTTTGGGACGGTGAGCGTCGAAGAGGCGGAGAGCTTGTTCACGCAGCGGTCCGGGATCTGAACCCCTCGGCTGGTAAGTTCTCCGCTTTTACTCGTTCTTGGTTGTACTCGGACACTTTTTGTCAAGTATCTCAAACTGAAACTACTTTCAGACGTCGACCAGTTTTGTAGACGAATGCTGATCAGTATATCACTATGAACGGGCACATTTTGTTCTGGATTCAGCTCCTGTAAGGAAAAAAACGCCGTGACGTTCCTATAATATTCCTATAATATTCCTATAATATTCCTATAGGGGCGCGTCTATGTGTGTGTCTACGATACTCAATAGTGAGTTTAAAGAGCCCTCATCGGTCTTTATGGTATTTTTATCTCCGATTGTATCACTAAAATATTCCTATTCCTTATAGTATGTCTATGGTACTCCATAGGGAGTTTATAGTGACTTTATTGTACTTGGGAGCTGTGTCTTCTATGGTATCACTATAGGATACTATAAGATCTGTGGTGTGTTTTTCGACCTTAGTAGTTGCATGATTTTTTGTAGTGGTATTTGTATAGTATAGTATCTAGAATGTATTATAGGATTACTACAGGACTGTTGTTTTTCATAAGAGCTCTGCGGGACGCTTGTGGACTCGAGCATAGACTGGAGAAGAGGAAAACCTATTTTATAGTCGTATTAATGTTAAAATAGTCTTACTGCTGCAATATTAATAGGTTTTACACAATACCTTTTGTTGTTGTTGTTGTTGTTGTTGCCATCTCTCAGCATCATGGGCTAGGAGGCTATTTGTCATCATCTAAAGGTCATGCAAGTTAAAATATATAATGAAAAATCACTATAATATTCCTATAATCTTCCTATCTCCTCATCTCCTATGATATCTCTATAATGTTCTTATAATAAACCTATAGGTAGTACTAGTACTATAGGTAGTACTATATTTAGTACTAGTACTATAGGATTACTATAGCTCCGTCTGGTCAGGGCAGATCCATCTTTTTCTTGTTGCTGTTAGTCTCTTTCCAACAGGCTGGGTGAAATAATCCTCAGGATAGTTTGTTCCAAAACCTTAAACCTGGTCACAGTCACCCCGGGCATGCCGGTGCTTTTAACTGCGTTTTACCAGGACTACAGTGATTGCAGTGACTGGGGTGTATGTCCTTAGTTTTCCTTAGTTTCTGTGTTTTCTATCAAGATGTTTCACTCTGGAGAAGTTCTCATCAAACCCCCAGAATCACCCAAAACCCCATAAATAATTATATAATTTGAAACTTGGCCCATGTTGGATTTCATTATTGTGGTCCAGTGTCTCCCCTGCAGCCTGATAAGCCAGGATTAACATTTCAGTCAGGGGGGGAGAGGTGAACTCGGGCAAGCAGCAAACTACCTGCCCCGTCTTCCTGTCATAACGAGGACGAGCATCACAACAGTGGAACGTGGCCGGGGAGGAAGACGAACGCCAAGAGAGCCCGAGGATTTGACACTTGGGACTCTGCCAAATGGGCAATTTAATCAGAGGACATTTATGTGCAGGAAGTATGTCAGTCTCCTTGTTAGGGGATGATTTATCTGGACTATTATATCAGGCTGGTCCAGACCTGAATTGATTTCATCCTCAGGCAAAACAAGTATATGACATCTTCTTTTATCAATAACTTTGTTTTGCTTGGTCATGGCGTGTACAGTCAAGATGTCAACCCTACTTTTGGGTTAGACCGATATGTTGGCAAACGGATACAAGCAGAAAAGCATTCTGGGAAACCTCAATGACAGTTAATTTTTTTGCACATTTATTCATTGAACCGTTCAATTGGTGTTCTGTCAACTAGTTCCTCGTTTAGAGGTAGTAACGTATCCCAGAGTTCCCTATACCATTGAATACGTGTGTTGGGTCACCCTGTCTTAAAGTGGTCTCTGTTTCAGTGGAGAGTTTTAGTGTCCCATGATGGTTGGTGCTTCAGAGGAACTTCAGTCTAAAAATATCAGTAATTGGTATCAGTCTTCAAGGCCCATATCGGTGGAACCGTAGTGTCCGGGGGGCGGGGCTGCCTGCAGGCTCGCTGTCCCATTAGAAGAAATGAGAATATTCTCTGACAGGGTGTTTTACTGCAGCTTTGACTTTCCTCCAGCCGCAGCCCTTCATAACAGGCTTACCATAAACAGCGTTGGACCTGCAAGACTGTGCATCTGAGCAATGCATGTGCATGCATCGCTCCAGGCTCAGATGCATAGTCTTGCAGACAGGTCCAATGCAAGACTATGCATCTGAGCCTGGGACAATGCATGCACACATGCAGGGGCCGTGAGATGAACAGCACAGTTTAGTTCAAAGCCCCTCTCCTTCTTGTTCCAAAGGATGAATCTCTCCATTTTCACATTACTGTCTTGGTGGAGGCTCGCTTGCTGTCCTGTCTGTCTGTTTTCTACGTCATCAGCCCTCTGGAGGGATTGTAAATACAAACGTTGATCCAGTACAGGATCTGTAGCCCTCGGCGCATTGCCCGCCACCGTGCACGCAAGCACTACTCAGACCACATGGTCATTTGAAGTTCACCACCGATGACGTCGCTTTCGCAGATGAATAGGAGGATCAGACAGCCAGTACCAGTGGGGTATTGAAGTCAAACATGAATGAAGACCTGAATGCCACCGGCCCGGGGCTTGTGTCAACAGATGCCTCGTGTTGTGCAGCGGTGGGTTGTAGATTCTGATGCTGGCGGCCCTGAGTCTTTATGTTGCGCGGTTGCTTTCATGCTAGATGCTTTCTTTCAGGTTTCCTTTCATGGGGTCTATTCTCTTTCCAGTTTGGTTACAACCCGCTGCTTCGTCTGGCTTCGCCGGCGAGTTTCCTCGACTTAGACACGGTGCGAGGGTTAATATCGAAGCCGGCATGAACTGAGTTAAGTGTCCTGAATTGGATACGCTTTTTGCATGGAAAAACTATGCGCGCTATCATCCATTTGCAGGGAATTCAACTTAAAAGGTCGACTGGAGGGGTGTCCTGGTGGTCTAAGGCGTGTACCATATAATCTCAATGTCCTGGGTTCGAATCCAACCCGGGACCAATGTCACATGTCCTCTCTCACCCAATCTTTCCTGTCCCTCTCTTCTAAAAGAAAAGAAGCTGACTGGAGTATGACGGACTTATGAGACACGTCAATGAAAACGGTACATGATGAATTATATTCATTATTGGGAATTCTTGGTTGAATGCTGTCTGGAATTGGCCACACAGACATGAACATAATAGTGATTCAACCCATAGCCAGTTTATGAAAGCAGTTTGGTCTCTCCTGGGAAAAAGCCTCTGGAGACAGGAAGTGATGCGTTTTATGTTTCTGGTTTGTTTGGAGTAAACAGCAGAAGAAGAACTGGGTAGTTAGCATGAGCAGCGATAGCCACAGTGGCTGAACACCTACAGAAAGCATAAAGAACAGGGTGCTGTATGTTTTTAGGGCATCTCAACTGCCACGTTACACACAGTGTAATTAGGTTCTCTGCGTATCCCTCCGCGACCCACATACTGTGGATATACACATTTCACCAGAGGGGTCGCGGCACAAGGCCTCCGGGAATGGCACCTTGAGAGCAAGCCGGGTTTAGCGTTTTGCTCAGGAGCATTTTGACAGGAATGGACTTTTGGGGCTTTTGCGGGGGATCGACCCCGTAACCTTCTGGTTACGACACACTCTCTCTCTCACCGCCCTCCCACACTTGTGCAGCACCAGCACTCCGAATGATTTGTCTGTCCCCCCTTTTTCCCTCCGGGCTACTGTAGCTGGCTGGTAGGAGTCCAGGTGGGATTGTGGGCCGGCCCCATCAGATTAGCAGGCGGGCCGGTAAGTGCGCCAAAGAGGAAAAGCTCCACCTGTCCGCTGGTGTGAGGAGATTATGGAGCTGATCGCTTTTCTGTGAAATAGCAAAGCGAACCTACGACAAACGGTAGTGATTTTTTTTTATTTTACTCTCAAGAGGTCAAATGAACTTTATTTATTTCATTCTAGACTATTTCCTCTCAATGTGCCTGCTACCGTACAGGAGGGAGCGCTGACGATGGATGCAGCTTTCAGTTTCTATCAAAAAAGTCCTTGGATTGCGAGTCCTTTCAGTTGTTGTCAGAATGGAAGAGAAACTTGAGGCCATTTGTTTGCCCGGTGTCAACAACCAGCCAAATATCAATAGGCTGCTGTCCCAGTTCTCGTAATGAGTTGATTGGAGCTGAGGTCTACAGTCAGTATGCATGTTGCCAGGAGTCAGGCAGGTTTGATCTGTTTGATATATGACCTGCTGCAGGTAAACAGCCTTCTGCCTCCCATCCATCATCCGTCCCCTCCCGTCCCTGTGATGCCTCCCCTTCGCTCGATGGCGATGGATCCGACCCATCAATGCCGTTAGCTGAAACGACCTAATTTGTCACGTCACGTCGGCGCTGCACCGAGACTAATTCCCTTCCCTCATTTACTTGTGCTATTATTAATATTGCAGACGGTGCACTTTGCGCGGCGGCGTTGCGCCGTGTCTTTACTCTCCTCGTTGGAATAAGGAGTTACAGCGGAGCGCCGCTCGGCCCCACGCCGCCCCGTCTGTCACCGTGACCCACTTCCACCGCCGGCACACAAACACCAACACACTGCTGCACGGCCATGCTTAATTCATCTCTCTGTCTCATCTCTCTTACACACACACACACACACACACACACACACACACACACACACACACAGCCTCGCTCTCATACACACACAATCCCTCTCCCTCTCTCTCTTTTTCATTTTGTTTGCGATTTCAACTTGCTTTACTGGCGTGACATGTAAATTGCTCCGTGTTCCCAAAAGAAAATCAAGAAGACATCTGGTGAAAACACTAAAATAAAGTAGAAAAAGTGAACAAAAGATTCTGGTAGAATGATCAGAAGTGCCTCATGTGTCCTACAATAGATCACTGTGTGGAGATGATTACGTACACAAGTATAACATTAAAGTACCTGTTTTAAAGGTCTCTCTCTCTCTCTCTCTCTCTCTCTTTGTCTCTCTGTCTCTCTCTCTCTCTCTCTCTATCTCTATCTCTCTATCTCTCTCTCTCTGTCTCTCTCTCTCTGTCTCTCTTTCTCTCTCTGTCTCTCTCTCTCTCTCTCTATCTATCTATCTCTCTGTCTCTCTCTTTCTCTCTCTCTCTCTCTGCCATAATTAGAAATTAATTAATTAATCTAGAAATAAATACAAAATAAATAAATGAATAAAATATAACCCAGAAAAATTTGTCAATAAATAAATGAAAAATAAAAGTAAACAGAATTCAATAAATAAATATAAATAATAAATAAGACATTCCCTTATTCATTTGTTTCTCTTGGTATTCATTTGTGCACTTCCTGGTCTGTGATGTTTCAGTGGTTTCCAGTTAAACCGGGAGTTCACTATAAGCTATTTAATACGCCTCAGTGGTGCTCATGGGATCTGGTCTGTGAGACGAGGTGCAGCGGTGTAGAAAACTCTTCAAACTCCACCAACTGAGACGTCGACCTTTGAGTCGGCGCCAGCGGCAGCAGACTGGAGGTATTGATTATTGTCTCTACGGGGGAAAGCAGCTAATCAGGGGAAGCATCGCTGCCAAATCTCTTAATTCTCTGGATATCACAACATCATTCATCACAGCCGCCGCCGGCCGGTCGTCTTGCTGACCTGCAGCCTCATAATGACGCCAAGTCCACTTGTAGTTTGTTGCCACATTGGTTTGACTGACGGCCTCAAAATAAACAACTATATTGATCGTTTTCTTGTTAATGCGACTCAATTATTTATTAATGTCTCTATATCTATATATTCTGGATTTTTAGGCATTTATTTTTTTACATGTATTTATTTATTTTGTATTTATTAATAGATTTATTCATTCATTTCTATTCTATTTTATTTTATTCTTATTCATTCATTTCTATTCTATTTCTATTCTATTCTATTCTTATTCATTAATTTCTATTCTATTCTCATTCATTCATTCATTTCTATTCTATTCTATTCTTATTCATTCATTTCTATTCTATTCTCATTCATTCATTTCTATTTCTATTCATTGTGGCTGATTCTCTCCGTACGAGCATCCAACCACATGTAGTTTCCACTGAACTCTCAACAACTTCTCAACCTTGCAAAACCTTCAGAAAAACACATCGAGGTGAAAACAGTTCATATAATCACATTTGTCTCGGAGTCGCTTCCCTCCCTCGCAGCTCCGCATCACCACAGCCACATCTCCGACCAGACAAACCCTGGCTGTGTGATACGAGTATTCATTCGTCTGCTTTCTCCTCACAGCTGTTTGTAAAAAGCCTGAATCAGAGATGGCTTGCCGGCTTCCTCTTGTTTACGAGCCCTCCGCCAACCTTCTTCCCCCAAAGGAAACCCAGAGGGGAAACATGCCGACGCTCTGGAGGAGGACTTTTGTTTTCCAGCTCCGCGCCCAGCAGCTGTTCTGCCCACCAACCTTTTAATATTTGCTGCTAGCGTTGCTGCCGCTACACTGCAGCAGGTGGCAGGAGGCCGCAAACACACACACACACACACACACACACACACACACAGTCATTATACATTCTTTTGACATGTATTCGATAGTTTGAGCACATACACACACACTCAAACAGCCATAAACACGCTCACACATGTGCTCATACCTATACATGCTTGCAAACGCACGCACACACACACACACACACACACACACACACATGCACACAAGCATTCAACAGTTTGAGGATATATAGTACACGCAAGCAAACAACCACAAACACACTCACACACATGCCTGTACACACACACACACACACACACACACACATTCAGACACGCATTCAACAATTTCAGCATATATTTATATATATATATATACACACACACACACACACACACACACACGTAAAACCACACATGCTCGTACGCATCATCAACATACATTCAGACACACGCTTGTTACAAGAGTGGTTTCAAGATGGCCGCCTAGGGGGTTAGCGCTGAACGCTCCCTCTCTAGTGGAAGGTGCAGCCGATGTGACGGGTGTGTGTTCATGTCTGTGTTGAGCTGGTTGGGGTCAGATAGTCCGACGTTGAGACTCCTGAGTCTAACCCGGAGCCCATTTCTAAACCCAACCCTGAGACTAACCCTAGCCAAGACGTAGCCACTGAACACAGAAGACACATGAAAGTCCCTGGATAGTACGTTGAGTACAGCAGAACCAGCCCACCAGCTCCGGGACAATCTTCAGACCCGAGGGTGTTGCGGTGAACGTTGTCACCCTCTTCACAGCAGGTCCAACCAGAACCCGTCACATAACTAACTCACGAACGTCCCACCAGCATCAGAGGAAGATGCCTCATGCCTGTCAATCAAACCTAACACTAACACAATTTCAGCACGCAGAGAAACACAAGCACACACACACTCATATGCACACACACGCTTGCACACACACACACACACACACAACCTCACGCTCTGTGATCCTCTCTGTTGTTCTGTTCCAGCCGCCTTAATTGGGGATTTGAGCCAAGTTCTTGTCTTTCTCACTGTGACGGGCTAAAAATAGCATTTAGACAAGTGTCAGAAAATGCAGCCTGGTTCTCTGTCAGATGGGGTGTGTGGTGGGGGGGTGGTGGTGGTGGGGGGGGGGTCGACTTACTCAGAGGGAAACAAACGCCTGTCACATCTGAAGCCATGCTGCTCTGGGTGTAAGACATCATGTACCTGTTGCATGACGACGTCTTCATCTCAGTAAGAGCACGCTGTCAGCGCCTCACCTTTCGCTGCAGGTGCCCAAGTAACGGGGAGAGGTTGAGGCAGATGAGGTTGAGCTTAAAAGAAGCAGACCTCGGAGCGAGTTCTGACACGAAGCCGCAATAGGCACAGAAAGAAGAATCCAAGTTCATTTGACAATCCCTCCTTTTCTTCTGCTGTAGGCTAAGATCGTACTTAGCACTCTGCCGAACGCTATCATACCCAACACATTCAATTTAAAGAAATGAGTGGATTTGCAAAGACATTTGAACCCTCTGTCCACAGATTGGTGTAATGCGATGAGGGCCTGGGGGACTCGAAGGACTTGAAGGACTTGAAGGAGGGCAAACTGAGCAGGCAGGGAAGTTCAACTAGTTCAAAGTGATGGTGGGAGTGAGCCCTGCCAGAGGACGGTCTGACGGGAGGCTGCATCCTGATGGCTTCGGTATTGTTTTGCGTTTGGCATCGTCAGGGTTTATTAGATAAGAGTTGGCCACGGCTTGGTTTAGATGGGTGGATCCACCAGCCACTATGGAGAGGACCGAACCCAAACCACAAGGCCCAGTCTGCTGGAGACCTTCTGGAAACTAGACAACTAAGACTCCAACTGATCAGGTGTAAAGTCTGGAGCTGCTCTGAGGAGAAAGAACTGGGAAAGATGGTAAAGGTGAGAATGTTCTGGAGACAGAGGCACAAAAGACACTATTGTAGAGTTTATTTGAAGATGTATATATATATATATATATATTTGGGTAAACGCTCTGAGGATCCCATTAGTTCTGCAAGGAGCAGCTCTGGACTTTTAGGCAGTGTTGTGTTTTGTTCTCTGACTTTGACAGAGCGTCTTAGACCACGGGAGTAACAGCTCTCAAATTGAACGGCGTTCCACTTTCATTTCCAACAGTGTCATTAATGGAAATGAAAAAGCGGTTGTGTGTAATAGAAAATAGTTAGCGGCATTAACCCGTAACGCACACCGTGTGACTGCGATCCACGCGGGGCGAGAAACAAATTGTAAAATTACAAATTCATTTATTCCCCCTCTTTGTAATTTGACAGACAGGGTCAGTTCTTGCCGTCACTCCGGGGTCGCGACCTTTGGCTGCGATCTCGCTCGGTGGCGTGGCGCAGCAGGAATCCTGATCCCCGTGAGGCTGGGGGGCTCAGCGGCTGACAGCCCACCCGCCGGAGATACCGCACCTGCCAGGCTCTGTCTCTCACAAGTCGGCACAGGGAGGATCAACACATTTGAATTGTACGCATCAATATTTTTAGACTGAAGTCGCCAATAGCTGACATTTTGTGCAGATATCCAATGTATTTTGATTTGATCAATTTGGTTGGTGGACTGAGGGACTCTCAGACTGGGGGGAAGTATTTCAAGCGGGTCAGCAGCTGTTTAAGGCAGCGTGACCCACCACCCCCATTCAGTGGAAGGGGAAACTTTACTGCCTTCAAATATAACTGAAGGAATTAAATGAATAAATAGAATGTGAAGGTTGTTTTAAAGTAGCTTCACCTCCTATCTGATATCTAATAAAAGGCCAATATCGGCCTGCTATATCAGTCTAACCCTTGTCCTCAGTGTCTCGGAGCACAAGTGTTGGATTGTGAGTCAGCGCTTCCAGGCAGTATAAGAGCTGTTAGCTTCAATAGCAGAGATGAGACAAAGATTGCGCAGCTCCGGGACTGTCGACAACTTGACCACTCAGAGGAGAGGCTGCAGGCGACGGCGAGTCGACACTCCAGGAACTGTCTGATGGTTGACGGGGAGAGGCTGCAGCTGCTGGGGGTCGGACCGAGCTTTGGATTTCATTTTGAAGTGATTGCATTTAATTATTTGGATTGTTTTTCAAGTACTTTTCATGTATTTTTCAAGTACATAGAGTGTCTGTATTTGGTATGAAAGGCTGTTCATCTCTAATTAAGAGCAACTTAGTTTATGTTGGCAGCTTTGTGTGGGATATTTCCAGTGCGTTGTTGAAAAGTATGCTAGAGTTTGTAGGATTGTTAGCTGTGTTGCTCCTGACATGTCGGTGGTTGATGGATCAGCAATACATTATTTACATTACACACTCTCCCAGCATCTCTTTACTCAAGTGGCAAGGTCAGACTGGAATATTTAACCATTGTTGTTGTGTCCTATTTGATTTGATGTTCATCAGACTTTCATGTTGGGTTTGGTTTTGGTTTTGAGTAACTGAGACATTTTTCTAATGGAGATTTAAAAGCATCGACTGATTTTGACATTTCCTAATTCAGTCTTGATAGTTGAAGGTTACTGGTGGATATCTCATTTTGGTTCTTCAATTTCAAACATAAATGTCCTTCAATGAGTATTCTTTGCTTCATTCCTGGAAAACGGACTTGGGAGTTTTGATTTAATTCTGCAACAGCTGAATAGTTGTATGTATTTAATTGAAGGAAAGAGGAAAGGCTTTCTATTTGAAGGTCATTTCTAAAATACTATATATAGGCTACATTTAAAAACAAAATCACTATATCTAAAGAGGATCCAGTAACACTGTAATCATTTCATTAATAATTACTTACATTGCCTACTATCTTTCAAAACGTATCCTAATTTGTCTTAATTTTGTGCTATCAATTGGAAAAGGTTTTTCAAATACTGGGTATTTTCATTTCAGAGTCAAAACTCTTCATATTCAGTCCTATCGCTCACACTGACTCCAGTTGGCTTGCCTCAAAACCAGATGCCTGGCCCAAGGGGCAAAACTCTTATCCCACTGGGGGGGGGGGCTCATCTGCACTTTCAGAGGCGGCAGGCAAGAGTGTTTGTTTTTTTTACAGCAAATGATACATGGGCGTGAGCAGCGTTTCATTACTTTACTTTTCTACTCTCAAAGTTAGATGGGAAGATAAAACGTACAGAGTGAAAAGTGTGTGTGCTTTGATAATCAGTTAAGTAGGGATTTTGTTGTCTGCAGTACAGAGATGTAGGCCGGTCTTATCAGCTGGACATCTGCTTCACACAGCGTCCTGCTTACACTCTGCTGTTCAAAATGTGCACTTTTTCTGCTCTTCTCTGTCATATCCACCCCTAAATTCCCCTTCATGCAAGCACACACTGTGTTCTGGATGTTATCCCAAAAGGTTGTGAACTTCTGTCGCTCTAAAGGCCATCATTTCTTTTTCATTTTGTTAAGACTTTTTCTTCTCTCTCTCTGTTCCCTCCAGGCCTTTCTTGAGGACATGTTAATAACAGAACCACATCTCTACAGAGGACTTACCTCAAGTCTAATTCCAACTTAACTAACACTGGTTATGAAAATCTGCACCCCCAGATTGAAACGGTAAGTCCTGACATGTTATTTGTCAATATAAAAAACTAATACAAAAACATGTATACACACTAACATGTCTGGATTTGACTTCAGTGTTGTTTGTCCTGTATTTTGAAGAACAGCGTGAGACAGTACTCGTATGTAAACTTTCTATAACTGACATTTCTGAATGGACTGTCAATGTATGTCTCTGTCTCTTCCCAGGCAGGGGGTAAGATGTTTGTGGAGTCTGTTGTCCGGTGGGGGGCATGGAGCATCCTGCTCCTCTTTGGACTGGGAGTGTCTGCAGGAGGCTGTCCTCCACGGTGTGTGTGTCGACCCGACGCAACAGAAGTGGTCTGCTCTGGCAAACATCTGACCTCGGTGCCAGAGGGCTTTTCCAGTGATGCCAGGCGTTTGGACTTATCTCGCAATAAGCTTAAGACTCTGGGGCGCCGCCAGTTCTCTGGTCTCCTGCAGCTTCAAGAGTTGGACCTCAGTGATAATATAATCTCCATGATTGAGGTGGAGGCCTTCCAAGGCCTGCAGAACCTCAGGACTCTTCGTATTAAGAATAACCGACTCAAGATCATCCCAGTTGGGGTGTTTTCAGGCCTGCCCAACCTGCGCTTTCTGGATCTCAGTGAGAATGAGATTCTGGTCTTCCTGGACTATACGTTCAAAGACATGTTGAACTTGCAGATACTGGAGGCAGGGGAGAATGACTTAGTGTTCATCTCACAGAGGGCCTTCATTGGTCTGCAGAACCTGCAGGAACTCAACTTGGACCGCAGCAATCTTACCTCCATTCCCACGGAGGCACTGTCGCAGCTCCAGAGCCTGACACGTCTATGCATGCTACGGCTCACCATTTCTGCACTGCCCAACAATGCTTTCCGCCGGCTCCACCGCCTGCGCAGCCTCCAGATCTCAAACTGGCCGACGCTGGACACACTGGCTAGCAACAGCCTGATTGGTCTCAACTTGACCTCGCTAGTTATCACCAGCTGCAACCTCAGTGCTGTTCCTTACTCAGCACTTCGTCACCTGGTTTACCTGCACTTCCTGGACCTGTCCTACAACCCCATCACGGTCATCCAAGGTAATCTGCTAGGCGACCTGTTGAGGCTCCAGGAGTTGCACCTAGCTGGGGGGAGTCTGCTACGAATAGAGCCGGGGGCCTTCAGAGGGCTGTCCTACTTCCGCATGCTCAATGTGACATCCAATCAGCTCACCACATTGGAGGAGAGCGCCTTCCACTCTGTGGGGAACCTTCAGGTCCTGAGGCTTGATGGGAATCCCCTGGCGTGTGACTGCCGACTTCTCTGGGTGGTCCGCCGGCGATTGCGCTTGAACTTTGATGGACGTCAGCCTACTTGTTCCAACCCCGATATGGTGCGACAGCGCGAGTTCAGGGACTTCTCAGAGAAGGAACTCCCGAGGCTGTTTACCTGTCGCCCCGCCCGGATCATGGACCGCAGGCCGCAGGAGGCGAGGGTAGAAGAGGGCACCACGGTCCTCTTCTCCTGTAAGGCCGATGGTGACCCACTTCCTTCCATCACCTGGATCTCAACCCATAAGTCTTTGCTTTCTACGACAGGGAGAATCAGGGCTTTGTCCAACGGTACTCTAGAAGTGCGTTTCGCCCAGGTTCAGGACAGTGGCACGTATCAATGCTTGGCAGGCAATGCAGCTGGCAACGACAGCCTGACCGTCAGTCTGCACGTGAAGGGGTTCCCTCGTAACCGCACCATGCCATTCTTCACAGAGGAGGGCTGGGTAGAGTCTTCGTACTCCCCCACTGTCAACTCCTCGGCTCAAATGGCCAAGCCATATCCGTTTGATGCAAAGACACTGATCATTGCCACCACCATGGGCTTCCTGTCCTTCCTCAGCTCGGTGGCCATCTGTTTTGTCTTCATGTTCTTCTGGAGCCAGAGCAAAGGCCAGATCAAGCACACAGCGACTATTGACTTTGTTCCTCGCACATCCATGGGGGGAGGAGGAGGGGAGGGAGGGGATAGTGGCAGGTTCACCATGAAACTTATCTAAAGCCAAGGAAGAGTTGGAGGGGCTCATCTTATTGACTGTGACTTATCCTGCACTCTGGAGGCCCCACTCAAGGACCCAGACCTCTATCAGAAGGCCAGGCCACTTCAGAGGGCAAAGCCAATTTGTTGGGATAGAGCATGTTCTTCTTCTAATTTTAGAGCTGAAATTTAAATCTCAGCGCTCACTTGGCCATGTCAACTAACTGGTGAATATCTCACCATCCTGGAATAGAAAGGCATTAACAGATTGGGAGCAGGTCTGACTCATGCTTGCTGTGCATTATTTTTTTTAGCATTTGATGTAAGGAAATGACCATTTAACTACTAGGTCTAATCTTGATGTAACACAATTAGAAAATAGTGGTTCATTTTCATCGATTTTGGGAGCGACACACATGAAGATTGAGATTTGAGATTGATACATTATCAAAAAGGTCCCTACATTACCAAACATATCAGGTTTGCTTGGTTAATCATCTATATTATACAAGTGTGTTCAGCTTCATGTCTTGACTTGCCAATACGGGCCAACCAACCAAACATTTGCCCTTTTGACCCGAGGGTAGCTATTTCTGCTTACCCACAGAGGATCACTTCAAAGACTGTCAACTCAGCATTGGTTGCCAGCCTTTAGGGGCTCTAACATGTGAATATGTGACTATTGCTGATAGCTTTTGATACACACAACACATGTATAGCTATACTACAAATATTAATAGCAAATATTCATTTGAAGCTAACTCTACAGTTCAATTTTGGACAAGCCTTTTT
The DNA here is from genome assembly GCA_034670385.1 of Hoplostethus mediterraneus. NCBI lineage: Eukaryota > Metazoa > Chordata > Actinopteri > Trachichthyiformes > Trachichthyidae > Hoplostethus > Hoplostethus mediterraneus. The sequence goes on from JAXDDW010000105.1 coordinate 1,716,318, forward strand.
TGGACCTTTGCAGTATGTTTCAGGAATGCTACTTTGGAGATAGTCTTTGTGTTATAGGTACTGCTCAATAATATTGATCATATAGCAGTGTAAGTGGACTGATGGCATACTGTATGTTACAATGTACTTGGGAATGTACTCAATCCCATTTTATACTTAAGCAATTCTGTCAGGTCCAAATTGGATCACTTTCCCGTCTCTTAATGTAGGATCTTATCATGTAATTAGACGACTACTTGTTGCTATGGATTTTTTTTTTACATTCAAATCACCTCATTTTTATTTTGTATCCACCAATTCATGGAATACAATAAACTGAAAAATATGTGCCTGAGTAACATTCTCACCACTGAGAGAGAGAATGGTCATCATCACCATCACCATCATCTTGTAAATATTAAATATAGGTCAAGGACGTTTCTGTCCACTGGGTTTATTCTATTGCTTTATCTAGTTCTGGGGATTAGTGTCACTCCAATATGCCACTCTCGTTGTGTATAAACTTACTGTGTAGATGCAGCACGCACAAAGCAGTACTTTGTTATGCCAGGAAGGAGTATGTCATTTATGTACACACACACCACCGTCAGTTTTGTTCTTTTGCTATCTTGTTCATAAGATATGTTTTTGCATTTTGCATTATTAAACGGCTATATTTAACTCTGCCTTGTGTGTGTGTATTCCCTTGAATGGTTTCATGTAGTATCTGTTGGTGTATTGTCAAATGAAACAAAAAAATAGATCCAATCGTCTTGAAACCAATCTCCGCGGATCTTCCTTTGGCTCTGTTTGAAATGACTATTGTTAGGAAACTGGCAAGAGAAGGACATCTATTCTTGCGTAACTAAAGCACTCATCTCGTTGTGAGGACTGTTTAATTCAATTTGAACATTGTTGTAAGATGACAGAGATACATTTGGCAGTTAGCCACATGTATGTATGTTTGTCTTCATTGTGTGCCCAGAGAAAGTGTAGCAGTGAAGACCCTTTCCCCGGGAACATCATGCACCCCTGCTGGTTTAACTCCGAATCTCACCAGACATTTCTTTCTTCTTCATTGTCTCCCCTACTTCATGGCTCTTTCTCAGCCTTCCTACTGCCTCAATAAAGATTTTTTTTAAATGGTATTTGAACTGCTGACTCTCCAAATACCAAACGGAAAAATGTGCTTGAGAGTGATAAGCCACAAGTTAACCTATGAATACCACTGACATTCCCTCTGTACAGTTTAGAGGCTTGCGCTGCGGAGTGGATTCGATGGACAAAATCATTCTGCCCCTCTCATGCAGTTGCCCAGAATAACCCAGAGAAAAAAAAACTGATAATCACGTGTATGAGCAGAGATTTAAACCCTTTTGGATTACCTCTGCATGTCTCAATCTGTTATATAGGTCTGTCTGGCGGGTGCTATCCTCAGGCCCAGCATCGCCTGTTATATTATCTATTTTAATACAACTATTTGCTCCCATTGGACGGAAAGCCAAGGGGCAGATTAAAGTGGTGTTTATAAGCCACTCCTCCCAATGACTGGCAAGCACACACCACTCAGAACATTATGGTTCTCCTCGCTGCTGTTAGGTTCGTTTTTAGACTCCTCTTCTGGTTTTGAAGGTAAAGGGATCAGCTCTTCACAATATAGGACAGATTTTGCATTGAAAGCATTTAGCTGACGGTCTTATCTGGAGAAACTTACAATGAGTGCAACAGTAGAATAAGCTTCAATTCTCAGATCAGGACTGCAAAGCTCAATACTCCTGTGACCATGTTATCAGCAAGTTAGAGCAAAGTACTAGGAAAAGAAATAGAGCCAAGAAGCAGGGCTGTAGTACTATGTAGTCTGTAGTCTGTAGTCTATGGTGGCACCATGACAGAACTCAACAAATGGCCCATCAGCAGCAGCTCTCGTGAGGGGGAACTTTGTCTTGTGAGCAACACTGCAGCAGAAATCCATACTATCCAATGCACACACAACCCGAGGGAGCAAAATTCATTTCCCCACACACAATTAATCAGTGTGCTCTCCGGGGGGGAGCAGGTCAGCACGGGGCCAATGTGTCCATAAATCTCATTGGTTACTGTCACCACGTCCCCGCCCCTTTGTCCCAAACCATGTTGCGATTGGCTCGTGCCCCCGTGCAACAACGTCTACAGATTAAAAAGACAAAGAAGAGAAGGGGTAGGAAGTGGGCACCAGAGGGACACTGCCATGTTGTTTGCTTCAAAATGTGACAGACAGCCAATCACAACAACGTTTTGGTCAAGGGGCGGGGACTTTACAGTAACCAATGACAACGATGGACGCAGTGGGTCAGTGCTGAGCCTGCCCTGTCAAAAAACAAATGAAACGAGCGTGGAAAAAGAGTAATTCTGTCTGGGTATAATGAACTTTGCGTGCTCCTTCAGGTTCTGTGCGCTGAAATATGGATGTCTGCTTGCAAGCTGCAGTACTGCTCAGAAAGATGAAGTTCCCTCTCATGGGAGCTGTTACTGCGCTTGTACCTGCACATGCGGCAGTGCCATTTCTTTGCGTAGGCAGCGCTCTGCTTGTGTGCAGGTTCTCACTTATTGTTGCGAGTGCCATATTTTGACATTACTGTACCACCAAAATAGTCGAAAAAAGGTTGCTCCAAAGGTGAGCTAACAAAATGTCACTTAAAAAACAAAAACAAAAAAAAGAACCAAGTGGGTCAAAGAGGCCTAGAAGACAGGCATGGGGGCGTCCCCTGGAAGTTGAAACTGAAAGGGGTACCGAAACATACCCGCCTACCAAAACACAACAGAAAACAAGCAGTAGGACTAAAACTTTTCCAAACTGCACTCAAACACATCACACAAGATCTCCTCAAGCATCACTAGGAGGTCTAGGAGGTCTATATAGCTTGTGCTGATCCCTATAGTTATAACAGGGTACACTTCTGTATTTCATCACGATGCAACTAAACTGAAAAGAAGTATACATATTAAAATACCTGCAAGTACTGCATGTGTTTATTCGCATGTTATCCTGGGATCGACAGCTTTATACCGGCGTTCACCAGCAAGTGGTGCTAAAACACCATTTAAGGTCTGCGTGTCGTTACACACTCTGACTGGTTCATCATCCTGAAGTGTTGGGTAACCAGTCACAGGCAGTAATCCTCCTGCTGCTCTACATGATGGGGCTGAAACAACATGGACACTCAGGGATGATTCACAACAATGAAGCAGTCAACGGTTTTCTCCTTGTCTCTTACTGCAGATGCACGCACACACACACGCACACACACACACACACACACACACACACGCACACACACTCACTACCACTCTCACCTCCCCTATGATTGCATTGCCTGCATTGGGGTTATTTTAATTTCAATCTCTTTTTTTTTTTTAATCTCCGTTGTCATTTTATGAGTCTTGTTGTTCCCATAGGAGAGAAACATCCCCTAACACACCGAGTGCATCGCTATAGCTTGGAGATGACATGTTGTTTTTAGACTGGAAAAGATGAAATGTACATTTAGAGGTCTTTTCATGTGTTGCTGTCAAAATGGGTCTCTCTAGTCTCTTACTTTGATGGTTTGACAGTACTTGGACAGTACTTACTGACGAGTTCTTAATGGATGTTTTTTTAAAATTTATATTATTCAGTATTTGTCAATGTGATTATCATGCAGTGTTATTAATTTGCTTGTATGAACTGTTGTTATTTTAGTATTGTATTTATTTGCAGTATGAATGATGAATAAAGGGAAGTGGGAGGGATCAACTGTGGAGCTTCATCAGCACTGATTGGAATGACATGTAATGTGTAGGAAATCTTTTTTTTACAGTTTGTCTGTCATGTCAATTATATAATTATATGTCAATTATATAATTATATGTCCATTTTTGGAAGAAAAAAAAGAAATCAGGAGAGAAAACCCCAAGAAGAGATCTCATATTTCTACCTTTTATTTCTTTTTAATACTAAGATGAGACTAAATGTATTTTGTCCCGTTTCTCAAATTCAGCTCAGGAGAAACAACCAGATATCAGGTCATGTTGATCTCACTCTGATCACAACAACAGATCTCCACATGATCTGCAATAAGTCATTTAACTCTTGAATATGAGACCATGAGATCAGAGGAAGATCTCAAAGAAAACTCAACATGTTGTTTGATGACTCATGACTTTCCTATTGAGGCCACGAGGCCAGCAGCCATACAATAGGAGCTAATCATCATTAGATATGTCACATGGTTGCTTCTTCACATTGATCTCATCAAGTTGATTCTGTCTGTTTTCTCCTCGTTGCTCCTGAAGGGGATTTAGAGAAACGTTTCAGATGGAGGTGATCACAGAATGATCCAGAACTGAGATCCTCCCTGTTTTTAAGAGATGATGAAAAGACTTTTCTTCTGGGTTCTTCTACCTTTTTCCATCTGTGATCATTTAGATTCTGACATCCAGTTCAGTTGTATTTCTGCTTGTTTGTTTTGGTCTTTGTCTTCAGGTAAGATGTTTTATAAGCCTCTTCTCTTTCATCTCACTGGCACAAATTGGTAACTGATCTCTTCTGTCTTTGTTTTTAATTACTTTTGTTATCATTTCACTTTCAATTTGTTTCATCGCCGCACAACTAAACCAAACTACATTACAGCTCTGCAAGACGATAGAAGACAGCCGCGGGTCAGACTAAAGGTGGAGAGGCTGATCGAGAACTAAAAGGTTGTTAGTTCAATTCCCGCCCCAGACAGGGTGAGGGCCTTTTCAGGGATGTCAGGGTGTGTGTGTGTGTGTGTGTGTGTGTGTGTGTGTGTGTGTGTGTGTAGAATGACAAACATCAGTTACCTTCTGTATAATTGGCCAATTAAGCCATCTTCTTCCTCTCCTCTATATTGGTGGTCTCACCGTGTGCCATGGAGACCCGAGAGTCTCCAACTAATCACTACAGCAGCTGTTTTCAATAATTAACACACCGTCAACCAGACGGGAACCGATCGGTGAAATCATCTGCTGTAGTGATTAGTTGGAGTGAAAACCTGCAGACTCTCCTGGCACATGGCTTGATTCTTCCTATCGAAATACATAACCAAGTCAACATTTCCATTTCCCTCTGAGGCAGAGCGGCGCTGAAGGAACACATAATCTCATTGGCTGAGTGAAATATCAGTGGGCGGAGCCGAATAACCAGTAACATTAGACTGAAGCCCAGTGACAAAGACAAGAGGTAAGAGAGGAGCTAGCTAATATTATGAAGCCTAGCGCTCTGCTAGTTATCTAGGTTAGCTAGTTAGCTAGTCTCCTGACATTACATCATCAATGCCATGGTTATGAATAAATAAAAACAATACAACAATAAAAACGTGCCTTTTGTATTTTTATTTATATTTTGACCACAGTTCCTTCTTCGCCATTCAAGTTTGCCAGTTAGCTAAACTGTGGCTCTCTGGCTCCGCCCATTGAGGGTTAACTCAACCAATGAGATGACTTCTGTCTTCTATATGGGGCACATTTGGGTTAAACCAGGTGTATCCCACAGAGGACCCACCAGTGTTTGCCCCAGTGGGTCCTGACTGGGTGCCGAGGTGACCCCTATTCATTTTAGCCCATGTGGGTAACGTTCAGGTTACATCTGAATTCATGGGTGTAGTGTGGGGTTTTGCAAGCGTTCCATGAAGGACTCACCAAGTAGCTTCTGGTATTCCCAATATTCCCTCAACAATGTAGTCATAAAATAAACCAAAACATGCTGATATTTTTCCTAAACCAGGAAAAAAATATCAGCAGCTGCTCTCACATTGTTGTATGAATTTACACAAGGTGTCCCAGTAACCAGTTGGACCCCCAGATAACACACAGGCCAATTCCATTAACATGGCAGCATCCCTTGAGTCGTTTCCATTGATACGCATTTGCCATTTGCCATATTGATGCATCTCTTCAACTGTAAGTCATCTAACTCCAGATGTAAGCCAGCAGAGCCAAAATGCTGATCCATCCTTATTTTAGACACTCGAGGGGGTATTGACACATATTGATTAGGCAATACCGTAGAAGCGGTTCCTCGAGCAATATCATTATTGGCTGCTTGGGGGGGATGACTTAAGTGGAAACACTGATAAGCAAAATGGCTCTCTGCTTGCGTCTTCAGAGAGAAGGCGACTGTCTCTCTCCACAGATTGTCATGTGAAATCCGTGCAGGAATCGTGAACTTGCATGTAGCCTACATGCGTTTTGTGAAATGCTCTGAACTGAAACCTATTAAATATGTTTTACCCCATCAATCATTTGAGTTTATCATTGGAGATACTGATGGAGAGTCAAAACACTCACAACTGTCATCAGCTGTCATTTCAAGGGTGTGTGTGTGAAAATCTGTGAAAAATCTTCATTCCCTTTCAGCAACAGGTATGACGCGTAATCCCGCACGCCTTTAACTGTTTCCAAAAGTCTCCGTTTGCAGGGAATATTTGCACGCTCACTTTTCATTTTTTGCGCCCCTGGTACACTCCCCCTTTCTCCTTTTGTTTCCGAGGTGGAGCTTGATACCCCGACTTCTCCAAACCGGACTGTCGGCGAGACAGACAGACAAGATAGGACCGGGGCCAACAGTCAGTGGCAGAGATCCGGCAATACATCATATAGATCAGAGAGAAATATAGGCGGCTACGGGGAGGACGGTTCTGGAGAGCGTTTTTCTTTTGGCTGAATCATTTCACACACGGCAAACCCTCAATGATGAATTATTTCATCCTGCTGTCGCTTTTTGCCTCGGTTTTCACCGGAAAGTCACCTCGCCTGAAATTTATTGTGCACGGTAAGCAGTCCTGTCTTATTTTCTGGTCATTCGGTCAAGTATTTTGCGCGCTGTTGGTCGCGCACCTTGTTTTATTAGTCGTTGTAGGGTGATGGACGGATGGATGGATGGATGGATGGACGGATGAGAGTGATACTTTAATGTTGAGGTGATGCAGCCAATTAATATTTTTATTATTACTACTATTATTATTGTTCTTTGTATTATGAACAGTCCGGACTGGTGCTGTCCGTCCTTGTCTCAACAGGATAACATTGAGAAAGCTGCAGCAGACTGCACGAATAAAGCCATATTGGCGGTGTTACCGCTGGATTGATCCGTTAAAACCCGCCCTCCCCCCATCTGCCCAAGTAGTAAATTACGCGCACCCTACAACCCCCCCTCACCCCCCTCATTTATAGGCCGTGCACATACATCCACTATCTTTGGCACCATTTGGAGGAGACCTAACCCGTTGTCCCCCTATCCGCTTATTTCTATTGTACAAGATCCAACTAGATTATTTTGGTATTATTATTATTTTATTCTATTTGAATTCGTCTCCAGCCTGTCGGCACAGTCTTACTTGGTAGTTCTCAGGTACAAAGGGACATAGAGGGATTGTGGTCGTGTGGATTTGTTCAAGTCGTGGCGTCTCCGTCAGGCTTTTTGACAACTCGTTAGTTGGATTCATCCCTGCGCACAATATTGAGTACAACCGCGGGCTGGTCGTCATTGAAACGCAACACCACCGGCTGTTTACCAATTAGGGCTCCTATAGGCTGTCATTGTTAATTGCCCCCTTTATCAGCTATGAGGCAGACCCCTCACCTCCAGGTATAACAAATAGAAATGTTCAGTATAAATAAGTCAACAGAACAAAACGGTCTCTCCTCTGCCTTCTGAAGGAACATGGCGTCTCTGAGCAGCAAACAGCGTGCGGCTGTACCCTTCAAATACCCGCCCGGCGCCAATAAAATGCATCATTATGGTGAAAAATGTCTTTTTGGAGGTCGACACACTGTGGCTCTCCCTGCAGAGCTGCAATGCAGGGGCCGTGCATGAGCTGACGGGGAGGATGTGGCAGCTTGTACTGCAGCAGAGGACCCAGGCTGTAGGAGAGAGGCATTAGACCCAGCACGAGAGCGAGACAGAGAGAGAGAGAGAGAGAGAGAGAGAGAGACAGCGAGAGAGAGAGAGAGAGAGACAGCGAGAGAGAGAGAGGGAGAGAGAGAGAGAGAGCGAGAGAGAGAGAGAGAGAAAGAAATGAATGGAAAATTCCACGCACACCCGAGCCTTCTCCCAGTTATCTATTCCACTCACGCCTTTCCACCTCTCTATGTATTCATAATCAATAGAGACACAGCCTTTGTATCAAGTTGAGATGCACTACTGTATTCCCCGCAGCAGATGAGCAACACAAATCGGACCGGACGGCCTATACGTGCTAGTCATATCAATCAAACTTGTTATGCAATTGGCCGCAGACACACTGGGAAGGCAGAATCCATCGAGAAAACAAGCCAATAACATCGATCAGAGCCGCAGTTTAAGCCAGAAGCGCAACCCAGCAGAGGATCTGGCGCTGTTTCAGCGCCGCGGACAGCGCCGAGGGACGCGCGCGCGCGTGTGTGTGGTGGGTGGGAGGGGGGGGGGGGGGTATTACATTTCTTTACCAAATGTCCTCACAAGGATAGGTAAAGCCTCCAAAGTCCTCACTTCTACAAGGGGTTAGTTTAGGATTAGGACCTTTAAGATTAGGATTTTGAGGTTAAGATTAGGATTAGGTTTGAGTAACGGTTAGGGTTCATTTAAGGTTAGGGCTTGGGTTCAGGGTTAGCTTTAGGATAGGGTAAGGGAATGAATGGTCCTCACAAGATTAGTAATACAAACAGAGATAGAGAGACTCCTATGAAGGCTGATTTGACATCTCCCATTACAGCCTAAATATCAGTAAAGTTCAGCCGTTGTTCAAGCTGACCTTCTCTCCTCCCTCCCCGGCCCCACCACATCGATACCAAAGCTCTGCTGAACTGAACGTTTGATACAATTTCTAGGCAGTTTCTTTTCGGAGGTCCTTGCAGTCCACCGACAAAACCACTTTGGAGTGAAAGCTTCTCTGTAAATAAAAATAGTAACTGGCTTACTTTTCCTGCAACAGAGAGAATAAAGCTTGAAAGAAGTCTGGATCTAAAAAGCTCTGGCTTCTGAATCCAGAATCATTTGATCGTGTAAAAAAACTGAGAGAAAACTTGCCAAAAATACTCTCAGTTTTTTTATTTTAGTGCACCTCGATTAGCATGTTTCATAGTGAAAGTATGATTTTTTTCCTCTTGGACACACATGCATGCATGACACATGCAATACATGCACATGCATTTCATCAGGAGAGTCAGGGTGCAGCAGGGGTGGAGGAGGTAGGAGTTAAACAGACAGTTCCCACTTAGCAATTACGTTGATTAGCCTCTTAAAGACGTCTAAATGGTTTACAGCGTCGAGGCTAATCAGGCTACGTGGGTTTGAGTGAAAGTTTAGCAGACGTCTACAGACTTTAAAGCATGAAAATATGTACACTTAAATCCCTCCAGAGAGCTGTAACAACAACACAGTCATAAATCACTAAAATGAGAAAATGAGAGAAAGGGAATCGATGACATCACTCTCAGTGCTGCATGGGATGAGCTCTTCATTCCCTCACAGTCTTGCACCCTTTGCACACATATATATATTTCTGAATCTGTTGTTCCAAGCTCGTGATCTAGCTGGTAGCTGGTTGGTTCGGCTCAAAGCGAAAAAAAAACCCTCTTAATATTGAGATTTAATGAAGTCCGTGGAGAAGATGAATGACTGAAAAAGGAGGATGGGCATCTCAGCATCTCCACTCAACACCAGGCTGCCCTGCACACACCCCTGTTATACTCACATGACCCCATGCACTATTATATAGTGAATGGGGTATATTTCATGCACTATTATATACTGCATGGGGATAGTTGATTCCTTATGTAGCAATGGGTGTTTTAATACCACCAGTTATTCCAGTCTGACCCTCAGTGTACGAGCTGTGTCAGAGTACTCTAGGTGTGGTGGAGGTGAGTGGAGCTCTGATTGAAGGGCTGTATCTGGGAGGCCTCCTGGAGGAGCTGGGCCCCATTCAACCAGACATCTGTGATGGGATTTGCCCACTTGATTATTCCGGTGGTATTATTTCTCCCACCAAATGCCCTCTCCTCTCACATCCAGCCAGGTTGCTATGCAGACCCTCCATCTAATGTAATACCACAAAGGGCAGTGTTCCATCAGGTCCTGTGTTTGGGTAAATGAAACCGATGAGCAGGCTGAAGTCCTCGGACCGGTTCCTGACGATTAAAGCCAGAGGCGATCGGCTCTTTGCCGTCAGGGCTCCTGGACTTTAAAACAACCCACCCGAGGAGCTCAGGATGGATAAATCTCTATCATCTTTTCAATCATCTTAAATAAACATTTTTTTAGACTTGCTTTTCTGTAATAACCTTTCATTATTGTTTTTGACCTCCCTTTTATGAATCTTGCCTCGCTTGTATATTTCTTACCTTATTTTTATTGCATTTGCTGTTGATTTTATGTGGGTTTTTTCATTTATAGAAGTTTTATATGAAGCCTTTTAAAAAGTTCTATATAAATAAAGATTATTATTATTATTATTATTATTATTATTATTATTATTATTATACAGTTCAGTTCAGGTCAATCCATTTCAGTTTAATTCAGTCTAATTCAAGTTATCACCACAACATAAAAAACAAAAAAACAAAAACCATGGAGGCCAGCAAAACTACTGCATGGCATTTCACCCCTGTAATCCATTGTGGTCTGACCCGCAGAACCCCCCCGGTTCCACTTCACGAAGCCTGAGAACTACATCAGCATGTACCACCAGGAAGGTACCAACACACTGTATGTGGGGGGGCAGGCGGTGATCTACATCATGACGTTCACCGACAGAGGGGCCCGCGACCTGCAGGTATGTGTCACAGCTTTACACTTAGATGGCGCTTTGATCCAGAGCAGGTTAAAAGGAGTGAGCAGGCAGGGGCAGCAGGACGCATGGCTCTTTGGGGGATTGAACCTGTGACCTTTCAGCTACAGGACGGCCATTCTAAGCACTAGGCCAGCTGCCATGTACAGGGTAGGAGTAGAGGGATGGTAGTAAGAGTAGGAAGTGACCACCAGCCACTGGTTAAAGACTGCATCATCTTTGTCTGACTGGTTAGTCAGTTCTACTCTAGTAGCCACTTTGGCAACCGACCAACATTTGGAGCTGCTTTTCTTCTCTGAATATGTAGTTGGCTGGTACAACAGTGACAGGACAGGAGAAAAAAGTCCCATGGCTTCTTACAACACCAATCTGCTACAGCATGTTGATGAAGTGTGTAATGCAAAAATACTCAATTTACTTTTAATGAAGAGTATTTTTCTAATAACTAGCTTTAAAGTCAAGTAACTAATTACTTTAAAAAGTAGCTTTCCCCAACACAGCAGTCAGTTTCCTCCCCTGGTGGTCGGGGCGACAGGGTGACCCCCGGCCAGGGCCAGAGATGAGATGGCTGGCCCGGCGCTGACCTAGTTCAGCGGCCGAGATGCAGGGGAGGCCGGGGGAGGACGAGGGAGATGGGTCATGCAACATTAATGGAGCTCAGCTGATCTTTCTCCAGAATACACGATAGGCCCAGCTACTAGTCTCAGCATAGACTCAAGGTAATACGACACGTGGGCTTGTGTCAACATTGGTTAGACGTTGTACGTTGCATTTCTGGGCCCATTTTGTAGTTGTCTGTATTTTTCTCATTCCTGTGGATAACTGGGCAATCATAGACGCCGTGACGTCACGTTGAGATATTTCCAGTTTGATATCAGAAAATGTTTCATGGATCTAAAACATCAACGGTAACCGTCAGGTTTTGGTGTCAGCCAATCAGAAGAGCAAGGGCTTCTTTCTAGACCGACGATCAACAATCATACAGGAGAAATCCATCGGAGGAGAGGAGAGAGACCAATTTCTCCACCAGCAGAAGCCAAGATAGACCAGAATGCAATGCAGTATCTGAGACAGACCAGAATGCAATGCAGACTCAAGACGTGTTGGGTTTTGAGTAAGGGGTGCCTCTCTGGCTCTTACTACTGCTGTTGCTTTTGTTTGCTCCACGTATAACCCATGGCTGAATGCAGCAAGTTCAGGCATGTTCTCTAGGGGTTGTCTAAAGGCATTCTGGGAAATGTAGGACATTACTAATTGAAATAGAGGTAGACGAGGCAGGTTGAGGGTAAATTAAAACGGTTCATCACTAAATAACTGAACATCACAGATTGATACCCAACAGTGGTTTTGTGTGGTTCTAGCATCTGAAGCGGTGTTTGTATTCTGAGCAGGAGCGGTGGAACATAACTTGGCACCGACTAAACCATCCTTCCTCCCACAGATCCCCGTGGTAACTGATGAGACTGCAAAGGCGACCTGCATGGCAAAGTCTGCACCGCCCAAGGTAGAGGATCGTCCTCCCTGTCAACGCCTTCATCGCTGTTGCAAAGCATCCTTCTCCCGCTCCATCAGTTTGTCATCATCATCGTCATGGCTGCCATTACCATCATCACTACATTACAGTCATTCAGCAGACGCTTTTATCCAAAGCGACTTACAATAAGTGCATTCAACATAGGTAGGTAAGAGAACTACTCGTCACCAGAAATCGTAAGTGCATTTCCTTCCTAAATAAGCAACTAAGAGCAGAACCAGTGCTAAGATAAAAGTGCAATAAGTTAGCTACCTACTTTTTACTTAAACAAATGAGACAAATAAGTGAATCAGATAAACAAGAGCTAATAAACAAGAGCTCAGACAAATACGTGAAGACAAATAGGCAAGTAAGAGGATGGGTCAGGGTAGTGTTTCTTGAAGAGGAAGGGTCAGGGTAGTGTTTCTAGAAGAGGAAGGGTCAGGTTAGTGTCTCTTGAAGAGGAAGGGTCAGGGTAATGTTTCTAGAAGAGGAAGGGTCAGGGTAGTGTTTCTAGAAGAGGAAGGGTCAGGGTAGTGTTTCTAGAAGAGGAAGGGTCAGGGTAGTGTTTCTAGAAGAGGAAGGGTCAGGGTAGTGTTTCTAGAAGAGGAAGGGTCAGGGTAGTGTTGAGGTGGGTTTTCAGCCTACGGTGAAAGATGGGCAGCGACTCGGCTGTCCTGACATCAGTGGGGAGTTCATTCCACCACTGCGGGGTCAGGACAGAGAAAAGCTGTGACCGTGTAGATCGGCCCCCAGGGGCCTCTGAGCAACGGGGCAACCAGTCCAGTGAGGTTAGTGGTGTGGCGTTCAGTTCACACAAGTGATGAGTCACACAAGACATCTTGACCCTGAATCAAAAAATGATGAAAAAAGACAAGTGAGTTGTTGAGAGTCCGTTGAGAAGCCCTCACAGACTGAAAGGATAATTACAGTTATTTTTTGTTTCTTGGAGTTTGTTCTTGTTTTTATTTTCCTCCTTCCTGTCTGGATTTGTGCCCATCGTTTTCTCTAAAGCACTTCTGTTTTTGAAGCAACATCCTCTCCAAGTAAACTTGGCTCGGCTTAACTTGAACGTCACCATGACCTGAAAAACCCCCAAACAGAAACCACCCCTTAAGGTGGTATGTAGGGTTCCTTGTCTTGGGGATACAGGTCCATCTTCTGTACTAAATGAATGATGCATGTGGAGTTGTGCCGTCGCTGCAGGGCCGAGCCTCCGGTGGGCGCTCTGCCAAAAGGTTCGAGCATGGATCACTTCCAGGTTTTTCTCAAATCTCTCTCTCTCTCCTCCATCTCCCTTCTCTCCCCCTCTCTTAATATTTTTGTCTCGTTGTCTCTCTTCTCTTTGTCCCCTCTCTTTCTCTCTCTCTCTTTCTATCTATTTTGCTCTTCTTGTCCTTTCCCTCTCTCCTTTAATCACTCTCTTTTGATTTGTTCTGTCTTTCTTTGTCCCTCTACCTCACTGATTTCCTCTCCATCTTTTTCTCTCTCTCTAAATCTCTTTCTCTCTCTCTTTGTCCCTCCCCCTCTCTCACAATCTCTCCATGTCTATTTTTGTCCCTTTGTCTGATTCTCTCTTTTTCTGCGACTTTATCCTTTACCCTCTTGCTTTTTTTCCCCTCTCTCTCTCATAATCTGTCATAATCTGTTTTTCTTTCTCTCTCTCTCTCTCTCTCTCTCTCTCCCCCCTCTCTCTCTCTCTCTTTCTCTCTGCAGTTGGAGTGTGATAATTTCATCACAGTCATTCAGAAAGTAAATGACACCTTCGTAGTGTGTGGGACAAATGCCGGAAGCCCAAAATGCTGGCTGCTGGTAAGACGTTATTTTGAAAAGTCTTGTGTCCTTGAAGTGTATTTATCGTATTGTTCTGACTGCTGCATAGCTGCGTGTCCTCGAGATGCCTTTAAAAATAAAAAATCACATAGAAGAAGCAACTGGTCGCAAACTGGTGGAAGAAATAGACACTCACAGATCAATTTCTTCATTAAAATCCACTTTGAACGTCTCAAAATCAGAAGACGGCCTGTCCAAGTCCACCATTCACCGTTCAGCCTCCAATACGCACAGATCAAATTTCAGAATAAGAGCAACACGCTCTCTGCGCTGCTCTTCCCCGAGAGGAACAATTTTAATCTTCTCCTCTCAGCTGCCGGAGGACGGAGGGAATGATCCGGCCGTTGTTTTTTGTCGCAATGTACCAATTGTTATGTTATATAACACCTGACCACTACAGTGCTTCTGCTGCAGGATGAAAGCAGGATTTCTCTGCAGTTAGACTTCAAATCAAGTCCAACTCAGTCTGTCTCAGAAGAGTTTCGATCTTCTGAAAGGTGTAGCGAGGCTGTTGTCACGTCGCTTCCCTCCCCCGCAGGTGAACGACACCGTGCTGACCGACGTCCAGGGCAGCGGGCAGATAGCGTCGGCCTCTGACATCTCGCCACCGTACCCGTCCCAGAGGTCCATCAGCCTGACTGCAGGTAACTCACGCTGATGGAAAGTGCAGGTCTGCCTTGGGGAGTCAGCTCTCTGGTTTTCACTGTGAGAAAAGAACAAGTGAGGAGTCCAAAATGTCATAAATCCCTTTTTTAGAAACCAAATCGGCACTGAAGCACCATTTAATATCTAGAACATTTAGAGGATTGAGTCTGTAAAAGTGTTCGCTTTAAAGAAGATTTAAAGATTTTAAAGATTTAAAGATTTTAATCTAAAAATCCACCCATTCTGTCAGCCTGAATCTCAAAGAGCACCCCCTGCCACTGAACTGAGACACTGCAGATTCACCCCATATGCCCAAATGAAATTCTGGTGTCGGGTATGTTCACTTCTCTGCCCACAGGAGGCGATGAACTAAAATTTGAGAGTGAAATCCAAACTGTCTCCTAACCAGCAGTGAGTCTCCGTCCAGAGGAAGCTGGACTCACCAACGTTAGATCTTCTCCTCTCTCGTCTGTGCCGTGCCGTGTGCAGTTCACTGACACCACCTCACAGGATTTCTGGGTATTGATATTACAGTTTTTCAGGCAGTTACTCTCTCGCTGCCATTTGGAGCCGCCAACGTGAAAAGTTGCCTCCTGCAGCTTTAAGCTACCTGCTATGATAACTGTAATGGCACTAGGAAGTAGCAGCATTTGTTTTGTGCTATCAGTTTTTTACAAGGGTATGTGTGTCACTTATTCAAATGTTGGATATCTCATTTTGGAACAAAGCTCTTAAAATCTTATGAGTCTATCATGTTGTTGGAGCAGCAGAGCGATCTGTCTGCCGTCGTTATCACTCCTCATCCAGAACGCTTAAATCAGACTTTTATCCCTCGAGGATTGCAGGAGACGTTCCTGTGAAACAAAGATATGTTGGTAGAGTTTAATAATTTACCGTATAGTGCTTACCTTGTTAAACACATTTACCTGAAAGAAGCTCCAATGTGAAATAATGCTCCGTGCTGATTGGTCGATACCTTCAATGAGAAACATGATTACATCAGTTGTCCTTTTCTTAGTAGAGAAGAAGTCGTTTGAGCGAGATAGTGTCTGGTAGATAGTGTCTGGTAGATAGTGTCTGGTAGATAGTGTCTGGTAGATAGTGTCTGGTAGATAGTGTCTGGTAGATAGTGTCAGGTAGATAGTGTCAGGTAGATTAGTGTTTGGAAGATAGTGTCATGGGTGCATCTTCTGCACAAACATAAAGTTTTTATCCGAAATGACAAATTGTAAAATCTTGACCTCGTACAAACGTAACCAGTGATCCCATTCAAATGTATTTCACGAAACAGAGGGGTTGGGGGGAATTCATTCATTACATGAGGTCCCCACATAATATGGGGCCTTGCTCTACCGGTTGAGCTGCACAATGGATCCCCTTATCCTGGCAGTGAAGGTGCCATGCTCTACCTGTTGAGGCTCACAGTCACTATAGACAGAGTTGTTGAAAATGAACAGGTCATCCATTAGACACCGTGCCAGATGAGGAACTGTTTATAAAAGCCATCTGAACGCAGACGGATCGCTTTGAGAGACATTGCAAAAAATCTATACGATTGTCAACATGAGGTTAGTTTCTCTGCAGGACGGGGATCGATTGATGGACAAATGAAGCATCATCTGCTCGAGTGCTGCAGCGTTCCACTAACGATCTGTTCTAATTTGAGCCGTTTAGCGCCACGCGTCCAAATGCTTCCCTCCGCATCGCTATGGAGACGGACCACTGAGTGAGGTCACTGGAACATGGCGATGGGTGTCTGCTCATCGGTGCAGTCAGCCATCCCGCTGTGATGTCTTCTTCTGCTCTCGCTCTCCATCTCCCTTTCTCCTCCCGTTGTGTTTACTCCCTCTGTGTCTGTCTCTCTCTCTCTCTCTCTCGGTGTTTCATTCTCTCTGTCTGTCCTCTCCTCCTGTCTCAATCAATCTCCTCCGATGTCCCTCCAACTTTCCGTCTCCATTTCGCTTCCTCTTTCCTCTCCACCTTGTACCAATCTATCACACTCACTCTCTGCCTTCTCCTTTTTCTCTCTCTCTCTCTCTCCACCCACCCTCTATCTTTTTTTTTTTTCTCTCTCCTCGTCTCAGATGGGAGTTTGTATTCTGCTCTGTCGTCGGTGGGAGGTCACGCCGGCTCTATCCGACGGACGTTTGGCTCCCAGAAGCTCCTGAAGACGGAGAACATTTGGCTGCTGAGTGAGTAGGAGGGGAGTCGCATAGAAACCGTACGGGCTCAGACTCGTGAAAACACAGCAGATAATGAATACAGTGGGAGGTGCGCGGCCATGTTTTTGCAAAAGATTGTCTGGCAGTCTCATGGGAAAAGTAACGTGGGTGGATTCACCGTCACCCTGTGCATGGTTTGGGTTAAGGGTTATTCACAGCAATGGCAGCCAATACACGCTATTGTTGAGGTGAGGAGGAATGTGTGTGTTGAAGGAATATGAAAGAGAAACAGAGAAATATCCACCTTAACCAGCTGGTGAAGCCTGTATTGATTAGAATAGCATTTTTTAACAACAAGTGAAAATATCTGCCAGTGGGGGTGAGATGAGTTCTCTTGGTTTCATGCAGTTTCACGTGTTTGAAGAATTTTCTCAAAAAAAAGTGAAATAAGTGAAACTTTGAAAGGAGTTGAGTTGGAAACAAGTGAAATTTTCTCACCCCATTGGCAGCATTATTCGTTGTTTTAAGAGGAAATACGATTTTCGGGAATCACAATGTTCAATTCCTTACGGGGGAACGTTTTCTCTTCCTGCAGATCCGCAGTTTGCCGGCGCGGCGGTAATCCCATCCTGGCAGAAGTTCAAGGAGGAGATCTACTTCTTCTTCAGTGAGATCAACAAGACGGCCCGGGTGGACGAGGAGCCATACAGGGCCCGTATCGGCCGCATCTGCACGGTGAGAATCCCGTTTATATCACTGTTACTGTGCAAACGTTGGTTCCTTCGCTTCATTTATTCCAACTACAGGAACAAACGCCCCAGAATGTGAAATAAGAATCTCTACTCTTAACATAAGGTGATGTGTACTTGACTAGATGCACCCGGTTGCCTGTATGTCATCCCCTGCATGTCATTCCCAGGTGGATGAAGGGGGCATCAAGGCCCTGCTGGCGGACTCCTGGACCACCTTCATGAAGGCCAGGGTGATGTGCGGCGCAGGCAGCACTCAGCAGCAGTACAACAACATCAAGCAAGCGGTGGTGCTGACGGCGCAGGACAAGAGGGCCGGGGTCATGTACGGCCTCTTCGCCAATGCATGGTGAGCTGGAACACCAAACCTCCACGGCTGCAAGGCTGAAAGGGAAATTCAACAGAACATTTTCCTCATTTTCTGAGTTTGGGTTCAGATAATGGATAATGGAAGATTTTATCATTTAACAAATGAACTGACAGAATAGAGCTCTTCTCTCTGTCTGTTCAACCACGGTGGCTTTCGCTGCTCATATGCTAACCACCCAGTTCTTCTGTTTATTCCAAACAAACCCGAAAGGTAAAACGCATCACTTCCTGTCTCCAGAGGATTTCTTGCAGGAAAAGACCTACCTGACAGCGGGTGTTGAGAACGGCAGATGATGAATCATGACTCAACCTATAACCGTTCTTCTTGGCTATGGCTTGAATCACTATTTTGTTAGATCACTCGGCAGTAGAGAGTAGTTGAATACACATTTACTTTAAGGGAGCATCAATCCAGTGAGGAAGCAGCTTTCATCTATTTGATTGTCACATAATGCCTGACAGTGATTAGTGGTTAGTAACACCAAAAAGAAAGACAGTAGCGTGATCATCTCTCCTGCCCTGACAAAACAAAGGGAGGTCCACATTTCTGCTCAGTAATAATGTTCAAACTTCATCAAAAAAAGAGGGAAACGATCAGGTAGAAAAGGGGGCATAAAATTCAGATCTTTCCTGTGTCAATCCTCCAAAGTGGTGGCAGAATAACCAGTTATTCCCAATCCATGCCAAGCCTTTATTCTGGATGTGATTTCATTCCTCAGGGGCCGGACGGTGATCTGTGCCTACTCCATCGAAGACATCGACCAGGCCTTCTCCACATCCAAACTAAAGGGCTACAGCAGTTCGTTCATCGGCAGCCGGCCCGGGACGGTAAGAACAGCCGGCACCATTATTCTGTTTCAGGCAATTTGACCTATTTTTTTTGTTTTAGGCTGAAATAAAACGCATGAGTCAGCTTTTATTTGTGAGGCGAAAAGATTGCAGTGAGATAATAAAAGCAATTGTGAAAGCATAGCCCGAGGGTGTTTGGTACCTGTCTGTGGTCCAGTCTGCACTGATGACATCACTTCCCCTCTCAGTGTGTCCGCAAGAACTCAACGACGGGAGGTCACAACGACATCAAAAACCTGGGGGTGATCAGGTACCACCCTGAAATAGAGGACGTGATCCGCCCGGTGGGCGTGGCTCCCCTTGACCTACCCACTGATGACCACATCACACACACCGTGGCAGACATCGTCCTGGCGGTCAACGACGAGCACTACAGTGTCCTGTATCTTGGAACAGGTGTGTGTGTGTGTGTTGGATGGTGTTTTCATGTGGATCCATCTTCGTCTCTCAGCCTCACTGTGGTGTTCCTCACTGTGGTGTTTTTCACTGTAGTGTTCCTCACTGTGGTGTTCCTCACTGTGGTGTTTTTCACTGTAGTGTTCCTCACTGTGGTGTTTTTCACTGTAGTGTTCCTCACTGTGGTGTTCCTCACTGTGGTGTTCCTCACCGTGGTGTTCTTCTTCTTTCTCCTTGGATTTTCTGTTGATGTAGTTTGATTTCCTGTAGGTGGCGCTCTTTTCTTTGTCTGTTCAGCCACGGTGGCTATCGCTGCTCATGCTAACTACCCAGTTCTTCTTCTGTTTATTCCAAATATTTCTACCTTTCATGAACTGGGTGGAGGTTGAATCCCTATTTAGATGTATTTAGATGAAAATGTTGCAGATGATCATTTCAACTGTCGAGCTGAAAGACATCCTGCCTTGTCCATCCAAGACAAATCCATTTTCCATTTTGTCAGAAGATGTTATGATGCTGCAACCAGATGAAGCAGGTGGGAGGTTGCAGCGCCGAGCTGGCAGGTGTGTGGCGTCGTAGGCAGGACATATGGATGCTTCATTGTTATCTAATGCCAAAGTACTCTTATTATGTAACCACAACTAGGACACCAAGCCTTCAGCCAGATGTGAGACTGCTCATCACATTCATCAAACTCAAGTCCAAATGCTACGTTAATATAAAAAATGTTCAAAATATTGTACCCTAATCTTAAAGCTGCTGTGTGACATATTTAAACATCAATATCTCATTGTCAAATTAATTGTGTGAACTTAATTACAGTAACTAAATGAGACCATCAGCCTCTATCTCACACCACCGGTACTGTTAGCGCTACTGTTTCTCTAAATTAAGGCCACACTTCCCATAACCCCCGTCGCTTCCTGGCAATGATTTATAGATGCTAAAATGCTACATGTACAATGCTAAATAACTCCGTCATGACCGTGGGGAGAACCGGAGCAGAATGCAGGTTCTAGATGGTAGTAGAAGGAGGTGGGGAGGGGGAGCTGAGGCAGCAGTAAGGGTGGTGAGCTGACACACTCAGCAGTTTTTTGGGCGATGTACTGTAGACAGGAGCGCTCACAACAAAGGGAGACACAAAAAGCACAAAAAAATCAATTCAAACATTCCTGGTAAAAGATGGTCTAGCGGCGAACAGGACAATGCCGAGGCAACTCGATGGACACCGTTGTCCCTTATCTTCAAAAAAACATTTACACTTCCAGGCATTTAGCTGATGCTCTTATCCAGAACATCAAAGTACACAACAGTACAATGAGCTTAAGCAGCGTTGCTAGCAAGCACAACGTGTTCCTATCTGGTCAAAGCAGCAACTCAGTAGGCGCTGTTGCAGTTGCGCCCCCCCCACGTTGCCCTGTGTATCACCGCCTGGAGGAGATTACTATGGCAAGCCTTGACGAATCACAGGCTCCGGTTGCCATGAGTGTCTAGCCACACTGAAGTTTGCCAAACGATGAGTAAACATCATGGCGGCGGCTGGAGTGGATGAGTGCTCGTCATTCATCAGCCGTTTCTGGGTTGCTGCTAATAATAGAGCGTAGAAAACAACATATGAAAAGACAGGATGATGATGGCCTCGCTGTGGGCTTCGCTAACTGTGTCAGTGATGGGAGGAAAAGAGATGGGTGAGCTATGAACAGCCACGGGCCTCTTGAGTTGGCCTAAAAAAGAAACTGGAGCAGTTGGACTTCAGCGAGAAGTGCCGGGGAAACAGGTTGTACCGGATCTAACCCGCCGACGAAACCGTTCCTTCAGCTTCCCTCCTGAACTGCGTAGGATGGGAGGATGCTCAGCGGTGCTCACGTGTGAAAAATTCTGCTTTTGTCATTTGTAAAGAAGAAAATTCTATTTTCTGGGATTAAAATTCACTGATCTCTTTAATATCATCCCTTTCTTTCCTGTTCAAAATCTTTTCAAGCGGCGTCAATAAATACTCACAGGCTTGTAATGCATTAAGCTCATCAATCTACGTAATTAGCTTTAAACTGCTGTTGTATCTGGAGAGAGAGCGAGAGAGAGAGAGAGAGACCCCCATCCAGTTCTTGATGTATTTGTTGCATTAGGATCAAACAAATCTGGACAGTTAGCAAGCCAGTCTCTACCGTGGGACCGACGGGAGCCAGATGCATTTTGGGTAGCCTCGGTCCATTCGTCTTCTGTTGTGATGGAAGTTCCAGTAGTTGGACAGCAGCAGGCCAGGAGACACAAACAGCAGCGTTAATCTTCGTGAGGGAAGAGGCAAAGCTTGATATTAGTCCGGCTGCCTGGGAGAGGCGGATATCTCTCCGGTTGTTCAAACACCGAAATGTCTTTGAAGGGGATCAGCTGCCTCCGAACAGCGCCGGCTACTAGGAAGACCGGTTTAAAGATGGCTCTGTTGAGGCCGGTTGTTGTTATGTTTGGATCTGAGGCTTCGGCCGGGGAGTTGGCATGTGTCTGGGTTAAAGACCGCAGTGTGTATCTATTGGATGATTCAAGATACCTGAAAGTCTAAAAGTCTGATCTGTAGTCTGATCTTTTTACAGTGTCAGGTTAGGTTGTGTGTGTGTATGTGTGTGTGTGTGTGTGTGTGTGTGTGTGTGTATGTATGTGTGTGTGTGTGTGTGTGTGTGTGTGTGTGTGTGTGTGTGTGTGTATGTGTGTGTGTGTGTGTGTGTGTGTGTGTGTGTGTGTGTGTGTGTGTGTGTGTGTGTGTGTGTGTGTGTGTGTGCGTGCGTGCTCTATTTGAAGCAGCGTTCTGCCTCACATGCATACCTTTATACCTACACCTCGGCGCTGGCCAGTGCAGCCACTGAGCAGCCCCGCTAGATCAATTGGACCATTGGTGAAATGTTGAAGGTCACCTTGACAGTAGTTGCTCAAGGAGGGGAGAGCATTACTCATCCAATTTCCTGACCCACAGGGGAGCACGGCTTGTTTATTCTAGTCACAGTCGTATGGCAAAGTGATTTAGACTCTAAAGGAGTTCAGTTTGAAACGTTGACCTAGAAGGAAAACTTGGCGTTGTGTTGCCGTGCAGTTTACAGAGTCCTAATGAAACAGTAAAACCTGTCTAACTAGTCTAACTGAGTCTAGTCTAACTGGTCTAACTGAGTCTAGTCTAACTGCCTCTAGTCTAACTGAGTCTAGTCTAACTGCTCTAACTGAGTCTAGTGTAACTGCCTCTAGTCTAGTCTAACTAGTCTAACTGAGTCTAGTCTAACTGAGTCTAGTCTAAGTGAGTCGAGTCTAACTGGTCTAACTGAGTCTAGTGTAACTGCCTCTAGTCTAACTAGTCTAACTGAGTCTAGTCTAACTGAGTCGAGTCTAACTGGTCTAACTGAGTCTAGTGTAACTGCCTCTAGTCTAACTAGTCTAACTGAGTCTAGTCTAACTGGTCTAAATGAGTCTAGTCTAACTGCCTCTAGTCTAACTAGTCTAACTGAGTCTAGTCTAACTAGTCTAACTGAGGCTCCCCTGCATTAGATACATACTTTATTGATCCCCGGGGGGAAACTAGTAGTAATACAGTCATGACACCAGTTCATGTGTCAGATCAAGACTGTCATAGAGTTGCCATGCTGAGACCCTACAATGATGACGTGATGTCCTCGGTTCAAGTCCAACCTGTTGTCACGTTAGTTTGCCTCAAAGAAAGTTTGTTGTTTCTTTTAATTCTGAATGACCTCCAGAGGGTCAAATCATTTAGTGTCAGCACACGTCTTGGTTGTGGTGATCCATTCTCTGATATCTGACATCCAACTGATCAATACATTGAAACTGACTAATCAGTGTATGTAAGTTTGAGCACCATTACATACACAAGTTCACCGGTGAAACCCCTGAAATAAATAATTACCCATTTTATAATATTTTTAGATGGGCAGGAAAAAGTCAAATCATCGTCTCAACTGTCCTAGACCTCCAAGACGTCTTTTCGAGACCAGAATCAAGATGAAGAGGTTTTTATTTTGGTCAATTATTTTAGTTTAAACTGTTAATAGCGCCCGTCTACAGGGTTAAATAATAAAATAACGATAATAATAATAGAAAAAGATAACAATATAAAATAGTAACAAGCAAGCAACAGAATACGACATAAAGAAAGCACCAAAATAAAACCAAAAATAATTATAATAATAATTAATAATTAAAACCATAATCTGGGATTATCACGTCAACAAAGACCCATTTGATACTGACTTTCAAACTACAGGTCAAGAAGACCGAAAAAAAACTTGATTGAACTTGAACTTGGATTCAAGATCATGACAATAAATAAATGAGTAAAGAAATAACAGGATACACAGACAGACAGACAAACACAGACAGACAGACAGACAAACAAACACAGACAGACAGACAGACAGACAGACAGACAAACACAGACAGATAGACAAACACAGACAGACAGACAAACACAGACAGACAGACAAACAACACAGACAGACAGACAGACAGACAGACAAACACAGACAGATAGACAAACACAGACAGACCAGACAGACAAACACAGACAGACAGACAGACAGACAGACACAGACAGACAAACAAACAGACAGATAAACCCAGACAGACAGACAAACAAACAGACAGACAGACAGACAAACACAGACAGACAAACAGACAGATAAACCCAGACAGACTAACCCAGACAGACAGACAGACAGACAGACATGGGGTACTTATAAGGAAACAGGGTGATATTACAGTTTGGTTATTCCAAGATGCCTTCCATCTTCCATAGTGATTCTTTTACATGGATCTTGAGACCAGAGACCAGAGCTCAGTCCTGCTCTGTCAGGTGTCAGAGAGAGAAAGAGAGGTGATGGAGCTCTGACAGGCCCTGGACCCCAAGAGAAACTGGAGCAGCTGGTCTCCGAGGCCGGGGACTCTGGGAACAGGAGAAAGCTTTCCTGTCTTTCAGCAACTCGCTGACAGATTGACCGCCGCAACAAATAAAGCTGCTCAGATCGTTTCAATCACGGACCTGCTGCAGCAAACCTCCCCTAAAGGTCGGACGCCATGTCAGAACCAAACATCTAGTCGAGTCGACTTTATGTTTGAGATCACAGGCCAGAGAGTGATGGTGGTGGTGGCAGTGGCCTAAATCCTGGAGAGGCAGGGAGGTGAGGGGAAGTGAATAAGGATCGCTCTCTCCAGCGGTGGCAGCCTAGGGGTTAGGGAGGTGGGGGTTTGTGAGGGGAAGGTCGCAAGTTTGAATCCTCAGCTGGGAAAATATGTGCAGGAAGGTGAGATGAGTGGCTTTCTGTTAAGATGTCCTCAAGCAAGGCACTTAACCCTAACTGCTCGACTGTGGCCAACAGTCAAAGCTCTGGGGTAACAATGTGTGAACTGAGTGTGCTGAAGGGTTTAGAGAAAAGGAACAGCAGCAAACCTTCCTTGAATAAATAAAGACTAACATTCACTTGGCAGATACGTGAGTTGAGCGTTATCGCCTTTTTCCCCTCACATTTTTCTCTCTCCTATCGTCGTGCTGATACACAGTTTTGATAAAAGAAAAGAGGAAGAGAGGAAACATTTAACACTGATTTGAAAACAGCACGAGACAGGATAAAAGGAGCGCATGAGAATAAACTGGGTAAAATGGGGGATGTTATCTACGACACAGGAGAAAGGTTTGAAACGTATGAAAAAGCGACGAGGAGGCAGTTTTAGGACAGCAAGAACAACTGGTGCAAACGAGCTGCCTCAACACGGAGGAGCTTCAGAAAATGAGACATAAGGTATCACAGTAATCATACCCTCACAGTGGGGAAGGCAAAGACTCTTCAAAAGATGGAACAAAAGACAAAACGAGCTAGGACGTCTTTAGTAACACAGTCCCGCCGAGAGGGAAATGGCAGGTACACTTGTACAGCATTGAAAATAATGTAGGTGGAAACACACCTCCTTGCAGATTGCAGCTTTAAACATTTGCCGGGGGGGGGGGGGTGTGTTTACCTCATTGTAAACACCTCATTGTAGTTACCTCAACTAGATGAAACTCTAGCCAGCTAACCTAGATACCTTAGCATGGGTCAAAAGCATTTTGTCAGTTTGCAGCAGAGCACTAGGCTTCATAATGTTAGCTAGCTCCTCTCTCACCTCTTGTGTTTTTCACTGGGCTTCAGTCTAATGTTACGTTCTTTGGCTTCACCCACTGAGGTTTAACTCAACCAATTAGATTATTTCTGCCTCTGTTTTGGCCCTCCAGCTTGCCGTAGAGGGGAAGCTGTTTAAGTGCCTTAAATGAACAGGTTTGTCAAAGTGATTTATAGTAACAAAGGACTTGAATAGAGACAAAAACAACATGTCAGACCTGATTATTAAGTCTTTCCTTTTCTGTTTTTTCAACAGAGCAAGGCAAAGTTCTCAAGGTTCTTCACACCAGCGAGGAAGCCTTCATCATATCTCAGTATTCCCTGTTTCACAACGAGGGCCCCGTCCTAAACATGGCCATCGACTCCCAAAAGGTATGAGGACTTATGCTAGCCTGCTTTCATCTCACTGTGTGATAGAAGCTTTTACTTTGAAAAAAAATTGCATTAGTGAGTGCTTATATGCTGTGATGGATTGTATGCTGGGGTAGTATCAAGCCCCCCGTGACTGTGAAGAGGATTAAGCAGTTAGAGAAAATGAACGTAAATGATTAAGGCTTTTTCATTTGGTTCCCACTGGGTTAGATATCGGCCTTTAATTAAATATCAGATATCGGTCATGTCGGTTCCTCCCTGACCACAGTTACACTCAGTCTATCAAACCTGCAGTGAAAATGCATTTTCTTTGTTATCATTAAATTGCTTCAGCTCCAAAATAACTATTGGGTTTCAAAAACACAGATCAGTGTTTTTTCTGTAATTTAATTTTAATATGAATCAAATTTCACAGTTTCAGTTTCAAGTGTTGTTGTTGTACATTTCAGTTACATGCACATCTTACACGACGTCTTTCCGTCCCAGGGCCACCTTTATGTCGGCACGGCGATGGAGGTCCAGCGCCTGCCATTGGCTGACTGCGGTCGCTATGGCGACACGTGCAGGGAATGCATCCTCTCTAGGGATCCATACTGCGGCTGGGACAGGGCCAGGAGGAAGTGCATCGCCACCCCCCCTGGATACAATATCAGCACTGGGTATGATGACGTATGATGTCACTTCTGCAGGGCTGCTAGATGTCTGCAGGCTTTCAGGAGGGTCCTTTGTTTAAATGCACTCACAGGCAGTTTCAAAAACAGATACAAACCTTAAATCTACCTCTACCTCAATTGACATGAAACTGTGAAAGACCAGTTCAAATAAAAACATGAAAATCACCACAATTTTCAAGGGTTTTGAATGAGCTTGTTGGCTCTACTGTTGTGAACATTGTTCTGTCTACAAAAGAATCTCCAGTTCAAGTAAGAACATGAAAATCACCAAAATCGGAGGTAGAAGATTTTCTTGCCAGCAGTTGTGTGCTGCAATAAGCCTGCGGCGCCATTATCTCGCAGCGTTGAGTCATTTGTCTCTGAATGTTTCAATTTAGAGTAATGGAGTCCAGGCTGATTTGGGGCCATTTGTAAAGCTAAGTATCGCTGCTAATTCTCTCTATTATTTTCCGACAGGGCACTCACTCAGCATCTGGACCAGTCCAACGCCTCGGTTTGCGGGGAAGCTGCCGGTGAGTGGCTATCTGCTTTCTCTCTGCTCTCTGTATCTTAATTAAACCAAAATGGGAACTTTTCTGAGCAGTCAAAAGATGATTATCATATAATTGAGCAGAGTCCAGAAACCCTCAGGGAAAGTTTTTTATATCAAAGCTTGTCCTGATTCAAAGCTCAAAGCCAAGTTATAACCTCAACTAATCGTGACAATTACTCTCCTCTGTCAGGAAGGGTATCTCCTTAAACGATCGGCTCTTTTCATTGCATACATTTTCAGTTGTGTCAGTGGGACTGCGGTCACGCCTGGGGATCCATTTACAGGAACAAGATCCAGTCTAATAGTTTGAGATGAAGAGATGCATTTGAAAGAGAAATGTGTTTTAATCTTTTAACTGATATCGTTCAGCGAAGGAAAAGTAGGTCAACTCTTATGCATTAACATTACAAAGTCTCAAGTTACTTTTCTGTCATGGAAACTGTCAAAGATCGAGGCTGTCGCAGTGGAGATTCTGTAAAAGATCTTTTCAAGTTGTATTCTGTGAGGTTGTTTTCCTCCTAAAAAAAAGGGGAATTCTGGGTTTTTTAAACATGGGCTCTATGTGTACAAATTCGTCATTTATACCGCAAAATAAGTACAAAACGTTTTGGAATTGCTCCGGTAGATCGCCTCAGCCGGCAGTCGCGAAACCGGCTGCTATGGCTGCAACGTAATCTGTTGGGGCAAGTGCGCCGGTCAAAGTACGTCCACTAAAAGTGCTTGTTTTTGTCACTGACAGGCTCAAATTGTTATTCCTGTGTCTGACAACATTACAGAAAAGATCGCTACAGAGCTAGACCTCTTTTTAACCAGTTCGTCATATTTCAAAAGATGGATATCTCAGTTTGGAGTAAACCTCTTCATGTCTCCGCCCCCTGCAGCCCTGAAGCAGCGTAAAACCTCCCCCAGAGAAGTGGTGGTGCAGTCCAACACCTCTATCTTTCTCCCTTGCCCTGTGCGCTCCTTCCACGCCACCTACCGCTGGGAGAAGGACAACTGCATCAAGAACTACCCCTGCCTGTTCTCCGGGGACTCCTGCGTCCTGGGGCCGGCTGTGGATGTGCCCCTGAAGGAGGGTGTCTTCCGCTGCATGGCCACCGAGGATGGATTCAAGGTGGAGGTTATCTCCTACAGGCTGGTGTACAACGGGGGGCCCCTGGCCGCCTCCCTGACCTCCACCTTGGGGCCCTCGCTCCTGCTCGCCGCAGCCACCCTGTGGCTCCTGTAACTGCAGCTAGTGCTAATGCTAACCCCTCATCCTTATTGGCTCCCGATGACAGGAAAGACAAGGAGCCACTGTTACCAGGTTAGGTTCGCAGAGCATTGACGTGCATGGTTGGGCTGCACAGTGACCACATAGCCTTCTTCCATCTAGATTTTTTTGGGGAAAAACAGAAAATGCCAGTGAACAAAAGATTAAATTCATTATTCTAAATGTAAAACCTGCAGCTGTCTCAACATCAACATGTCTCAAAACTTGAAAATGCGCACAGTAAGACTCCAAATTAATTCGCTGGCTCGGAGTCGCTGTCCGTGAATTGAAATGTCTTGAGAGTTTTATCCAGATTCAACCACAATAAGTGCTTTGCGAACCTTGCCTCTCTGACTCAAAAGATACATATCCTACGAGTTGGGCAAAAAAACACCAATACCAGGCCAATTGTTTTTACCGTTTCTCTACTTATTTTGAAATCTACTTGATTGTGCTTATTTGTGACTATGTAAACCTTTAATACTGCTCTTACATCTAACCATACATGTTGTTGACCTCCATTAGTGTAGCTCATCAGTAGAAAAATGTCTGGTATTGAGATTTAAAAAGCCTTAACACTTCTGGGACATATACCCCTAAGCACAATTTTGCAGTCAAGGCAGAAAACTGCAGACTTGGTTGGACCTGTCGCTATAAATAGTGCAGCTGAGTCGTAACGACAACGCTGGGAGGAAGTGTCAGCTTTTTGACAGGAAGTAGGCGGAACATCACTGTGTCTCAGCACCTCCTCCTCGGACAAAGCAGTTCTTTTTTGCATCTTTTTATCGGATGGTATCAGACGTCAATATTACGCCTTGTTCACAACTTTGTCCGTTGTTTTCGCATGCCGTCATCCTCCCCCGGAGCATTGCAGCAACGCAGCAACACAGAATGAGAACATGCAGCATCGCCTACAGCTCCCGTCAGAGCAGGTTGCCTGATAATGTCATAGTTAGGAGTACACCGCCCTCAAAATGAAAGAAAAAATAGTTTCCATTATGAATTCAGTAGTGAATAATATCTCGTGTTAACTCTTTTATTGGAAAGAGACGTTGGTTCCAAGTTGTTATAGCAAAACCAGCAGAAAAATTGAGCTTCTTGCTTCCCCTGGGTATGTTGAGGACCTGTTGCCGGTGCAAAAGTCAGAAGCATCCCAAGTATCCATCATCTGTTGGGAAGCTGACGGACAAAGGGGTCCTAATCCGGTGCTGCCCAGTCGTCCTCGTCACGCTAACAATACGTAAAGATGTGAACAAGGCGTTACACTAAAGCATTTTCAATAAACAGATACGTACATTACCATCATAAGGGCAGATGAAGCTAGAAGGAGTTGCATAGACGATGTAGTAGAGTTGCATTTTGTAGTTTGCCAGGAGAAAAAAAAAAGGCTTGTAATTATCCTCGTGAAGTTTGTTCTGTGTTTTATTGCTCTGCCGATGCTGATCCCTACCATTGCTGCCTACGTATGTGACGATTCGTCTCGATGGTTCGAGGTTTCACGCCATAGTCATAACATGATATGTAACCATTGACTGCTTCACATTTGCCTCTTTCCCCAGGGACATCAGTGCTAATATACTACAAATGGTTATTTTTCATATCTCTATGCTGTGAAACAAAAAGGCTTGACAGCTTTCAACAAGATCCTTCGCTGAAGTACGGCAGCAACCACAACCAGCGCCGACCACGGCCTGAGGATAGGCTTGGCATCGCAGCGTTCTCCACCCTGACCTCTCATAAACCTGACCTCAAATATTACTCACGCGCTTACTGAAGTTGAAGAATGTAAAAAAGAAGTTGTGAATGTAGTTGCAATACAACGCCGACGCCAAACCATCTGAATACCAATCAACCGACGGGAGAGGAAGAAAGCTTGTGCGGTGATGAATTATGCAGCGGATTAGCGGCGTTCTCCAGAGCTTTGAAAATTATCATCAAGTAATGTTACATAAATCTGGCCACGCCGCGGCAACCGTAGTGACAGGAATGTCATTAATAGCTAATTCGACACGTGCATGCACCGTAATAAAGCGTTCACGATACAAGTCCACCTCAGTTGGTATACTGTCTATGATCTCTATGTGGTTTGGGCTTGGTTGTGTGTTGCTGCGTTCAGGATCGGGGAGGTCTTGCTTGCTGCATTGCACTGACTGCGGGCTACTGACTGTGCCAACACCGAGCTACGCTGAGCCACCTCGCCCGCTTCGCTTCTCACGTTCATTTTCAAAAATCCACTCGCTCTCGCACACGTCCCGAACACACCACGACGTATGCAACCGGTTTTCCCCGCACACAAACAGGAATACAGAGCTAAGCCTAACATAGCATGCTAACACTGTCTCTGTCTCTGTCGCCACCGGGGGCGAGAAATCAACGCCGGCCGCCTGGCAAATGCTGGAAAATCGTAGTTGTGGCTGGTAAATTACCCTGCACTACCAGCCACTTTGGCAGGGAACCAACACCACACACACACACACACACATACATACACACACGTGCACACGACGCATTTTCCCTTATAACCTGCAAGCCGCTGTGATTTGAAGTTAAGTCTGAATTGGAAAGCCGAGAACAGAAGCCGCAGAGACGCTAGACGAGGTTAAAGGAAACGAAGCTGCCGACTGCTGTGATACAAGCTCTTTGTTTTACTAGCAAGATTGATGACCTCGTGTCACGGGATTTCAAAATGGGCAGTGAATCATTAGCTGATGGTGTTTGTCCTCTTAGGCTTGCCATAGGAGCAGCAGGCTGGTGGCCCTCTGCAGTCCCCTCAGGCCTTTCGCCTTTCAGCACTTTACTTCGTTACCATCCTCAGTGCTGCAGGTCTTCGCTTTAACGTCCATACCCTCGTGAATTAACGTTGAATTAAGATTTTATTTTTATCGTTTACCAACACCGGCCGTCTTCAAGTCCTTGCTTTGACACGGATATTCACCAGGCTGCTGCTGTAAACGAATTCCCGTTCACTCGCATCCCGCCATCGACAGCCAGCCTGATAACGGCTAATCTCCTTCAAAGCAAGCTCTTGATTTGCCTTCAGGAAACCGTTTTGGTAAATCACGCCATCTGCTGTAAATGAATCGACGTCGAGTAAAGTGGGTCGCTGTTTTGTTTGCTCTGGGGTTTTGAGTGTCAAGTACTGTACATGGTGTGTGCCAAAATTCTGTGTCTTGATATATCTTATTTTAAAAGTAACGTGCCAAACTCTATTTAAAAAAAAAAAATTTAAAAAGAGATTTATATCGGTGCCATGCCAGTCTAATGCCACCTCATAACATGTATTTTTAAATAACAGATATCTATAGTGCAATAGATATTCATGTAACAAATCCATAATGACGTGTTTCCCTGAACTGAACATGTGCAGTGAACATTAATAAAGTATTCAAACAAGGTATGCAGGTTTATGCATTTCATTCAACTGAGAAACACATTTATATGGTTTGTATTCATTTTAGTATCACCTCTTTTCAACTGCTGGATGCTGTTTGGTTTTGCTGCAGACGAAAACCTCAGTCGCTCCCTTGGGATTAATCTAATAATCTAGCTAGAGCGAGACGAAGAGAGGGAGAAAACAGTACACACACATCAGCTGGTAATCTAGTTTAAACTGCAGTATGTGACAGGGACAAACGGTGCATGTGGGCCTTAACTCAACTATCATATTGTGGCGGTGTGCACATTACAGGAGAACACAAAATGGTTGATGCTCGGTTGGGGCTGCCTGCCGAGACGGGGAGGGTTTAGCGCCATCTGCTGGTCGACCATCGAAGGATTCACAAGGAGATTGCAAAGGCTTTGGTTTCTTCAGCATCTGAGAGAGACATGAATTAGACAGATAGATTCCTGAAGTACAGCCTTATGCTGATTTCCATCACGGCTTCCATGTTGTTGCAGCCATTTTGCTGTGGCCTGTTGCTGCAACATCAGCTGGGTGGTGCGCCAGTAAATGATGGGCTACTGCCTGATTTTGAGACTGATTTCAAATGACACAATAAAAAGGAAAAACGTAAATATGATCCAATCTAATGTGAATATTGTAGCTGGATATTAAAAAACGGCCATCATGGATCCACCAGACAACCAGGCCAGAACCAGAACGCTAGCTGAACCAGGTTGTTGTGGTGTGTCTGTAGATCCATTCAGTAACGTTCCCAGTAAAAGTGAGGCCCAGATCTAGAAGTGGGCAGAGGTGGGTTTTGTTCTGCACGTTTTGAAACCAGCAATCACATTAATTCACTTTACAAATCACACCTGTATTGTCTTCGGCCGTAACTGTGTTGCAGATGTGGCGACACGAGCATGGGATGCTTCAAGGCAGTATTGATGAATTTAAATTTATTGTTGCCAGACAACGCCACCCTGGGAATTTCACCCAGGGACTTCTTTAAATGGACTACCCCAACGGGAAGGCACTCAGGTCCGTTTCGCAATGAAGGCAGAGAGGGCAGTTCGATTGTACAAAAATATTTTATTTAGCTAGGTCACTGTTCGGTTAAAATTCTGTCAGTAAAATCACTCACATGGGGAAATAAAGAAAAGGAAGGAACCAATGGTGGACCTAGTGCGGAGGTCGGAGGATCCAGGACACACGTGAAGCAATAAAGTGAAACAAAAGTCAAGTG
>JAXDDW010000106.1:0-70000 GCA_034670385.1 Hoplostethus mediterraneus
CCTGTAAAACAGAAGCAGCTTTGGGGGAAATTATAGACTCACGCTGACCTCAGGCACAGGGCGTGTAGTGTGTGTGTGTGTGTGTGTGTGTGTGTGTGTGTGTGTGTGTGTGTGTGTGTGTGTGTGTGTGTGTGTCCCACCCTGACAGACAAGACACGAAACAAACTGCATCTCAAAGAACAAAGACCTGAACACACCAGACTGATGCTGCGGCTGGTTAGCTAGCTGGTTAGTTGGTTAGTTAGCTGGTTAGCTGGCTGGTTGGTTGGTTAGTTAGTTGGCTGGTTATTTAGAAGACAAGACAGAGAGAAAGACAGACAGGCAGACAGAGAGAGAGAGATAATGAGACAAACAGAGAGAGACAGACAAGCAGGCAGACAGACAGGTACCTGTCTTGCAGGGTCCTTTCCCTCTGGTCTTCAGCTGTGGTTCTGAGAACGAGGCTTCTCTGAACTGGCAGATGTTCATGTAGGTTCTGCCGTCGCTGCCACAGACCGGGTCCTGCTGCCCGCACACACACACCTCCTCCTCCTCCTCTCCTCCTCCTCCTCCTCCTCCTCCCTGCCGGGGATCCGCCTGGCACCGGAGCCCGGTCCCACAGAGGCCATAGAAGACGTTGGTGTCTCCCGGGTCGCAGGTCTGGCCCTCCAGGTTGCCGCACTCCTTGCAGCAGCCGCATGAGTCCAGCACCAGGCCGGCCCGGCAGCCCCGGGTCACCGGACACAGCTCCGGTTCACACGGCCCGCAGCCCGTCAGGTTCCTGCTGGCAAACTCCTCATCCATCCGGTCGTAGTCCAGTAATGGATCGGTGAGTTGGTCGGGCTGGATAGTGAGTTCCGGAAGTTTGTTGGGGAAGCCGCGACAAGAACGGATGGTCAGAGAGAGACTCAGCAGCAGCAGCAGCCCCGGCATCTCCATGAGCCCCGCGAGGCTCGGCTCGGCTCGGCTCGGATCGGATCGGATCGGTGGGGTCGGTCGGCTCAGACTCCGGTTCCTCGGTGCTGTCTGGTCCTCATACGGTCACCGCGCCAGGCATCGCCAGGTCGGGTGGCTTCTCGTTATTCCCGCTGTTGTCTGTTGTCTCAGTCGGTGAGCCAGACTCGTCTATGTTCTCCTCACCATGTTAACAGCTCCCAGTTGGTCCGTCTGCTACTGACCTCTGATCAGCAACAAAGCAACAGGACCAACTGAGCTCCTCGCGCTGCGGACCGGACAGGCACGAGACACCAGCGTCAAGTTTACCATAAATAAATCACAGGACTTCCGGCCAAACCTTCAAAATAATACCCTTTCTGAAGTAAAAGCGTTAAGGGGGGGTTGTATTTAAAGACTTAAACTTAACCTAACTAACTTACAATTACGTAACTTAAAATACAATTGTTGTTGTTTTTGCAAAATGTCCGTTCTGTAACACATTAAACCACGTAAGCGAGCCAGAATAAGCCTTGATGAAATACTCTGTGCTGTCAAACACCAGACAACATGTTGGGATGAATATTAATCCTGTATGGCAGGAAGACAGAAACTCCCAAGAATGCAAGGACCATTTTCTTTTCCAACAACAATTCTCATTTTATTGTTAAAGAGCTGATGTTTTCAGTATTGTCTTCGTCAAACCTTCCTGTTAGTTCACTAAGAGCTATTTGTGTTGCTCCTCAAGACTAGGATTAACCCTCTAGATACTATATTTAGTTTTTTTCTGTACACAGTACATCATTTTTATCTTTTCCAAAAGTGACATTTGAAAAACAGAAGAATGCTACATTAGGGCAGGACCCCTGATTAACACTGATCAGTGCAATCAGGAACTCCTGCATTAGTCAGTACAGAACAGTGGCACGTTATACGCTTTTACTTTGAAGGCAAAGCATCCTTATTTCCTTTATTGTTCTCGCTTACTCTGACGGCTTGACGCAGTTGACGCGGCCAGCATAGCGCGAGACAGCAGCGTCTTTGATGTGGACACATCTGCACGCGCAGCAGCTGCTGTGTCTCCTGCCCTCCCCCTCCATCCCCACCGGGGGGCGAGCAGCCGTTCAATCCATCAGGCCGGTGTGTTGGTGACGGGGTGACTGGCTATTGATCACTGAATGAGAATAACTTGAAGAACTTTTACAGAGTTTACCTGTCTAGACTGACATGGTGCTTTATGACAGTGGTTCTCAATCCAGTCCTCAAGGACCCCCTGTCCTGGAGGGTTTAGCTCCAGCCTTACTCAGACACACCTGAACCAATTAGAGGCTTCAGGTCTTCATGATACTTTAATTGGTTCAGGTGGTAAGGCTGGAGCTAAAACCTCCTGGGCGGTCCTTGAGGACTGGATTGAGAACCACTGCTTTACAACATCATATGAAGAGCTAGCATACGGTGGCCTGACGGACAATCAAGGCATTGGGCCTCATTCGCGAAATGTGCGTCAGATCAGATTTGATCGTAAATCGTTTCTACGAACACAACACAATACAGACAACACAACACATTAAGACAACTCAACACAATACAGACAACACAACACATTAAGACAACTCAACACAATACAGACAACACAACACATTAAGACAACTCAACACAATACAGACAACACAACACATTGAGACAACTCAACACAATACAGACAACACAACACATTGAGACAACACAACACAATACAGACAACACAACACATTGAGACAACACAACACATTAAGACAACTCAACACAATACAGACAACACAACACATTAAGACAACTCAACACAATACAGACAACACAACACATTGAGACAACACAACACATTAAGACAACTCAACACATTAAGACAACTCAACACAATACAGACAACACAACACATTGAGACAACACAACACATTAAGACAACTCAACACATTAAGACAACTCAACACAATACAGACAACACAACACATTGAGACAACTCAATACAATACAGACAACACAACACATTGAGACAACACATTAAGACAACTCAACACAATACAGACACAACACATTAACACAACACATTAAGACAACTCAACACATTAAGACAACTCA
Source organism: Hoplostethus mediterraneus (assembly GCA_034670385.1). Lineage (NCBI taxonomy): Eukaryota > Metazoa > Chordata > Actinopteri > Trachichthyiformes > Trachichthyidae > Hoplostethus > Hoplostethus mediterraneus. Next base: position 3,031 of record JAXDDW010000106.1, read on the forward strand.
ACACAATACAGACAACACAACACATTGAGACAACACATTAAGACAACTCAACACAATACAGACACAACACATTAACACAACACATTAAGACAACACAACACATTGAGACAACTCAATACAATACAGACAACACAACACATTAACACAACACATTAAGACAACTCAACACATTAAGACAACACAACACATTAAGACAACTCAACACAATACAGACAACTCAACGCATTAAGCCAACACAACACATTAAGACAACTCAACACAATACAGACAACACAACACATTAAGACAACACAACACAATACAGACAACTCAACACATTAAGCCAACACAACACATTAAGACAACTCAACACAATACAGACAACACAACACATTAAGACAACACAACACAGACAACACAACACATTAAGACAACACAACACATTAAGCCAACACAACACATTAAGACAACACAACACATTAAGCCAACACAACACAATACAGACAACTCAACACATTAAGACAACACAACACAATACAGACAACACAACACATTAAGCCAACACAACACATTAAGCCAACACAACACAATACAGACAACTCAACACATTAAGACAACACAACACAATACAGACAACTCAACACATTAAGCCAACACAACACATTAAGCCAACACAACACAATACAGACAACTCAACACATTAAGACAACTCAACACAATACAGACAACACAACACATTAAGACAACACAACACAATACAGACAACACAACACATTAAGCCAACTCAACACATTAAGCCAACACAACACATTAAGCCAACACAACACATTAAGACAACTCAACACAATACAGACAACACAACACATTAAGACAACACAACACATTAAGACAACTTGAGTCTGGATCTTCTCATCACTGATAGGTCCTCTTGGTTTTCCCGTCAGCCTCGTCCAGCTTCAGCCCCAGTCAAGTGTTTAACCACCTCAATCAAAAGTGTCCTGACTGGAGCAGCTAACACTTTAAAAAGCTCCTGGGCAGCACTGGCTGTTAACAGAGGTGGTGTATGTCCATGGCATTACATTCTCATAGCTACTTTCCTGCCACTTTTATAGCTCGACGTTTCAACCAGAGAGTCAAAAATAAAATACGAGCTCAGTCTGCAACCAAACCAGACCAAACAGACTTCAAAATGTCAGGGTTGTGGTTGTGCTAGTTTAGTTTTAATGTATTATGGATTCAGAGTTGACAGACAGACAGGCAGGCTAGCAGACAGACAGGCTTGCAGACAGGCTAGCTTGGTCTTCAAAGAGATATTCAACACTAAATCACCTTTTTGAGCTATAAACATTTTAGTATGGCGTCACTATCCATTGTTTAATGTTAGCTAACTAGCAGAAGATGTCATATGCTACAGCTTCACTTGGATCCTGTTACTGTTCCCTGTTTAAACTGAAACACGTTAGCACAGAAGCTAACAGTGTTTCCTATGGGACGATGTGCTGAGTAGTAGCTAGCTGGGCACAGCTACAGTATGGTGATTAGCCGTAGCATGTTGGTTAGCCTGTGATGGACTGGCGACCTGTCCAGGGTGTACCCCGCCTTTCGCCCAATGGTGGCTGGGATAGGCTCCAGCCCCCCCCGCGACCCTGAACAGGATAAGCGGTGATAGATAATGGATGGATGGATGTTGGTTAGCATGTTTGTTAGTGTGCTGGTGAGCATGTTGGTTAACATGCCGGTTAGCATGTTGGCTAGCATGCTGCTGGTGAACGCAGCCCTGCAGGAGAAAATCTATTCTGAGGAAAACAGAACATTCCTGTGTGTCGTTTTGACAGAAATCTGAGATGCATTCCACAACCAGCGGTTAGGAGCTACAGGAGGAGTGTGTGTGTGTGTGTGTGTGTGTGTGTGTGTGTGTGTGCATGTGTGTGTGAGAGAGAGAGAGAGAGAGAGAGAGAGAAAGAGAAAGATGTATATTTTGTGGGGTCAACACAAGGATGTGTGACAGAGATGTATGGCCTCAAGGAGAGAGAGAGACAGAGAGAGAGAGAGAGACAGAGACAGAGAGGGAGAGAGAGAGAGAGAGAGGGGGAGAGAGACAGAGAGAGAGAGGGAGAGAGACAGAGACAGAGAGGGAGAGAGAGAGAGAGAGAGAGGGGGAGAGAGAGAGACAGAGAGAGAGAGAGAGAGAGACAGAGAGAGAGAGAGAGAGAGACAGAGAGAGAGAGAGAGGGGAGAGAGAGAGACAGAGAGAGAGAGAGAGAGAGAGAGAGAGAGGGGGAGAGAGACAGAGAGAGAGAGGGAGAGAGAGAGACAGAGAGGGAGAGAGAGAGAGAGAGAGAGAGGGGGAGAGAGACAGAGAGAGAGAGGGAGAGAGACAGAGACAGAGAGGGAGAGAGAGAGAGAGAGAGAGGGGGAGAGAGAGAGACAGAGAGAGAGAGAGAGAGAGAGAGAGAGAGAGGGAGAGAGACAGAGACAGAGAGGGAGAGAGAGAGAGAGAGAGAGGGGGAGAGAGAGAGACAGAGAGAGAGAGAGAGACAGAGACAGAGAGGGAGAGAGAGAGAGAGAGAGGGGGAGAGAGACAGAGAGAGAGAGGGAGAGAGACAGAGACAGAGAGGGAGAGAGAGAGAGAGAGAGAGGGGGAGAGAGAGAGACAGAGAGAGAGAGAGAGAGACAGAGAGAGAGAGAGAGAGAGAGAGACAGAGAGAGAGAGAGAGGGAGAGAGAGAGACAGAGAGAGAGAGAGAGAGAGAGAGAGAGGGGGAGAGAGACAGAGAGAGAGAGGGAGAGAGAGAGACAGAGAGGGAGAGAGAGAGAGAGAGAGAGAGGGGGAGAGAGACAGAGAGAGAGAGGGAGAGAGACAGAGACAGAGAGGGAGAGAGAGAGAGAGAGAGAGGGGGAGAGAGAGAGACAGAGAGAGAGAGAGAGAGAGAGAGAGAGAGAGAGGGAGAGAGACAGAGACAGAGAGGGAGAGAGAGAGAGAGAGAGAGGGAGAGAGACAGAGACAGAGAGAGAGAGAGAGAGACAGAGAGAGAGAGAGAGAGAGAGAGAGAGAGAGAGAGAGAGAGAGAGGGTTCCTCCAACTATATTTTACTATATAATAGGAACTACTGTCCATACTATCAGGACCAACAAGCAGACAAGACAACAAAATAAAAAATACAAAAACGTGATTCTCTTGTTTTATCATCAGAACTAGCAGGTTGTTAAACAAGATGAAAAAAACTTAGAATAGAATTTGAATTTTGTTGAGATGAATCCAAACTACTGGTTAAATTACAGTGAAACTAGGAAGCATTGCTCTCAGAAGCCATTAGATCCATTAGATCTGATTCCTGTTGTGGAAAAACTACTATAACTACATTTCCATGTACAGTTTCCATTGACATCATGTGTTGAAAGCTGTTAAAACTCGACTGTATTATTTCCAGAGAAAATACACATTCTTCTCTCATCCCTTAAAACCTGTTTTTGCAGATAGGTGTCTGATGGCAGGTCTGAGGTCTGTTATTACTGCTGCTGCTCTGATAATAATATGTGGAACAGTGGAAACAGCCAGTGTGCCAATCCCATAATGACAAGTTCAATGTATGACAAAATAATACTAAAACCTGTGCGGGTTCTTTGAAAGGAACAGATAAGAACCAGATGGATCTAAACAGGAAGAACCCACGTGGGACAGCCAGGTTCAGACCGATGACTCATCAGATGCATCATCAGTCTGTTCTTCTCCGCTGTTTGTCTGATATGGTCTTTTCAGAGATGTTGTTAGGGCGTGTACCATTTCCTGTGGGCGGTCATGTGGGCGTGGCCTGTCCTGTCTCAAGCAGAAAAATCTAAATATTTCATAATATCTGAAGTTTGATTTTTGCTTATAGTTGTTGGATTGAAGCTCATCACCAATATTTTGACATTTGAAATTTGAAAAGCTTTTGAATGTATCATGGGCACTAAAACGCTCCAGGAGAATACTAATACTAATACTAACACTAATACTAATACTAATAATAATACTACTAATAATACTAATACTAACACTAATACTAAATACTGACACTAATACTAAATACTAACACTAATACTAATACTAATATTAATACTAAATACTAACACTAATACTAAATACTAACACTAATGCTAATACTAAATACTAATACTAAATACTAACACTAATACTAAACACTAACACTAATATTAAATACTAACGCTAATATTAATACAAAATACTAACACTAATATTAATACTAAATACTAACACTAATGTTAATACTAAATACTAACACTAATACTAATACTAAATACTAACACTAATGCTAATACTAAATACTAATACTAAATACTAACACTAAATACTAACACTAATGCTAATACTAAATACTAACACTAATATTAAATACTAACACTAATACTAAATACTAACACTAATACTAAATACTAACACTAATATTAAATACTAACACTAATATTAATACTAAATACCAACACTAATACTAAATACTAACACTAACACTAATATTAATACTAAATACTAACACTAATATTAATACTAAATACCAGCACTAATACTAACACTAATACTAAATACTAACACTAAATACTAACACTAATGCTAATACTAAATACTAACACTAATATTAATAGTAAATACTAACACTAATACTAACACTAATACTAATACTATACTAATACTAACACTAATGCTAATACTAAATACTAACACTAATATTAATAGTAAATACTAACACTAATACTAATACTAAATACTAACACTAATACTAATACTAAATACTAACACCAATAACATTAATGCTTACTCTCATTGACAACCAGTGTAGTATTGATCACTTCTGCAATCAGTAATCAATCAACCTGCATCACATCATCATATCAGACTGGATCAGATCTTCACAATGGAATTTTATATGTTGAATATGAATACAAACACTTTTTTCCATTATGACTTTTATTTATATGGTTAACCAGAAACGTGTTGAACCTCTTCCTGCAACAACACACCTCATCTTTCAGATTTCAGAGTGAGACTTCTGGTTAACCAAAGGTCTATCTCTGTAGGATCTGATCTCTGTAGGATCTGATCTCTGTAGGATCCTTTCATAATGTTGTCAGACAATCTGATCCTGTCAGTGGAAAAACCAAAACACTTTTCGTGGACGTACTTTGTTTGGCCCACTTGCCCCAAAGGATTACATTGCAGCCATAGTAGCTCGTTTCACAACTGCTGGCTGAGGTGATCTACTGGAGCAATTCCAAAACTTTTTGTACCTATTTTGGGTCTAAATGAAGAATTTGTACAAATCGAGCCCAGGTTTAAAAATACTGGAATTCCCCTTTAACATGTGCATTTTACATGTGCCAAAGGCTTCTGCACAGTACTGTATATTTTAATCAATTTTGTGCTTGGTGTTCTTGACTGAGGGTATAAAAACATACAAATTAATAGTTATAATAATCTATTATTGTGTAGTTAGTATGTAGTTGTTTTGATGATTCTTTTCGATATTTTATTTTAACTACAGTTATGGAAGCAAAAAATGTCTCAAGCCAAATTCCATTCCATTCCAGCCGAATTTCCCCCATGGTGGTTAGGTTTAGCGTTAGGTGTTGTCTAAGCGGAGCCCCGGGGCCACTCTTCATCTTCCTCATCCTCCTGCAGCGCTGAGCAGATGTGAGACATGAACAGACAGTGGTAGTTCCACAGCAACAGCAGCACCATCATCAAGAGGCCGCACAGCACCAACACCACCAGCAGGAGGCGACGGCGCACCACTGACACAGGCTGGCCATAGCTGCTACAGACAGGAAGAGGAGGAGAAGGAGGAGGAGGAAGAGGAGGATGAAGAAGAGGAAGGAGATGAGGAGGTGTGGAGCAGTGGAGCCACAGACAGAGATGCTTCACTCCAGACAGTTCCGGTGATGACATCATCCTGTAGGTCTGGTCGACGTGGTGATCAAGCGGCAGGTCACTGCGGGGTCAAAACAGGAAACTGGGAGTGAAAGTTAAAGACCAGAATAAACCACAGGAGACTAGTAGGTTAGTAGTCAATGTAAAATAATCCACTAGAGACTAGTAGGTTAGTAGTCAATGTAAAATAATCCACTAGAGACTAGTAGGTTAGTAGTCAATGTAAGTTAATGAACCACTAGAGACTAGTAGGTTAGTAGTCAATGTAAGTTAATGAACCACTAGAGACTAGTAGGTTAGTAGTCAATGTAAGTTAATGAACCACTAGAGAGTAATAAAATAGCCTACGGTGCTGGAAGTTAGTAGCCAAGCAGGGTAGGATTACCTGACACAATATCCGGTAAAACCAGTTTTGGCTCACAAAGGTTTATTTGATGTTTGACAAGCTGCACTTTAAAACATCTTCATCATCGTCTTCATCTTCTGTTGAAACTGTTGAAATCCAGTCGCCTCTGGTGCTGCAGAGGGAGGATAAGGACAAAGTTGAAGGTTGAATTTACAGGAAAACACTGATAACACAGACATTACATTTGATCCCCAACCTGCTACCAGCCAGGATCAGTCTGTTAGTTAATGTGTCAGTAGAACCAGTTGACTGTCTGAACCAGGTTGTTGTGGTGTGTCTGTAGATCCTCCAGTAACGTTCTCAGTAAAAGTGATCAGTGTGATCAGGTAGATTTGTCTCCAAATGTAGGTTACTGTGACTCAGTAAACTGTCTTGTCTTTAGCCCTAGTCTCTACTCCAAAACACTCTGAGTTGGAGCTGGAGAAGAGTCAGCTAGTTCACCTGAACTCACTGTCAGTAAAATCATCTGCACTTAAACACATACATACACACCTACCTGCATTTAAATACAGCTGGACAGACTCCATCTCCTATCATATTACATTAGGTTAAAGTACATTTCTTGTGGGCTAGTTGGAAGTAGCTGGAAGTAACAGATGTCAGATTCACTCTGTGGAACACCTCCACTAGTCTCTAGTTTAAAACATGTAGAAGTTTGTAATGACTTGATGTCACTGAGCACAAACCTCCACCAACGCTCAACAATCCTCCAACCTGCTGTTACACCCAAACGCATCATTCCTAACCCAACTTGATCCATCCTGATTTGGATCAACTCTCTTAGTTCTGGATTAAAGCCCAAAATCGAGTCACTTGGTTTGATTGAGGATCTGACTCACCCAGATGAAGGTCAGCGCGACATCTGATCGATCAGACGCCATCGTCATTCTCTTTAGTTCACTGACCTGACCTGACCTGACCTGACCTGACCTGACCTGACCTGACCTGACCTGACCTGACCTGACCTTAGTTCACTTTCCACCCGTCTGTGTTTCCAACTCTCCTTTAAAAAGGCACAGCAGAACCTGGAGCTGTATCCTTAACAACCCCCTACACCCAGAACCAAACTACACCCTGAACCAAACTACACCCTGAACCAAACTACACCCTGAACCAAACTACACCCAGAACCAAACTACACCCAGAACCAAACTACACCCTGAACCAAACTACACCCAGAACCACACTACACCCTGAACCAAACTACACCCAGAACCAAACTACACCCAGAACCACACTACACCCTGAACCAAACTACACCCAGAACCAAACTACACCCTGAACCAAACTACACCCTGAACCAAACTACACCCAGAACCACACTACACCCTGAACCACACTACACCCAGAACCAAACTACACCCTGAACCAAACTACACCCTGAACCAAACTACACCCAGAACCAAACTACACCCAGAACCACACTACACCCTGAACCAAACTACACCCAGAACCAAACTACACCCAGAACCACACTACACCCTGAACCAAACTACACCCTGAACCAAACTACACCCAGAACCACACTACACCCTGAACCACACTACACCCTGAACCACACTACACCCTGAACCAAACTACACCCTGAACCAAACTACACCCTGAACCAAACTACACCCTGAACCACACCCCCTACACCCAGAACCCCACACACCCGGAACCAAACTACACCCTGAACAAAATCCCATGCACCAAGAACTACACTACCAGTGATCTACCAGTGATCTACCAGTGATCTACCGGTGCACTGCTGTGGAAGACCAGTTCTGTCTGGCAGCTGTGGAGTCTCAACCACACCTTCTGTACTCTCCTGCCTCTTCAGCCTGTTATGGGCTGGAACCCATTATCTAAAAATAGTGGTTACCAAAGCAACCGGCAAAGTACTTCAACACTACCGTGACAACCTACCGTACTACCGTGAGGAGAGGAGAAGAGAGGCTGTCACATCTGGACTCACCACTCAACACTCTTCTTTGCTTCTTTTCTTCTTTCTTCTTCTGTGGTGCAGCGGTAGAACAACTTGTAGCTCCGCCTCTTGACTCTGGCTGCCTACAGGAGACTCAGGAATCAAATTAGCTGTTTCCGTGAGATCCAGTGATAATAGAGGACTGTTACCATGGTTACCACTGTGGTTCTAATGGAGGACTGTTACCATGGTTACCACTGTAGTAGTAATGGAGGACTGTTACCGTGGTTACCACTGTGGTTCTAATAGATGCAAGATGGATCAGATGCCATTGAGAGGAAATAAATCGACTCAGTGATCTGACCTCTGACCTCCCTTCATGAAGGGAGATCAATGAAGCAGGATCATTAATCACAGATCAATCACCAGGAGGATCAATAACCACAGTGCACTTCTCATTTTCTCCATTTGATATGTATTGTAGACAGTTTATTATTTGCACAATAATCAAATACAACTGATTTCTGTTACAAACGATTATATGAGTAACTTATTGATCTTCACACCATAAGAGGTTTGACTGACAGCTAGTTAAGACAGTTAACTCACAGGATACGTGTTGTGGCGTTCAACTGGACTGATCGCTGCTGTCCAGTAAAAACCTCCTAACCACGCCCAGGTCTGCCTTTTCTGCTGGAGCTCAAGGTGTCTAGTCGGTGTGATGCTGCTAGGACGCCGCTGCCCGACTCAACGCCCGACTCAACGCCCGACTCAACACCCGCGCCGCTGCTGGGAGATCTGTGGTTTTGACGCGACAGCAGCGATCTGTCCTGGTGTCTGGCGAGCTGCAGGAGGCCAGGCTGCACTAACAAGACCTTTGTACTTTCCACCACCAGAGTCAACAGAGTCAACAGAGTCTGCCCACGCAGCTCAGATCAACACGCTTTCACAACCGCGGTGGTCAGCCGAGGAACACGACCCACAATCCTCCACGGTTACACGGCTGTATACAGCACTACCAAGTGAAGTCATGTGCACATAAAATAAATACAAGGAGGGTTAGACCGATGTACTGGTTTCAGATCGGGCCGATACGGGTCGTTACCCGTCGGTCTGATGGCGGTGAGGGAAACCGGCCTCGCCCTGCCTGAAGGAGCTGCTGACCCACAAACATTTATTGATTGATTGATTTCAGAAGCTTTTCCACCCTCAAAAGAAGAACATTCCAGGGGGAAACACTAAATACTGGGAATGTTTGGCAAGAAAATGATCAAATTTAAATATACTGAATGACTTCAGACTTCAGAATATTGATCTGCTATCGGCTTCAAAAACCCATCGGTCAAACCCCGTGAACGGCAGTGTGGAGCTACATATCGGCTTGAGTCACACGAAACCTCAACACTTCAGAAAACAGAGCCAAGAAAAAAAAATCAATTCCCAGGTCATATTGATCAGGTTTATAAAAAATAACTATAATTTCAGTCTGACTGCAGAAGCTCCGCCCTCCGTCGGCACACGGCCTCGTCCCTCAACGCCACGTTCATAATTCATATTCTACAGATTAGAGGGAAATAAACTTCACAGGTTTCAGTCTTGACGGGTTTGTCCGGGCTCTAGTCCCGGTTAATCCCTCACCCGGTTAATCCGTCACTTGGTTAATAATAGACCTGGTTAATCCCTAACCCGGTTAATCCCTCACTTGGTTAATAATATACCTGGTTAATCCCTCACCCGGTTAATCCAAGATCCGGTTAATCCCTCACCCGGTTAATCCTTCACCAGTAGCTCTGACATACCTGCAGGTAAAATATCACGTTTCTACATAAATATATCTTCTTACACATAATAGCATATAAATGTTGTTCTCAGTTTGTTAATAATAAATCAGTGTCTATGGATTATTAAAATACAAACATTATCTCATCATCATTTTCATTTACAATAGTAGTGAAATGACTCCAACATCTTCATCATAAATACATAAATATCAGTAGAACTCAACAGTGATCAGTGAAGTAGTACAGCAGCAGACTGATGACATCACAACATGATGTCACACACAACCCTCAGTACGACATATTAACACTTCATGGATTTCATAATAATACTGTTATTTCTATCATTCGTTCTTCAATAAGAAGCTGCTCAAACTTTAAACTGGATTCAAGTCAATAAATAAAAACAATGATTTGACTGTACAGCCACTTTCTACTAGTTAGTTAGTTAATGGTTAGTTGAGTGTGAACCACCAGCGGTTTGAACGACATCAGACTGACAGTAGTTACTATGACTATTTATATCAGACTGTAAATACATCATCGCTGCTTCCACCATTAAACTGCATTTTAATTCATTTTAGCAGAGAAATAACTGGACCACCAACCTCAACCTCAACCCACTGAGAATGAATGGGCCTGTCTACCTGTCTGTCTGCCTGTCTGCCTGCCTGTCTGCCTGTCTGTCTGCCTGTCTGTCTGCCTGCCTGTCTGTCTGCAGCCTCATGGCTCCTAATGACAGATATGCTCAATTAGTGTAACTGTGTTGGCCATGACATCAACACTGTTAGAAACCAGCTAACATCAAACAACATGTTATCACTGGGCCCTAGGTTAGACAGGTTAGACTGGTTATACTGGTTAGACAGGTTAGACAGGTTAGACTGGTTATACTGGTTAGACAGGTTAGACAGGTTAGACTGGTTAGACTGGTTAGACTGGTTATATGGGTCTGGTGTGGCGGAGCAGCAGGGAATCGTTCTCCCAGCAGAACCAGTCCTGAAGCAGAGTCATACAATATACAGAGTTGGTCAAACCTGGCGGGACGCCACAGAGATCCCTGATCCTGATCAATGATCATGATCCCTGATCCTGCTGGTCTCTGGAGGTCCCGGGTTTCTCACCAGGCCGGTTTGCCCAGCTCTGTGTACTGGATGACTCTGGACCCCCTGGAGAGTAGGACTCATCACTGTAGCGGTGGGAGGCTAGCGCGTTAGCCACATCTGTAGCATTAGCATTAGCCGTGCTAGCACAGATCACTTAACAACACGTAACCAACAACCACGAGCCGCGTTGGTGGACTCTGAAGGAACGCGTCAGCATCACAGTCTAAGATGGAAGTCTGAGGATTATACTGGTGTGGCGTTGAGGACGGTGACGCTAACAACGCTAACGACGCTAACAGACGCAACATGTGGCTAAAGAGTAATACAGAGCCAAGAGCTGCATGCAGCGAGCAGAGCTGAGTTATTCATGGCTATACAGTAGGAACATTATTTGAGCAAAAGGTAAAAGGTCAAACTAAACTAAACAGACGTTTGAGAGCTCAGCTGTGCCGCCATGTTTTCCTCAGACGTGAAGAAAATCAAGGTCAAACTAAAATATTCCAGTTACATTTGTTCACATGGAGTGAAAAGGGCTCGTGGTTACTTCCCCCTAGTTAAGGCAGCTGAAGCCTTGGGCTGGTCAAGTTAAACTTCATGACCTCCAGTGACCTCTGAGTTCATGTGACTCAGCTGGAACCAGACCAATACATCAGCTACATCTGCTGTGATGTGGAAACCTCCTAACTCCAGTAGGGCAGCCTGGTCACCGTGGCGATCAGCCCAGGCTGCCTGTTCAACCTGGAGAACAGCCTCATTGGAGATAGGAGGTTTCCAGTTTCTCGTGGTTTGAGTCCGGCGGCGTTCACAAGGACATTTGGCATCCGTCAAATTCACAGACAAGCACGTCCCGTGTGGGCGTGTCTCAAACCCTTTTGAAGCCGTCTCATTGGCTGATTAAGTCCATTAGCGGGTGACGTTCCGCTGTAGTTTCAACTCTTTTGGGATGTGATGTCACATACATGTCATCTGTTCTGACATCACAAATGCTGGTGTGAACGCGGCGGCGGCGTTTCCACTCTACTGACATCATCAGTTCGTTTGAATTTACGATATTTGGATCAGAGAGGAAAGACGGACGGAGCAACGACAACGCATTATCAAAATAAAACTTCAAACAGCTCTTCAAAATAAAAGACCCTCTGGTTTGAACAGACAAGCGGACAGTTAGAAAACAGTGAAGCTAGGCTAGTGTGTGTGTGTGTGTGTTTCCATTGGGCACAGCAGGGCTCATGGAGAGCTGGGTTAGGGGTGACAGGTGGTGTGTGTCAGTGTGTGTGAGTGTGTGAGTGTGTGTCAGTGTGTGTGAGTGTGTGTCAGTGTGTGTGAGTGTGTGAGTGTGTGTCAGTGTGTGTGAGTGTGTGTCAGTGTGTGTGAGTGTGTGTGTGTTTGTGTCTTGGCTCCAGTGAGTTGGCACAGGCTGTCGCTGTCCAAAGTCCTGATGTCCTCGTATCCCACTTCCTGTTTTGGAGGAAGCTCAGTCCGTCCTGTGTGTGTGTGTGTGTGTGTGTGTGTGTGAGTGTGTGTGTGTGTGTGTGTGTGTGAGTATGTGAGTGTGTGTGTGTGTGTGAGTGAGTGTGTGAGTGTGTGTGTGTGTGTGAGAGTGTGTGAGTGTGTGTGTGTGTGTGAGTGTGTGTGAGTGTGTGAGTGTGTGTGTGTGTGTGTGTGTGTGTGTGAGTGAGTGAGTGAGTGAGTGAGTGAGTGAGTGAGTGAGTGAGTGAGTGAGTGTGTGTGTGTGTGTGTGTGTGTGTGTGTGTGTCCAGAGGGTTGGTGTGGCTTAGGAGGCGGAGCCAGCGTCCTCTGGCTCTACATCAGAATCCTCTCTGTTGTCTCTCAGACCACGGTGCTGACGGAGGGATCTGATAGGTTGAGCTGGCCAGTGATGTCAGTGGGGTACGGCTAAAGGAGAGGGACAAAATAGAGGAGACGCACACGTCAACAACACACACACATCATCATCTTCTTCACCATCCTCCTCCTCTCGGATGGTCCTCGTCCTCGTCCCTCATGTGAGATTGACAGCTGTCATGCCGTACTGGGACCCGTCCACCCCCATGCGGGGCGGAGCCAAGATCAGATTCAAGATGGTGGAAGTCTAATCCAGCCTGCACTACCATTTAGGCCGAATCCCATTTCTCATTTTCACCCGTACGACTCGTTTTCGAGGCCCCTCCCCCTTCGGCGTGGTCCTCGGAACAGAGTCACAAGGGGTCGTGGTTGAAAAATCTCCCTAAGAAATGGGACAACTATTACTATGGCAACGATGGTTTTATCACAGTGACAATTGCCGTTCATCTGATGGAGATAGAAAAACATGGACGCTCACGATTCGTTCACAACTTATACGTTTCACGTTACTAATCGATCAAACAAGTGATCAAATAAAAAAGACCACTGCTTCATTACCAGTCCACTTCATGACAGAATAGCGTTAGCGGTGCTCTGTAGTCTAGCAAGCCGTCCTAACGTTACCCTGCCAGTCTGCACTGATATTAGAGGAGCCGGAACAAGTGCAGCAACTTCGCTGATGGACTTTAGTTATATTTCATCATATGCCAGCAAAGGGGAAATGCGACATGTAAATATGTCAACATGCAGAACTGTCATACACAAATCAGCCTAAAAACAATGTGGTAACGTAACTAACTAACTAACTAAGTAGAGACATCGGCATATTAGCAATTTTTTGTTATGCTTGTTATAAAGAAATAATACATTGAAACAACATTAAACTAAGATAATACCACGGTTAGAGTTAGGGGTGACTCTGGCAGTCTTGAAAGCACAGGGAAAGCATCCAGACACCAGAGATGTATTGATGAGGTGGGTCAGGAAGGGAAGGAGTTTTTTAGGGTTGGAAGCAGAAGTTTGAATTTTAGTGCAGAAGAAAGCAGCTTCAGCAGCAGATAGAGAGGAGCAACTGGAAAGGAGAGATTGGAAGGTAAGAAGGTCCTCCGGGAGTTTGCCTTTTCTCCATTTGCGCTCAGCCACTCTCAGGCTCCGTCTCTCAGTAGCACTGAGTCTGACAACCAAGGGGCAGGTGGAGTTTGGCCTGCAGGCCTGGAGGTGAGTAAGTACTCCAAGTACAGCTAATAGCAACTTGATAAGCAAGATCAATATACTCAGCCTATTCTAGATGAGTCAAGCAGTGCAGAATCCCTCCTGAAGTTAAAATACACAAAGATGTGTTAACCATGTGGATAAATCCCATAATGCACAGCTAACTGTGCTTTATTGTTTGCTTTATTGTGTGTTTCAAACAGGTTGTATCGGTTTTGACCATAGGGGGCGCCAGTTATCGCCACGGTAACGGCCACACTCATAACCACAGTACAGAGCACCCTCTCGGGTATTGCTGGTATGACATCACATGTATAACTGTAGATCTACACTCTCCCATGGCGGAGCTGCTGTTGCCTAGCAACCAGCTGGACCGGCCACTGTCGGTTCAGATGATGGGATGGCCAGGTGTATATATACACATATATATATATACATATGTATATATACATATCTGCATGTCAAAATGGTTTTACTTAAATTTGACCATGTTATTAAAATCTGCCTAGTTATGATCACTGCACGTGAAGTCTTACACCATAAACCATGTTATGTTTTATGTGAATTTCACTATAAAGGAAAAATGAGTTTTGAAAAAGATTTTAACAGATTTTCAGAAAATCCACGTGAATCCCCCGATCGGTTTGGTTTTGTGTTTCTCTGATCAGTTTGTAGTTGTATTTTATACTGGGATGTTTTGAGAAACCATCCATCCCTGGCCTGCCGGTTACCATGGGAATGTGATTGTTGGAGCCATTAATCCTAGAAGGGAATTTTTATGTCATATCATTACTTAACCTTGCACCCTGTGGAAAAGAAAGATATTGACTAGTGATTGATTAGTGTACAGATTGATTTGCACTGGATAATTGTATGAAATATACACACCTTTGTTGTAGTTTGTGGTTGAAATCTAGCCTGTGGTAAACCCTTGATTTAGTTGTTTTGTATTATAAGTATTGCCATCTACTGGCCAGGTAATGGTACTGCACATGGTGTGTATTCCCTCCTAACAGGGGTTAAAAGGGGTCAAAAGTAAGATGGCCGCCCATTAGTTTGTGGTAGGAAGCATGGAAGCAGGACCCACGGCTAGATAAAGGTTTTCAAGCGTTTTTCAAGAGTCAGTATAGCTTTTATTTGATTTACCACCTACCATCTACACTCATCCCAATACCCCGGGCCAGAACCAGAAACAACAAACCGGTGAGTGAACAAACGATTATGGAACACCCTGAAACCCATGCTGTTAACCTGCTCAGTTAAATGGAATTAAACTGAATTATTGGAGTTGAAACTTTGGAATCAATGGCACTTACAGTGATAAGAATCTGGCTGTGGATTGGTCGAGTCGAGCAGAGAAACGTCAACTCTAGCAAGAGGTAACATACAAGGTAACATCATCATCGCCTCTAGATGGACGACTCGAACATTCAACTAATCTGTGTCCTTGTTTTTCCACCATTCTGAATCTGAGCTCGTACCCATCCTGCTTCAAACTCCTTGAAAAGGAGGCTTTGTGTCAGTGTCAACAGGCCCCGCCCCCCAGCAGAGCCCCGCCCCCCAGCAGAGCCCCGCCCCCAGGCTGCTTCATGGTGCCTCTTGTCATTTTAACAGCAGAACTGATTTAAATGGAGTGCTCTGGTCCTGGTCACCTCGAGTCAGTGATTGGTCTACAGACTAGATCCCTGTGGGCGGGGCAGTGAGTGATCTAGTGTATAAAGAGAGTTAGAATGAAGTTACAGCAGAGGGGGAGGAGACAATGTCAAAGGCCCTTTGCATCAAAAACACTATTATAACAAACTCTACTTCTGGTGATGACATCATCTCTGAGCGCCTCACTGAAGGATTTTGATGTCAAACAGCATAGATTGAAACTGATGTCATCTGAGTGGGTGGAGTTAGTTAGGTTTGACAGGTTGGGGAATAGATCTGTATGTAAAAGCAAAAGTGATGTAGTGAGCAGGCCTGCAGAGGCTCCTCCCTCTCATGACACACCAGGAAGTACCCGCTCACTCTAACTCTACCACACCAGTCCAGTCAGCGTGTGTGCACGTGGGTACACCATGTGGTCTGGACACCATTCAGATCCACTGATACAGAAAACACTGATATAGAAAATAAAAAGAGATGGTCACGAAGAAAAATGGGTCAGTCTGGCTTGATGCCCCCAGCCACCCCGACCAACACCAACCCAGCTACCTGCCCCCCTTATGGCCCGACCAGCTTATGAAGCAACAGAGTGATCAGTCAGATGTTTCCTCCTGCTCTGTGATCAGTCCATAGTGACGACTAGTAAAGACCCTCACACCTCAAGTTAAATCAACTCAATGTTTAGACAGAGAAGGGATGCAAGATGGCTGCCTACAGAGCACTCTCTCTGCTACTGCAACTCCATAATGTAAGAGTTCACTATTTCAGATCACTGAGCTTTTCTGTTGGGAGGCGTTGGAAATATTGGAATGTGACAGAAGAGAGCAGCGTTCAGAGGATCCACCAGGATCCACCAGGATCCGAGACGTCTCAGTGTCAGCAAGTCGACCCAGTGCCGTTGTCTCCTGCTGGGTCGAAGGCTAACAGATCCTTCAATAAAGACGTGTGAACCTTTTGAAGAGGGTCAAAGATTTTTTTAAACGTCTGAGACCAAAAGGTGTCAGGAAACACAGACCTGCAAACCTCCAAGAGTCTGGAAGGATTCATTCCACAGCAGAGGCTGAAAGGAAAGCGACCCAGGAGGCCTGGAGAGGAAAATCATCAGTAACAGATTTTTAATAAACAGCTTCTATAACAACTAGATGTGGGCTGTCCTGCTGCACTGACCAACCCAGTCACCAGGCCTCAGGGAGATTAACACTCACAGAGGATCATGGGAAGCGATGGAGCAGGCTGTAACAACAGTCATTCATTAGCCTGAAGGAACCCAGTTACAGCCGGACGGCGTGGTCGTCCTGACAGCTCTTTTCTCTGCAAAGAGAAAAACGCCTCAAAACCCAACCTGCAGGTAGAGAAGAAGCTTTATCGTTAGTTAGATAATAACTATAAATCCGGGAGCTTTGTCGGGTGTTGAGCGTCAATAGCAAGATGGAGGCACACAAGCAGAGTGATGACAAGGGAGGGAGGAAGCGACACAAACACACCAAGCAGGGAGGGGAAGAGAAAGAAAGAAAGAAAGAAAGAAAGAAAGAAAGAAAGAACGACTAAAAAAAGGACTAAAAACAGGAGAGATGGGAAGAGAGGAGGAGGAGGAGGAGGAGGAGGAGGAGGAGGAGGAGGAGGAGGCGGTTGCCCACAGAAGAGACCACACAGCCTGATCTTCAACTTGATCAAAACACCAACGCCCCCCCGACCAGCCTGCTGGTAAAACTGACCCCAACTCCCCTCGCTTCTCCTTGCCTGACTGACTTCAATCTGCTCTGCTCTGATTGGTCTGTTGGATGAGTGGATGGAGGCAGGAAGGCAAGATGGCTGATTGACAGACAGGCAGCCATGATGAATCAGAAAGGAGACGATGGAGAGGAGAGAGAGGGGATTAAAGAGATAAAAGAAGGAGAAAGGAAAACTGATAACAAGAGAAAGCAGGATTCAGAGGAGGGTGACAGGAAGGAGGAGGAGGAGGAGGAGGAGGAGGAGGAGGAGGAGTAGGAGTAGGAGTAGGAGTAGGAGTGTCTTCATCTCCTTACCGTTGTGTCCCCGGAGGCCTCGAAGTGATGGACCTAAAAGGGGTTTTCAGTTTGGGCTCGGGGTCTACGCTACCACTTTTCCTATCCTAAAATAGATGATACGATAGGGGCACACACACAGTAACATACGTAGTCTTTATTACCTCTACTCATCGCTTCAGCAGGGAGGCTGTGTGTAGTATACAGCATAGTAGAGTATGGGACAATATATTGTAATTTAGTGTTGTATCTTTTTTTTATAGTAATGCATGGTGCAATGTAATCAAGTACAGTAGAGCATAATTTAGTGTAATGCAGTATGGTATAGTATGGCACGGTAAAGTATGGTATGGAAAGGTATGTCATTGTATGGCCTGGTATGGTATGGTAAAGTATAGTATGGTTTGTTATGGTATGGTAAAATATAGTATGGTAAGGTATGGTATTGTATAGTATGGTACAGTATGATATGGTATATATAGTATGGTATGGTTTGATAAAGTATGGTATAGTATGATGTAGTATTGTATGGTATAGTATGGTATGACATAGTATAGTATGGTTTGATATAGTATGGTATAGTATGGTATGATATGGTATGATGTAGTATGGTATGGTATATGGCATAGTATAGTATTGTATAATATAGTACAATATGGTATAGTATGATATAGTATGGTGTGGTATAGTATGATGTAGTATGGTATGGTGTATGGTATAGTATGATGTAGTATGGTGTATGGTATAGTATAATATAGTATGATGTGGTATGGTGTATGGTATAGTATGATGTAGTATAGTATGGTATAGTATGTTATGGTATAATAGGGTAAAGGTATAGTATGATACAGTATAGTATGGTATAGTATGGTATGATGTAGTATGGTATAGTATGGTATGATATAGTATGGTATAGTATGGTACAGTATGGTATGGTATAGTATAATATGCTACAGTATGGTATAGTATAGTATGGTATAGTATAATATGCTACACTATGGTATAGTATAGTATGGTACAGTATGGTATGGTACAGTATGGTATAGTATAGTACAGTACAGTATGGTATAGTATGGTATAGTATGGTACAGTATGGTATAGTATAGTATGATACAGTATAGTATGGTACAGTATGGTATGGTATAGTATAGTATAATATGGTAGAGTATAGTATGGTATAGTATAATATGGTATAGTACGGTATGGTATGGTATAGTATGGTATAGTATGGTATGGTATAGTATGGTATAGTATAGTGTGGTATAGTATATTATGGTATAGTATGGTAAAGTGTGGTATGGTATGGTATGGTATAGTATGGTATAGTATGGTATAGTATGGTATGGTATGGTATAGTATGGTATGGTATAGTATAGTATGGTATAGTATGGTATAGTATGGTATAGTATGGTATGGTATAGTATGGTATGGTATAGTATGGTATGGTATAGTATGGTATAGTATGGTATAGTATAGTATGGTATAGTATAGTATGGTATAGTATGGTATAGTATGGTATGGTATAGTGTGGTATAGTATGGTATAGTATAGTATGGTATAGTATGGTATAGTATGGTATGGTATAATATGGTATGGTATAGTATGGTATGGTATAGTATGGTATGGTATAGTATAGTATGGTATAGTATGGTATAGTGTATAGTATAGTATGGTAAGGTATGGTATAGTAAGGTATGGTATGGTATGGTATAGTGTGAGTATGGTATAGGTAAGGTATAGGTATGGTATGGTATAGTATGGTATGGGTATGGTATGGTATAGTATGGTATAGTATGTATAGTATGGTATGGTATAGTATAGTATGGTATAGTATGGTAAAGTGTGGTATGGTATAGTATGGTATAGTATGGTATGGTATAGTATGGTATAGTATGGTATAGTATGGTATGGTATAGTATAGTATGGTATGGTATAGTATGGTATAGTATGGTATAGTATGGTATAGTATAGTATGGTATGGTATAGTATGGTATGGTATAGTATGGTATAGTATAGTATGGTATAGTATGGTATAGTATGTTATAGGTATGGTATGGTATGGTATAGTATGGTATAGTATGAGTATGGTATAGTATGGTATAGTATGTATGATATAGTATAGTATGGTATAGATAGTATGGTATGGTATAGTATGTAGTATAGTATAGTATAGTATAGTATGGTATAGTATGGTATAGTATAGTATGGTATAGTATGGTATAGTATGGTATAGTATAGTATGGTATAGTATAGTATAGTATGTAGTATAGTATAGTATAGTATAGGTATAGTATAGTATGGTATAGTATAGTATGGTATAGTATAGTATAGTATAGTATGGTATAGTATGGTATAGTATAGTATGGTATAGTATGGTATAGTATAGTATAGTATAGTATGGTATAGTATAGTATGGTATAGTATAGTATAGTATAGTATAGTATAGTATAGTATGGTATAGTATAGTATAGTATGGTATAGTATAGTATAGTATAGTATAGTATGGTATAGTATAGTATAGTATAGTATAGTATAGTATGGTATAGTATAGTATAGTATGGTATAGTATAGTATAGTATGGTATAGTATAGTATGTATGTATAGTATAGTATAGTATAGTATAGTATAGTATGGTATAGTATGGTATAGTATAGTATAGTATAGTATGGTATAGTATAGTATAGTATAGTATGGTATAGTATAGTATGGTATAGTATAGTATAGTATGGTATAGTATAGTATAGTATAGTATGGTATAGTATAGTATAGTATAGTATAGTATAGTATGGTATAGTATAGTATGGTATGGTATGGTATAGTATAGTATAGTATAGTATAG
The DNA here is from genome assembly GCA_034670385.1 of Hoplostethus mediterraneus. NCBI lineage: Eukaryota > Metazoa > Chordata > Actinopteri > Trachichthyiformes > Trachichthyidae > Hoplostethus > Hoplostethus mediterraneus. The sequence continues at coordinate 23,680 of JAXDDW010000106.1, forward strand.
TATAGTATAGTATAGTATAGTATAGCATTGCAGCCCTCTAGAGACTCTGGTTGTTAAAATGATCATCGGTCTGCTGACAGGCCAATGAGCTGCCATCTGGCTCCATACACCACGGAGCGCTTGGCTGTGTGTGTGTTTACATGCCTGCTGGAATGCCCCATGAGTGTGTGTGTGTGTGTGTGTGTGTGTGTGTGTGTGTGTGTGTGTGTGTGTGTGTGTGTGTGTGTGTGTGTGTGTGTGTGTGTGTGTGTGTGTGTGTGTGTGTGTGTGTGTGTGTGTGTGTGTGTGTGTGTGTGTGTGTGTGTGTGTGACCCTGGCCTGCTTCCTGAGCCAGTGAAGCAGAAGTGCATGTCCTGTGTTTCAGATGGAGCAGCCAGTAAAACAGAAGACCTTCCATTTTACTGAAGCATTGGCCGGTAAATAAACTTCATGAAGCTCAACGAAAGAAGAGAGCAGGGAAAAGACAAGAATAAAAACAGGAGAAAATTAAGCAAAGTAAATACCCTGGGGGCAAGAGGAGGAGTGGGTGGTGTGGAGCGAGGGGGGTAACAACGATGGTGGATGAGTCTCAATGAATCAAGCCATGCAGCCTAAAGAAACCAGTGGAGGAGGAGGATAACCAGAGGAGGATACCAACACTCAGCTGATATAGTGCCATCTCTCCTGGGAAGGCTAGGGAGGTGTGTGTGTGTGTGTGTGTGTGTGTGTGTGTGTGTGTGTGTGTGTGCGCGCATGTGTGTGTGTGTGTGTGCGACTCCATGCTGTGAACAGAACCAAATAGGGGGGCGGGGCAGCATAAGAATGTATGATTGGCGTGATGTTTCACCTCAAACAGTTAGGCAGGATAACTGCCCTGTGTCGTCATGGTTACAAGATATCGGTTATTTGACCTTTGACCCATGACTGTCACGCCCCTGTCTCGCCTCATGTTTTCCTGTGTTCCCCATTCCTCTTGTGTTCCTGTCCTGCTGCCTACCTGGATCCTGCCCACCTGTCTTCCATCAGCTCCATCACCTCTCCAGTATATCAACCCCGGCTTTCCTCCCGCTCATCGCCAGATTGTTGTTTCTGCCTCTGTGGTACCTGCCAGCTCACGTCGCTGTTGATATTCTCTGTTAGTTTGCAACCTTTTATGCAACCTGTGTTGTCTCCCGTGCTTCAGCATCCCAGCCAGTCTGATTACTCTTCCTCGCTACCTCGGTCAACCATCTCCATTCCTACTGCCATCTCCAGCCATCCCTAGGCATCCCACCTCCTGTGAAGTTCTTTACAAGACATCTGTTAAACATCATCTGCCTCTGCACCTGTGTTCTGCGCTTGGGTCCGCTAGAAACCTACCCCTGACAATTACAATGAAAAGTTGCTGTGGTTGTGATTGTACTCTCTCAACACATTCGGTTTGTAATGAAAACCAAATACATGTCCTGAATTCAGGATAGAAACAGCCCAAACATACTAGTGGGACCCAAAGGAAAAAGGACCTATGACCCATTTCGGGTCCCAACCCATAGCTTGGTCCATGGAGGCCCAAGAGTCTGCAGGTTTTCATCAGGAGAGGAGAGGAGGAACCCGTTAGTGAAGGTCCTGCATGGCTTCATTCAGGTGGTCATGTTCTGTTTTAAGCATTATTGATTAATCTTGATCCAACAGTCGAGTACATCATCAATGACAGCACAGTGGAAGACAGTTAACACACAAGCATGAACTGAAAGAAAGCCATCATTGGACTGAGGCGTACAGCACATACGTGACCACGGGTTTGGTTCCCGTCCACCACCTTCACCCCAGACTGTCCTCATCCTTCCTGAATGTGAATCGCCGATCCACTAGTGTTTTAACTAGTAGCTCCTAGCCTCTAGCCGCTAGTGTTTGAAGTGCTAATCCCCCACATTGGTCTACAGGTAGCTGTTAGCCATTAGCCGCTAGTGTTTGAAGTGCTAATGTAGGTAGGGAAGTTGACTATTCATGTGTTCACATCAAGCCAGGAAGCGTCTCTGATGTTGAGATGTTTCTTCATGTTGTCTCCGTGGAGCTGCCAGGTAACTGCTGCTCAGCTGTTATACTGAAGAATATCCACTCAGAGGGGTTTCTGCTCAGACTAGCTGTGGTCAACGCAGCTGGTTGACTGGTACCAGTTGTTCCAGTGGTCTGTTAGAAAGCCCGGTTCTGTATACTGGGCTCATCCAGAGCCAACATGGCGCCTCAGCGTGGCGTCGGGACTGAAAGGTCAGAACAGCAGCTCCTCTGTTCATGTTTCAACAGCAGAGCGCTCCGGAGAGATCAACAGACCAGCATGCATCTGGGTGGGGGGTGCTGTCACATCAGAGGAACCTGCTGACTCCCCCCCCCCCCCCCCCCCCTCCCCACCATCTCTCCCTCCCTCTCCTGCTGTTCATGTCTTTATGTCTCCCTGTATCCCTCCTCCCTTTGACTCTCCCCTCTTCTTCCTCCTCTTTCCCTTCCCCCTCCCTTTTCATTAAAATGTAATGAAATCTAACTAATAAAGTAGAATTAAGTCCTTTGACCTCTGACCTGGCCCTATTGGCCTAACCCTTCTGTTCATGTTAATATTCAGGCTCCCTGTAAAATTAACTAAAAAAGTAAATCAGATTATTATAGATTATAGATTACAGGTTACTGATAATGTGTCCCTGTGGAATAAAGCTGAGTTGAGTAGAACGGAGCAGTACAGTAGAGTATAGTAGAGTATAGTGCAGTAGAGTACAGTACAGTAGAGTACAATAGAGTAGAGTACAGTAGAGTATAGTATACTACAGTATAGTAGAGTAGAGTACCTGCAGGTTCTTCCTCCAGACGTTGACAGCAGCGAAGGCGAGCTGCATCTGTTTCCTGCGAGCGTCTTTGTGTCGTTTGTAGGCGATCTCGATGAAGATGAGGAAGATCCCGGCCACGATGCCGCCGGCCACCAGCATGAACACGCCTGACGGATGACAGGGATTACACGGTGGCATCAAACCTGTGACCGGCCGGTTACAGGACGCTCAGGTCAAGCCGAGCAGCCGCCGAGCGATCTTCTGTCCTGTCCAAACTATTGTTGCTATGGAAACGGACTGCCTGTCATCTAAGAGTCTCCTACCTGCCATGTTCTCAAAGGTCAGCGTGGCGGGGGCGTTGCTCCTGGAGTCACACTCCTGGTATCGAACCCACGTCTTGTCCAGATCCTCCATGAAGCCATTCTCATGAGAGCTGGGGAGTAGGGTTCACTAGTTAGTCCTATCACATCACTAGTTAATTATACCAGATCACTAGGTAGTCCTATCAGATCACTAGTTAGTCATATCAGATCACTAGTTAGTCATACCAGTTCACTAGTTAATTATACCAGATCACTAGTTAGTCCTATGAAATCACTAGTCATACCAGTTCACTAGTTAATTATACCAGATCACTAGTTAGTCATACCAGTTCACTAGTTAATCATACCAGATCACTAGGTAGTCATACCAGTTCACTAGTTAGTCATACCAGTTCACTAGTTAATTATACCAGATCACTAGTTAGTCCTATGAAATCACTAGTCATACCAGTTCACTAGTTAATTATACCAGATCACTAGTTAGTCATACAGTTCACAGTTAGTCCAGAAATCACGATCACAGTTCACTTTATGTAACCAGATCATTTTAGTATAAGACTGCCTGTCAATCAGTTCGACCTAGTAGTCATAGCAAAAACAAATTCCGGGTCCTGGGTCAAGCTGCTGGGTATTACAGCTAAAGGGTATCAGCAGGGAACCAGGTACCAGGTAACTGGGTAAGGGTCCTAGTATATGCACAATCACTAGTTAATTACCAGACTTCACTATCTTCCACCAATCACCTAGTTAGAAATCAGATCACTAGTTAGATACATTTCTAGACCTATTAATTATACCAGATCACAGTTAGTCTATGAAATCACTGTCATACAGGTGACAGGTTAGATGATAGCCAGATCACGAGTTAGTCATACCAAGTTCGACTAGTAACAGTAGCAGATCACTGGGTAGTAACCAGTTCACTAGTAGGTCAGACAGTAGAGAGTGAGTATAGCAAGTAGATAGTCATGAAGATGCATAGTCAGTACCAGTCACTAGTTAATATAGCAGAACTAGTTAGTCAGAGCAGGTTCACAGTTAGGTGCCTAGTGAAAGACAGGTATACCAGTTCACTAGTTAATTATACCAGATCACTAGTTAATCAAGCAGTTGTACTAGGCAATCATACAGGAGACTAGTTAGTATAGCTAAAAAGAATCCGGTACAGCTGGATCCAAGCTGCTGGGTATTACAGCTAGGTATCAGGTGGTAACCCAGCTAAGTTAACTCAGGTCTAGATGTTGTAACGTATAACCTGAGATGATCTGATGTTCGTCATACATGTAGGATGCAAGTTGTTGTCTTAATTCAGGAGTCTAGTTTCCTTACTGTACTCAATCCAATCCTGACGCGTGAAGAAAGCTTCTCCGTCATCACTAGATGTTCTGAGTGCACTCAAACACAAGAGCACTGCCAGTGAAGGCATGGAGTTACTCGAGGAGGTGAGGTGTCGATGGAAATGGTAGGAGAGAGAGAGGGGTACGCAAAGACAAGGGGAGGTAGAGGATGTATAGAACGGTAGGATGCAGATGTTGCGTCAGAACACTAAGGGATGTAGATGTGGTACGCATTAGAGTCTAGTAGGAGTAGATGTTGATAGAGATGAACGATCGTGAGGAGAGAGTGGTTATGGTCATTGAACATAGGGCTAGAGGAACATGAGATAACGAGAGGATGGTAGAAGTGTGAGCGAGTAAATGGAGGAGTCTAGTGTGAGGGAAGATAGAAAAGAGAATCCTCAGTCGTGTCGTTGTATGTTTACAGGTGCTGTAAATCGTCATGTTGTTATAAGTCATAACGAGTGCTAGATGTTGTTACTGTCATTAACATCTGTATGAGATTTGTTATGATGTGTTATTCATCACTGTAGGATGTCTAGATGTTGTTACTGTCATTAACATCTGTAGGATGTCTAGATGTTGTTACTGTCATTAACATCTATAGGATGTCTAGATGTTGTTACTGTCATTAACATCTGTAGGATGTCTAGATGTTCTGATTAACTTATAGTGTCTAGATTCTTATGTACTAATGTTGACTGTCATTAACTTGTTATGTTTAAATGTTAGATTCTAGCGATTAATCTGTAGATGTCTTAGATTCTAGTCATTACATCTGTAGATGTCTGAGGAGGCCTACTGTCCTACTGGCCTGGTGACGCTCTGGGGCTCTGCGGTAGTTGTGTGTTTCTCCATGTGCCGGTACATGGTGCTGAGCTCCACCTGCCGCCTGAAGTAGATATCCACCGAACTTTGCTTCACTGTGGCGTAGATGAACTTATCTGATGGGTTACGCAGCTAGAGTAGAGTAGAGTAGAGTCAAGTAGTATAGAGTAGAATAGAGAAGAATAGAATAGAATGTTTACAGTCTGTGAGTCTACATGCTTATGCTTATGTACGACTACATGCATGTGCAAATTAGTTTTAGTGTGTGTGAAAGGGTTGTGTTGAAGTCAGACACGAGGCAGTGGTGTAGCTTTCGTTTGAACAGTGGGGGTGTGGGCGTCCTCCCTCAGGACACTTTGAGCGTCAAACACTTCATTTCCTGCATTCTGGTGAATTTTTATGCACCAATTTGTGCCTTTTCTGCATCCATTTATAGTGGAAATGTCTTTATTTATGTAAAGCAGAACACAAAATTCAGGCACCAGGTGACAATTCAAAATATAATGGAATATAATGCAGTAAGGCTCTTAGACATTCTGTACTGCTTTCAAATATTTATTCTCCTGTAGATCAACTTTTCTCATTTAATATTATCCCTGCTGAGTCAACACACATACAGGTATGATTCACTCTTCTGTCCTCTTATGTGTCTTTCATGTTTTTATTGGGGGGACAAATAATATGTTCTAAATATTTAAATATTGAGGGGGACGTATCCACCCCCCCCCCGCGAAATCTACGCCTATGCCACTAGCACTGGGTTGTGTTGAAGCTAGCCACTAGCACTGGGCTAGACAGAAGGCTCACTACAAGGTTTACCTTGAAGACTACTAGTATTGGTTAACAGCAGTGTATTGCAGCCTGTCCTTGGGAGAGGCAGAGCCTCAGGAAACTAAAGTCCCTTGTGCATGTGTTGGAGCCATTTTTGATTTAATAGAATTATTATTCTTGATTCTTTGATTAATTGTCTGATGTGTGTAAGATTATATTTACCTAATTATTTGATTTACCTATTTACCTGGGTTAAAGGAGTTTGGAAATACAGTCTCCCCCTGCTGCCCTTTAATATGCACTGTGGCCACCAAGCATGTCTATATAGATGAGAGCCAATGGAGGGTCAGGTGAAGATGGTTACACAGGGAGCGTTATAGTCTTTTGTTTTACGCTGCACAGCTGGATCACTAAATATATTATGTGATGCAACATAACAAGAATCTCCGCGATTGTTTGGAAACAAATCGAGGAGAGTCCAAAACTACAGCAACCCACCCCCGACAAAGGACATAGGCTATATTCTGTTAGCATTAGATAAGAAGCCACTACAGCATGTTTCTAGCAAACACAAACTGGCTGGCACTACTACAGGCTCCGCCCCCTCACCCTGCCCCAAACATAAAATGATTGGTCGACACCTGTAAAGTCAGCTCTGCATATCACAAACTAACTGTGCTCTGATTGGTCTGTTTTAGAGGAGACATTTTTTTCTAAATATAACTTTGGCAAAACAACAGATCATACAAGTCTCACTTATAACTGTGAGCAGTAAACACCCAAGAATGGACCATCATGCTTTGGAACTGAGTATGTCGAGCAACCCAGGGCATCGTTTCAGTGTGTGTGTGTTTGTATGTGTATGTGTGTTTAATGTGTGTGTGTGTGTGTGTCTAACCCTGGGGTCGTTGATGCCAGTGATGCGCTCCTCAGGCCGGTCCAGCACTAGGAAGGCTGCCAGGTTGGCAGTATACGATGCCACGATGATCATGGCGAAGCCCGCCCACACCATACCCAGAATCCTCGCTGAGAAACTCCTGGGAGCTCCTACATGTGCACACACACACACACACACACACCCATATATTATTGACACATATCAAATATACTTCAATTAAATTCTATTTAATTCTCTTCTACATCCCATGGTGGTGGCCTGACCACTAAGGTGCCCTGGAGTTACTTCAGCCACCAACCTCCTGCTATCCCAGAAAGCACCAATAGGAGGACCACCAACCTTCTTCTATCCCAGAAAGCACCAATAGGAGGACCACCAACCTTCTTCTATCCCAGAAAGCACCAATAGGAGGACCACCAACCTTCTCCTATCCCAGAAAGCACCAGTAGGAGGACCACCAACCTTCTCCTATCCCAGAGTTCAGCAGTACTCCCCATGAGAACCACATGGCGGAGGACAAGGTGAGGGCGTCTTCTTCTTCTTCTTCACTGTTCACTTTAAACCTTCCAAATGGGCTGGAGAGACAGACAATTATATTATAATACTATATTATTATATTATATTATATTATCATCATCATCATCATCATCAATCACAGCTTATCCTGTTCAGGGTCGCGGGGGGGCTGGAGCCTATCCCAGCCGACATTGGGCGAAAGGCGGGTACATCCTGGACAGGTCGCCAGTCCATCACAGGGCATATTATATCATATTATATTATATCATATTATATCATATTATATTATATCATATTATATTGTATTATATTATCATATTATATTATATTATATCATATTATATCATATTATCATTACTGTATATTTACCTGAACCGGTCTAATAGGTAAAGCATCACTGCCACCACATGGACCGACAGACCGACTAACAGCCACAGTGTGCTCTGAAACGGCTGCATGAACGAATCCAGAGTGCTGCGGGGGATTTCCTACACACACACACACACACACACACACACACACACACACACACACACACAATGAATCACAGTTAAAGTTTTCACATTTGCACAAACACACACTTTATCAGATATAGGTAACACTAGGAAAATTTAATTCCTTAAGACAACAAACGCACAGGTACACACACACAAACACACAAACACACAAACACACTAGCCCTGGTGCACGCTACTACAGTAGCCCTGCTAAAGCCTGGTACAGTAGATAGTATAGTTTGGAGTCTGACGGTCTGGAGTCTGACGGTCTGGAGTCTGACGGTCTGGAGTCTGACAGTCTGGAGTCTGATGGTCTGGAGTCTCTGATGGTCTGGAGTCGCTGATGGTCTGGAATCTCTGACGGTCTGGAGTCTGATGGTCTGGAGTCTCTGATGGTCTGGAGTCTGACAGTCTGATGATCTGAAGTCTGACGGTCTGGAGTCATTACATTACAGTCATTCTTACAATAAGTGCATTCAACATAGGTAGAGAACTACTAGTCACCAGAAATCAGAAGTGCATTTCCTTCCTAAACAAGCAACTAACAGCAGAACCAGTGCTGAGGTAGATGATCAATAAGTTAACTACCTACTTTTAATTAAACAAATGAGACAAATAAGTAAATCAAATAAACAAGAGCTAAGAGGAAGGGTCAGGGTAGTGTTTCTAGAAGAGGAAGGGTCAGGGTAGTGTTTCTAGAAGAGGAAGGGTCAGGGTAGTGTTTCTAGAAGAGGAAAGGTCAGGGTAGTGTTTCCTGAAGAGGAAGGGTCAGGGTAGTGTTTCTAGAAGAGGAAAGGTCAGGGTAGTGTTTCTAGAAGAGGAAGGGTCAGGGTAGTGTTTCTAGAAGAGGAAGGGTCAGGGTAGTGTTTCTAGAAGAGGAAGGGTCAGGGTAGTGTTTCCTGAAGAGGAAGGGTCAGGGTAGTGTTTCTAGAAGAGGAAGGGTCAGGGTAGTGTTTCTAGAAGAGGAAGGGTCAGGGTAGTGTTTCCTGAAGAGGAAGGGTCAGGGTAGTGTTTCTAGAAGAGGAAGAGTCAGGGTAGTGTTTCCTGAAGAGGAAGAGTCAGGGTAGTGTTTCCTGAAGAGGAAGGGTCAGGGTAGTGTTTCTAGAAGAGGAAGGGTCAGGGTAGTGTTTCTAGAAGAGGAAGGGTCAGGGTAGTGTTTCTAGAAGAGGAAAGGTCAGGGTAGTGTTTCTAGAAGAGGAAGGGTCAGGGTAGTGTTTCTAGAAGAGGAAGGGTCAGGGTAGTGTTTCTAGAAGAGGAAGGGTCAGGGTAGTGTTTCTAGAAGAGGAAGGGTCAGGGTAGTGTTTCTAGAAGAGGAAGGGTCAGGGTAGTGTTTCTAGAAGAGGAAGGGTCAGGGTAGTGTTTCTAGAAGAGGAAGGGTCAGGGTAGTGTTTCTAGAAGAGGAAGGGTCAGGGTAGTGGGTGGTGGGTTTTCAGCCTGTGGTGAAAGATGGGAAGTGACTCTGCTGTCCTGACATCAGTGGGGAGTTCATTCCACCACTGTGGGGCCAGAACAGAGAAGAGCTGTGACCAGGTAGATCGGCCCCCAGGGGCCTCTGAGCCACGGGGCAACCGAAGTGGTTGGCGGGGGTGTAAGGCTTGACCATAGCCTGGAGGTAAGAAGGAGCTGTTCCTTTCACTGCCCTGTAGGCTAGCACCAGGGTCTTGAACTGGATGAGCTGCTACAGGGAGCCAGTGTAGAGAACAGAAGGGTAGTTGTATGGGAGAACTTGGGGTGGTTGAACACCAGACGAGCTGCAGCTTTCTGAACAAGCTCCAGAGGTCTGATGGCCGACGCCGGGGCAGCAAGGAGGGAGTTGCAGTCGTCCAGGTGGGAGATGACAAGAGCCTGGATGAACCTGCGCTGCCTTGTCAGTGAGGAAGAGGAGAATCCTCCTGATGTTGTAGAGGAGGAATCTGCAGGAGCGTCACTGATGAGATGTTTGCCGAGAACGACAGTTGGTCGTCCAGGGTCACACCCAGATTCCTCGCAGTCTGAGTTGACGGCACCACAGCATGATCAATGGTGATGGCCAGGTCTTGGTGCAGACAGCCCTTCCCCGGGAGGAACACCAGCTCAGTCTCTGACGGTGTCTGACGGTCTCTGACGGGGCGTTTGGGGATTTTGTTTATTAGCTTCTCTATGTGTTGACTTTCTGTAGCCGACTGCCTGACCAGGGGCCTCATTTATAAAGGTTGCTGCGCACAAAAAAGTGGCGTTAAGGGGCGTGAAATGTACGTACGCATATTTTACCGCAAACGTCCGGATTTATAGAAAAATTCTATGCGGTAAAATGTGCGCACATCTACGCATCCTTTCACCGTAGAGATCACCGCAAAGTTTTTCAGACACGGGAATCAGCGACGCCCGATAGAAAGATCACAAAATAAAGCTCAGTCCTCTTAAAAACATAGTTTTATAAGTGTGCTTTCACAGGGTTTGTGGTCTGTTGTATCTGTTAAGTCACTACTTAAAACCTATTTTTATAAAAGGCATTCTCTTAACTCTTATTTTATTCATTTACGGGCGGCGCCAGGATGAAGTGAAATAAAACTTATTGATCTAACCTGCAATAGCCTCAGAAAGGCTAAATAACAACAACATAATGCGACTGTTCAAAATCAAAGAATACATTTATTAATCAGAGACTCACATAAGAACGGAGCACTGAGAGAATTTATGAACGATACCGATTCTGTCAAAATCAGCAGGCGGAGGAGTAGAAACAGCAGTTTGCGGCCTCTCTCTCTCTCTCTCTCTCTCTCTCTCTCTCTCTCTCTCTCTCTCTCTCTCTCTCTCTCTCTCCCTCTAACCTCTCTCTCTCTCTCTCTCTCTCTCTCTCTCCAACGGGGGAAATGGAATTAGTGCTGTAAATTGTATTTACCACCATGAAAAGCAAGCAGGCTGAGAAACCGAACTAAGCGACGTGTCTGTCTGTCTATCGATCTCCTCCGCTCCGTTTCAGTGGGCTACTATGGACGCCCCGACATACCCATAGTCTATAGATACATAAATACATAAAGATCCATAAAGCTTAAACAGAGGAGGCAAAAATACAACTACGGGGCTAAGAATATTTTACTCTTTCATATGTAGCTCCTAATGCTCAATGTTGTGTAACTTTTAAACTGTTTTTAAATTGTTTTTATCATTTTGTTCATTATCAGTTTGTCTCCCATTTTTTATTTTGTCTTCTAAAGCACTTTGTAACTTTGTTTTGAAAAGTGCTATATAACAAAAGTTTATTTCTATTATTATTAAGGTGTGCCGGATTATTAGAGCTTGTGCGGTTCTCCACAATGTGGCCCAGATCCTCTACTGACCCACAGACAGTAGCTACACCTTTACGGTGCCTCAACCTCACTGATGAGCCTCAACCTCACTGATGAGCCTCAACTTCACTGATGAGCCTCAACCTCACTGATGAGCCTCGATCTCACTGATGAGCCTCGACCTCACTGATGAGCCTCGATCTTGCACTCCGCAAATTTCGTCTTTCTTGCAGCTGGCGTCTCTCAGTCTTTCCCTCATTGATAGTCAACAAAGGCTCCTTAACAATGTCGGCATATTCATGACCTATTTAGCATTGACCATTTATGGATGATTGTGGGACGACACTATGAGGAGTAGTGGGAGGAGTAGTGGGAGGAGTAGTGGGAGGACACTGGGAGGAGTACACGGCCGCACAATTCACCGCAGGTGGGTATTTATAAAGAGAAAACTGCGTACAGGTGTGTACCGCACGGTTTTATAAATCTGAATTTTTTTCTTGCGTTAGTGGATTCTGAGGTTTGGGCGGACGCAATGTTCTACGCAAAGTTTTATAAATGAGGCCCCAGGTCACCCTGATCATCCCTGATGTGTTCTACCAGCCGTCCAGTAGGGGGCAGAAACCAAGTCAAATCATGTTCAGAGCAGGTTTGGGTGGTTAGGGTCTGAGGACCTGCAGCAGTTTGTTCCTGATCTGAAACGCCACCATTATAAAACCAGGTGACTTCCTGTATGTAGGCTATGATGTGGCGTTAGGCCTGCCGTTACTGGGACGTCATCACATCACATAGTCTGACATCACAACATTAAACCAAACCATGGTTGGATCTTCTGGATCCAGGTAATCGGGTTATCATTCAGAATGGATTTCTAGTGTTTTAGAGGAGAAATATTGTCAGAGAGATCTTCAACGCTGCATCAGGACATGTTAGTGTGACTATGAAACCGATCAACACGTCAGACATCATTTCAGCAGGACGCGTTCAGGGACAACAAACACATTTGTAAAAATGTGTCTCTCCTTCGGTTAATAAATACATCAAATACTGTATCTGTTGGGAGACGGACTGGAACCAGGTTTTATTACTAGTAGGACCAGTAGGACTTCCTGTTGGCCGCTTACTGTTTAGTTTCAAACCCTGTTCTGGTCAATCAGCAGTCACAACATCCAGTAGTCAGGAGGTTTTATTCAACTATTCAAGACCATTTAAAGCCTTGAGTTCAGATATTATAATTTAAGACATTCTAAGACTTTTTCAACCTGCAGACACCCTGCTATTATCAGACATTGTGTCTTTGAGCAAGACTCTGTATCCTACCAGCTCTAGACCCTGACCCCTGACCTCTGACTCCAGACCAGAGAAAAGATAGAGGAAAACAGTATTTTAAAGAGGAAGTGGGGCACCTTCATCAGAGACTGGATTTAGGCTCAATGGACGAATTTTTCATAATAAAGGTACCATTTCATTGTTGGAAAGAGCAGGCAAAACGTCAGAAACGTCACCAACAGCTATTCAGAATAAAAGTACCACATTTCTATGATGGAAAGGGGATGCTGAATTTCAGCCATTAATCTGATTCATCTGCTCTTCTTCAATGAATACAAAGCAGAGAAAGGCCTTAGTGCCCTTCATGTGAGAGCAACGTGCTGGGAAAAGAACCAGAATAAAGGCTACCTGTCAGACATTACCACAGCATTTCCATCCATTATGCTGCCTTGAGTTGCTTGGGGGGTCAAGGTAGATCCACTGACCTTTTTGACCAGGATGGTCAGGCCCTGGTACTTGAAGGGCTTGGAGAACTCAATGTACTGAGCACGCTCGTTGTTGATGGTGAGTGGAGCGACGATCATATCGGCCAGACCGCCCAACAGCTCCCCCATCATCCCATTCCACTCCTTCTTATTACTGTTGTTCACCTGAGTGAGGAGGAGGAGAGGAGGAAGAGGGAGAAAGGATGCATTAGAGAAGAAAAAACAGGGAGAAAGGGAAAGAGGGCAGAAACATTGGAAAAACAAAGAAGGAGAGCGATGGATGGATGGATGGAGAGCAGGACAGAGGGGGGAGGAGGAGGGAGGAGGAGGGAGGGGGTGATTGATGGGAGAAAGAAGAGGGAGAGTATGGTGGGGAATGAGAGGGGGATGTAGGCAGAGAGAGGGAAAGTGAAGAAGAGAGGTAATCAAAAGGAATAATAGGAGGGAGGAGGGAGAGAGAGAATGAATAAATGTCTCTCTGTCTCAAGGTCAGAGTCAAGGACAGAGAGCTGAATAACAGTGCAGTCAGTAGTAGTACTGTATAGTAGTACTACTATATACGGTACTACTACAGTCAGTAGTACTGGTACATCTGTTAATACCATTGTAATTATATTTTCAGCTGGTAACAGCAACACGTTCAAGTGTTACATCATTCTGTTGCTAGGCAACACAGTCAGACAACCTGTAGTCTACATAGCCAGCCTAAAGAGGAGGATGAAGGTCTGTGATGTTTCATCATGTCGTTGAGAAGCTCCGCCTCCATAACGCCCGTTTCCAACTGGTTCGTTAAACTCACACAACAAGACCACCTCCATTTTGACTTCTCCTCAGATCTAGCCCTGCCTCTGAGACGTGAGGCTCAACCTCACTGGTGGTGAAAAAAAACTGAACGGAAATAAAAATTCCTTATGCTGCTTTACCACACACGCACGCACGCACATACACACGGCTACTTACGCGTTCCTGTGTGCCAAATTTCCCATCAGCCACCAGGTGAACCTCGTAGGTGAAGTTCATGTTCATAGCTAGTTTAATCAGCAGGTCGATGCAGAAACCATAGCAACACTGAGGTACTATGGGCTGACCTGGGGGGGGCAACAGACAAACAAACAAACAAAAAAACAATTAGCACAAAATACAAAGACTCAGTCCAGACCGGACCGGACCGGACCGGACCCTGCGTCTCATCGGACATAATGCAGGAACAGACACGTGTGATCCAACGGATAGATATTAGTTTGTGCCCAGTGTGTGTGTGTGTACCAGGGGTGGTTCCGTTGGGACCGGTACAGATGACCTTCTTGATCAGAACTCCGTTCACGGTGTATTCCTCCTTACACGTCCCGTCGCTCTTCGTCGGCTTCACGTAGACAAACGGCTCCTGATGAATCGTCACAATCTGAAACACACACACACACACACACACACAAACAAACACACACGAACACACACACACACAACCATTAAACATACAGTAGGTTCCACAGCATCAGTAGAATTAGTAGTAGTACTAGTAGTAGTAGTACTAATAGTAGTATTAGTAGTAGTACTAGTGGTATTTGTAGTATTAGTAGTAGTACTAGTAGTATTTGTAGTAGCTTTACTATCAGTATTAATATTAGTAGTACTAGTAGTATTTGTAGTAGCTTTACTATCAGTATTAGTATGAGTAATATTAGTAGTAGTTTTAGTAGTACAAGTAGTATTAGTAGTATTAGTATTAGTAGTACTAATAGTATTAGTAGTGGTATTGGTAGTAGTATTAGTACTTTCAGTCTGGTTGACATCTGGTATCCTCGTGGTTTCTCGGTTTCTCCTCCAGGCCAGATGATCTTCCTCTGAGTATTCATCACCACCTGACACACACACACACACACACACACACTAGCTGGAGCATTGTGTTGACGTTGTTGGCAGGTCTCACAGTGATGCTTATAGCTTATATGATGTAGTTATAATGATGTAGTTATAGTGATGTAGTTATAATGATGTAGTTATAATGATGTAGTTTATAGTGATGTAGTTAAAGTGATGTAGTTATAGTGATGTAGTTATAATGATGTAGTTATAATGATGTAGTTTATAGTGATGTAGTTAAAGTGATGTAGTTATAGTGATGTAGTTATAATGATGTAGTTTATAGTGATGTAGTTAAAGTGATGTAGTTATAGTGATGTAGTTAAAGTGATGTAGTTAAAGTGATGTAGTTATAGTGATGTAGTTAAAGTGATGTAGTTATAGTGATGTAGTTATAGTGATGTAGTTTATAGTGATGTAGTTATAATGATGTAGTTATAGTGATGTAGTTATAGTGATGTAGTTATAGTGATGTAGTTATAATGATGTAGTTATAATGATGTAGTTATAATGATGTAGTTATAATGATGTAGTTTATAGTGATGTAGTTAAAGTGATGTAGTTATAGTGATGTAGTTAAAGTGATGTAGTTATAGTGATGTAGTTAAAGTGATGTAGTTTATAGTGATGTAGTTAAAGTGATGTAGTTTATAGTGATGTAGTTTATAGTGATGTAGTTAAAGTGATGTAGTCAAAGTGATGTAGTCAAAGTGATGTAGTCAAAGTGATGTAGTTATAGTGATGTAGTTAAAGTGATGTAGTTAAAGTGATGTAGTTTATAGTGATGTAGTTAAAGTGATGTAGTTAAAGTGATGTAGTTATAGTGATGTAGTTATAGTGATGTAGTTATAATGAGGTAGTTATAGTGATGTAGTTATAATGATGTAGTTATAGTGATATAGTTATAGTGATGTAGTTATAGTGATGTAGTTATAATGATGTAGTTTATAGTGATGTAGTTAAAGTGATGTAGTTTATAGTGATGTAGTTATAATGATGTAGTTATAATGATGTAGTTATAGTGATGTAGTTATAATGATGTAGTTTATAGTGATGTAGTTAAAGTGATGTAGTTTATAGTGATGTAGTTTATAGTGTAGTTATAGTGATGTAGTTATAGTGATGTAGTTATAGTGTTGTAGTTATAGTGATGTAGTTATAGTGATGTAGTTTATAGTATATAGTTATAGTGATGTAGTTATAGTGTATAGTTATAATGATGTAGTTATAGTGTATAGTTATGATGTAGTTTATAGTGTATAGTTATAGTGATGTAGTTTATAGTGTATAGTTATCGAGATGTAGTTATAGTGTATAGTTATAGTGATGTAGTTATAGAATATAGTTATAGTGATGTAGTTATAGTGTAGTTATAGTGATGTAGTTATAGTTATGTAGTTATAGTGATGTAGTTCATAGTGTATAGTTATAGTGATGTAGTTTATAGTGATGTAGTTTATAGTGTATAGTTATAGTGATGTAGTTTATAGTGATGTAGTTAGAGTGATGTAGTTTATAGTGTGTAGTTCATAGTGTATAGTTATAGTGATGTAGTTTATAGTGATGTAGTTTATAGTGATGTAGTTATAGTGATGTACTGTTGAGCATCATCGTAAAGTGATGTGTATTTATTTAATGCTTATATATTCTTTATATATATATATATTTTTTATCATATATATTAAATACCTGTGAGCCGTTGAACACTCCGACCGGGACGAGGCGACCTGGTTTCTGCTGGTAGTTCAGGATGCTGTAGGTGGCGAAGCGTCGGTCACCGTCGTCGTTAAACTCAATCCGCCCTGTGAGGCCGTCAGGGTACTTGGATGACATTAGCACCCTGGGGAGCCAATCAGAGAGCCAGAACCTCAGGGTCAGCTCAGTGGAATGCTAGTTTGTGGTTTGGTTTGGAAAAGGAAGCACTCTGATGTCAAACCACGACGGAGAATCACGTTTTAGGTTTTAGTGTTTAGTGTTTACTTCTGAGTGATGTCATTTCCTGCTTTAGGGCTGTTTAAAACTTTACTGCCCTCATTTTATATATTTTTAATCTTCTTGTTCTGCTGCTCATCTTTACGGAAGCCGAGAACGGCCATGCTTGCAAATTTTTTTTGCCGTTATCTCGAGATTACGAGTTAATTATTTCGTGATCTCGGGATTACAAAGCTCGTTTTCTCGTGATAACAGGTTCATTTATCTCGTTATCTTGAGATAACAAAAGGCCGATTTCCATTACAACACGGGCCTGTACACGTAGCCTACTGTACGCGAGCTGCAGAAGAGTAGATTAATATGTAGTCTAACAGGCAAACATGAGTCGAACTGACTGACTGACAGCAACTGACATTAGTTTGCTAACGTGTTTTTCATACAGTGTAATTCATACATTTGAGTATAAGTTTGGACGCCACCATTCTGTTTAAATTCGCAAGAGTGGACCATGACGTACACACACTGCTGTGTGGGGGGTTTGGGAGTTGACCAATGGGAGGGATGCGATAACGGGTCCTCCTTGATCTGACATGTTCAGCTTAAATCAGTTGCTACATTTGTCAAGACGCCATCTATGCATGCTGGCATGACACTCCTGATCTCTGATAAACAATATAAGTAATCAGAGGAAACGAGTCCGACCTTTTGTTTTCTCGTGATAACGGGTTGATTATCTCGTTATCTCGAGATAATGGCATTAAAAAAAATAATTGCAAGCATGGCCGTGTCTTGTGTCTTTGCTTGTCATCTGGATTGTTTTGTTGCGTTTCTTCTTTCTGTGGTTTTCCAGGATATTTTATTTTTAGATTTCAGCGTTCTGTTTTATCTCTGTGCAACTAGACAAACTAAACTGATCAGTGGTCTGTTTGGTGACAATGATGCCAAAAAGGGCAGCATGTTTGACGAGGGTTTGGTGGGCGTTACCAGAGATACCAGAGGTCACATGAACTGGATGATTGACACATCGTAGTTACATTCCACTTTTCATTCATTTGACAATAATGACTAATAAATAATTAAATGTATCTCCTGGTTCCACTGGGAGCTGACCAGTACAACCACAGTCTCTACTGGTTCCACTGGGAGGTCAGTGTTCCACTGCAACAGTAGTCGTTGAAGGACAGCAACCTTCCTTTAGGGAGAAAAACACTGAGGTGACATTATCAAACCGTGACATCATCTCCCTGTGACATGATGTAAGTTGATGAGTGGCTATATAGGTCATATAGAGGATAGGAGAGGAGAGGAGGGGGGAGAGGTGGAGAGGAGAGGAAAGGAGGGGGAGAGGAGGAGAGGAGAGGAGAGGAGGAGGAGGAGGAGGAGAGGAGGAGGGGAGAGGAGAGGAGAGGAGAGGAGGAGGAGGAGGAGGAGGAGGAGGAGGGGAGAGGAGAGGAGAGGAGGAGGAGGAGGAGGAGGAGGGGAGAGGAGAGGAGAGGAGAGGAGAGGAGAGGAGAGGAGAGGAGGAGGAGGAGGAGGAGGAGGGAGAGGGAGAGGAGAGGAGAGGAGACAGAGCAGATTAGTGAAGCCTCAGTGGTTCTCTAGTCTCTATACACTGCTTGGTGTTGTAACTAGTAACTAGTAACTAGTTTTGTACTTTTGTGTTATTTGTTAAATGTATCTGTTGTTATGACTAGCTAACCAAACTAGTAATGACTCAAGTTACTCAGGACTATCAGCGTGTGTTAACCTAGTTAGTAGTGCAGTACTAACCGTTTGAAGAGCGGGCCGGTCCTCCAGATGTTGGTGTTCCCCACACAGCCCCGCGGCGGCTCGGTGATGTTCTCCTTCTCAAACAACTCCTGCAGCGACTGGGCGACCACCGCCACGGCGTCGGCGATGTGGGCCGACTCGTTCTTACCGTTTATCAGCTGCAGGCCCAGCAGGCCTGGACCACACACACACACACACACACACACACACACACACACACACACACACACACACACACACACACACACACACACACACACAGAGAGGAAGTTTACACCCATACACACACACGCACACACACACACACACACACACACAGCAGAGAGAGTTTACACACACACACACACACACACACACACACACACACACACACACACACACACACACACACAGCTAGGAGCTAGATGGTCTGTAGTCTGAATATTTTTCTCTCACACACAAATTAATTTCATAGCTGTTATTGATAATTGGCTTCGCGTGAGGGAATTTATTTTTTATTTAAAGACACACACACACACACACACACACACACACACATATACAGGGCTTCAGGCTCATCAGTGTAGTATGTAGGTCGGTGTATAGCGCTACTGAACTGCATGCTGGGAGTTAAACTCTGAAAAATCACAACCCTTCATCTCTGTAGGACAACTGAAGCCACACTGGGACATCTTGAACGGTAGTCTGGTGTTTTCCCGCCACACCGCTAAACGTGTCTACATTTGTCCTCCAGCTGCCCTGAGAATAGCCGTTAGCATTGTTAGCATTCCTCACTGAGGCTACTAGCTACTACTAGTTAGCATTCCTAACTGAAACTACTGGGTACTACAAGCTAGCATTCCTCACTATTGCACTTTCCTACTGTATTTCCTACTCGCTACTGTAGCTCTCCTAACCTAATGTGTACGGCGCACCAGCTTTTCCAATTGTAATTAATGCATACCACTATCTAGCAATACCCATTTGTTTCAATGAGGAATGCTAACAATGCTAACAGACTCTTGTTCAGTTAGCTAAAGGGCCAGTGCAGAAACCTTTTCATCATTAAGTGTCTGGTGAAGGAAAATAACATTAAATCCATAATGTCACAGTATCGCTCTGAGGTTTCTTCATAGGGAACAGTTTCAGAAACAACCCCTTCACAATCCCATCAAACCATTTATAATCCAACTTCTAACCCTAGTTATGGAAAAGCCTTTGAAACCTGTGGAGAGGTTCTGTGTGAAGGTTGCTGTCTAACCATGCTGGCCGTCTTGAACCATCTCTAGAAACCATTAAAAGGACCATCCACCTGGTAGCGTGGATTTAGGTTTTACCATGTAGACATTAACATCTTCAGTAGACCTGCACATTTTTAGAATGTTTCTACATGAAAAGAAACTGCAAAAAACTTTCCTTAGCTCTTATTTTTAGGAATATTACCAGGTGGGTTCTGAGTAAATGATGTAAATGATGTGATGCTTTAATCTGAAACAATTTCCTAGAAAGAACCCTCCAACCTCTCCAACAGAGACAAAGCGGTTGGAGATTTTTTCAGAGTGTAGGCTTACTACACTTTTTTAAAAAGGATGGATTATTTTTGACACATCTGTAGTTTGGGGCCGACACAACGATGTGTTGAAAATGACACATCATTTTTGAGAGTGTAGAGGCTAGCCAGTGAGGATGCATTCTGAAACCAAAATACCACAACAGCAGGAGGGTATTACCCAGCAGGATGACCCGGTCAGCCAGGTAACTGTAAACCAGGACCATGTTCAAGTTAAACTTGAATATTAGTTCTAGTCATTTCTCCTTTTCTATTAAGCACCAAGGGGGGACATTAATGTTTTCACCTGCCCCGCCCCCCCAACACAAGGAGGTCAGAGGTCAGGATCTGGTAGGGATTCAGTGTCTTGCTCAAGGACACTTCAGCAGGGCAAACATTTGGAGTAATGGGGTATCTGGATAACTCAGTAACCTGCTGTCTGTAATACCCCCCGCAGACACCATGTTGCAGTGGGCGGGTCTTCTACTGACCAAGGCATGGAGCATCAGACAGGAAACAGGAAGCAGCGGCGGTATCTTACCAGTCTGTTCAGACACACGTCACTGTGGGCAGTACTGCAGCAACACTACTTGCCTGTCTACCCAGCCACCCCCATACAAAACCCAATGCTGAATAAAGCTTACCCCCCCCCCCCCCCTCGCCCCACCCCCAAGCCTCGCCCCACCCCCAAGCCTCGCCCCACCCCCAAGCCTCGCCCCAAGCCGCAAGCCGCAAGCCCCGCCCTCTATAGCAGCGCATGTTACTGGCTTGTCTACTGTAAGAATGGGCAGACGGGCGGGCGGACGACACACACTATAGAAATGAAACAAACAAAAAGATGTTAGACACATTTAAAGCCACACAGTTACAATGAGCAAGAAATAAAACTGTGGTTTGGAACCTTTAAACATGGCTTCGGATTGTTTTTTTGCTTTTTTTTAAGGATGTTTAAACGTTCAACCAATCAGAAGGAACCAGAGAGAGAAACACAACAAGACACTGAGAAGATAACTAGCTGTGATGAGGTTTAGCTTCCTTCATCAGAGACTACATCACTATGAGAGAGAGAGAGAGAGAGAGAGAGAGAGAGAGAGAGACTACCACACAGCCTGTGGCAGGAAGGGGGGAGGAGGAGGGAGGAAGAGGAGGTAACGTACCATCTGGCGCTTCACTCAAAGCTTTGCCGGTCATCTCTCTCTCGCCGACCAGCCAGACGTAGCCAGAGCCGGTCATGTTGAGCTGACGGGCTGCTTTATACACTGCAGCAGCTTCATCCTCACTGCATGCACACACACACACACACACACACACACAAACACTCTAGGTAAACAGGTGCACAAACTGATCTTCATCTTGATGTCAGTAATCAAAGTGCTCCAGGTTCAAAGGCTGGTGGTACTGGACAGGGGTGGAGTGAACATATGTGTGTGTGGGCCGGGGGGGGGGGGGGTGTTGATGGTTAGTCCAGGGATGAGTTGTATAGTCTGATGGCGGTGGGCAAGAAGGACCTCCGATGTCGCTCCGTGGTACCGAAGCAGGATGAGTCTGCTGCTGAACGTCTCCTCTGCCTGGACAGAGTGAAGTGAAGTGGGTGAGAGACCCCGCCTCCTCTCAGACACCACCTTCACTGGGTCCAGGCTGGCCCCCAGGACAGACCCTGTCTTCCTCAGCAGTTTGTGTATCCTGTTGGTGTCTGGGCTTTAATGCTGCTGCCCCAACACACAACCGCAAAGAAAAGGGCACTTGCCACCACCGACTGGTAGAACACGTTCAGCATAGTTCTACATAAGTTAAAGGACCTGAGCCTCCTCAGGAAGTAGAGTCGGCTCTGGCCCTTCTTCTATGTAGCCTCATTGATCCCACTCCAGTCCAGCTTGACATCCAGGTGCACTCCTAGGTACCTGTAGGACTGCACCAAGTCTACGTGCTCCCCCGGATGGAAATGGGGGTGATTGGTGCCTTAGTCCACCTGAAATCCACCACCATCTCTTTGGTTTTTCCCACGTTGAGCTGCAGATGGTTCTGGTTGCACCACTCAACAAAGTCACTAACCAGTCCTCTGTACTCCTCCTCCACTTTTTGTCTGAATCTTATGATTCAGGCAAAAATTATACATATATAACATATAATACTATATGATCATCGAATTGGTCACCAAATCTTGTCCTGGGGATCTGCTCCATCTGCCCCTCCTCTGAAATCCACAACCTGGGTGTCATATTGGACTCCACTCTTTTATTTGAGGCACACATCTAATCTGTCACCAAATCTGCCTTCTACCACCTCAAAAACATCTCCAGACTCCGGCCTTCACTCACTGACTCCGTGGCAGAGACCCTCATTCACGCCTTCATCCTCTCCCGTTTGGATTATTGTAAGGGAGTCCTATCCAAGGTTGCTAGCAAATCCCTTGATAGACTCCAGTGGAGGTGGATGAGGGTGGGGGTGATGTGCTGCCAGGGTTCTCACCCACACCAAACCCTGGCAGCACATCACCCTCACCCTCATCCACCTCCACTGGCTCCCAGTCAAGTCCCATATCACCTTCAATGTCCTGCTCCTCACCTACAAGTCCCTTCATGCCCTCACCCCCCAGTACCTATCAGACCTCCTCCATACATTACATTACAGTCATTTAGCAGACTCTTTTATCCAAAGTGACTTACAATAAGTGCATTCAACATAGGTAGGTAGAGAACTACTAGTCACCAGAAATAGTAAGTGCATTTCCTTCCTAAACAAGCAACTAAGAGTATATCCAGTGCTAAGGTAAAAGTGCAATAAGTTAGCTACCTACTTTTTACTTAAACAAATGAGACAAATAACTAAATCAAATAAACAAGAGCTCAGACAAATAAGTGAATCAAATAAACAAGAGCCAATAAAAAAGAGCTCAAACAAATAAGTGAAGACAAATAGGCAAGTGCTAAGAGGAAGGGTCAGGGTAGTGTTTCTTGAAGAGGAAGGGTCAGGGTAGTGTTTCTTGAAGAGGAAGGGTCAGGGTAGTGTTTCTTGAAGAGGAAGGGTCAGATTAGTGTTTCTTGAAGAGGAAGGGTCAGGGTAGTGTTTCTAGAAGAGGAAGGGTCAGGGTAGTGTTTCTTGAAGAGGTGGGTTTTCAGCCTGCGGCAAGAGATGGGCAACGACTCTGCTGTCCTGACATCAGTGGGGAGTTCATTCCACCACTGTGGGGCCAGAAGAGGGAAAAGCCGTGAACATGTAGATCGGCCACCAGGGGCCTCTGAGCGACGGGGCCTCGAGGCAGCAGAGCGAAGTGGTCGGGCGGGGGTGTAAGGCTTGACCATAGCCTGGAGGTAAGAAGAAGCTGTTCCTTTCACTGCCTTATAGGCTAGCACCAGGGTCTTGAACTGGATGAGCTGCTACAGGGAGCCAGTGTAGAGAACGGAGAAGGGTAGTTGTATGGGAGAACTTGGGGCGGTTGAACACCAGACAAGCTGCAGCTTTCTGAACAAGCTCCAGAGGTTTGATGGCCGACGCCGGGGCAGCAAGGAGGGAGTTGCAGTAGTCCAGGTGGGAGATGACAAGAGCCTGGATAAGCACCTGCGCTGCCTTGTTAGTGAGGAAGGGGAGAATCCTCCTGATGTTGTAGAGGAGGAATCTGCAGGAGCGTGTCACTGATCCGATGTTTGCCAAGAACAACAGTTGGTCGTCCAGGGTCACACCCAGATTCCTCGCAGTCCGTGTTGACGCCACCACAGCATTATCAATGGTGATAGCCAGGTCTTGGTGCGGACAGCCCTTCCCCGGGAGGAACACCAGCTCGGTCTTGTCCAGGTTGAGCTTCAGGTGGTGCATCGACATCCACTCTGAGATGTCTGCCAGACATGCAGCAATGCTGCCTCCACTTGTGTGTCAGAGAGGGGAAATGACAGGATCAGCTGGGTGTCATCTGCATAGCAGTGGTAGGAAAAGTCATGGGAGTGGAACAGAATCAAGAGATGTTGTGTAGAGGGAAAAAAGAAGAGGACCCAGAACCAGGCCTTGCGGAACCCCAGTAGTGAGCCTGCGTGATTCTGACACAGGCCCTCTCAGCATCACCTGGTAGGATGCAAACATGGAGAGTGCAGAGCCTGAGACACCCATCCCCTCAAGGGTGGAGAGGAGGATCTGGTGGTTCACCATGTCAAACGCTGCAAACAGGTCCAGGAGTATCAGGATGGAGGAGAGAGAGTCCACTCTAGTGGCATGGAGCAACTCCGTCACTGCCAGGAGGGCAGTCTCGGTCGAGTGACCCACCTTGAACCCAGACTGGTGGGGATCCAAAAGGTTGTTCTGGTGGAGGTACAAGGACAGTTGATTGAAGACAGCACGTTCAAGAGTTTTGGATAGGAAGGGTAGAAGGGAAGTAGTTCTTGACCTCAGAGGGGTCAAGTGTTGGTTTCTTCAGAAGGGGGGTGACTCTGGCAGTCTTGAAAGCAGAGGGAAAGCATCCAGACACCAGAGACGTGTTGATGAGGTGGGTCAGGAAGGGAAGGAGTTCAGGTGCAGTAGACTGAAGGAGAGGGGATGGGACCGGGTCAAGGGAGCATGTGGTAGGGCGGCTAGATGTAACAAGGTGAAGGACCTCGTTTGGGGAGAGGGGAGAAAAATGGGATAGCTAGGGAGGGGAGGACGGAAAAGGTGGAGAGGGTGGTAGAGAGGGAGGGGTGGAAGGCAGACAGGCGTGGTTGGTGCACAGAGCACCAGCTGGGGGGTGAGGGAAAGAGGATCGGATGTCGTTAACCTTCTTGTCAAAGAAGTTGGCGAAATAGTCAGGGAGGAGGAGGTGGGTGTTTGAGGAGGGAAGAGAAAGTTTCAAAGAGTTTTTTAGGGTTGGAAGCAGAAGTTTGAATTTTAGTACAGAAGAAAGCAGCTTTAGCAGCAGATAGAGAGGAAAAAGTGGAAAGGAGAGATTGGAAGGTAAGAAGGTCCCCCGGGAGTTTGCCTTTTCTTCATTTGCACTCAGCCACTCTCAGGCTCCGTCTCTCAGTACGCACTGAGTCCGACAACCAAGGGACAGGTGGAGTTTGGCCTGCAGGCCTGGAGGTGAGGGGACAGAGATGGTCCAGAGAAGAGGACAGAGTAGAGAGAAGAAGATCAGTGGCAGTATCAGGGGATAGAAGAGAGAAGGATTCAGGGGCAGGGAGAACAGAGAGAACAGAAGAGGAAAGATCAGTGGGGGAGAGAGAGCAGAGATTGTGACGAGAAGAAACCATGTGGGTAGGGGGAGGATGTGAGGGGGGAAAGGAGAGAGAGAGAGAGAGAGAGAGTAGGACATGAAGTAGTGGTCAGAGAGATGAAGAGGAGTGACGGAGAGGTTGGCAGTAGAACAGTGTCTGGTGAAGATTAGGTCCAGCTGGTTGCCAGCCTTGTGGGTAGGAGGAGATGGGGAGAGGGCTAGGTCGAAGGAGGATGAGTCCAGAGCCATCGTCAGGGAAGTGGGAGACTAGTGTGTCAAGCTCCTCCAGGAACTCACCAGAAGGGCCTGGTGGGCGATAAACAACCACGATGGTGAGCTTGACTGGATGACCTACACCCCCCTCCCAAAATCTCTGTTCCTCTGACACGGGACTGCTCACCACCCTCCACTCTTGGACTCTTGGGGGTGGAGCCTTCAGTGTGACTGCCCCCACCTTCTGGAAATCACTCCCTGTGGAGATCCGCAATGCTGGGTCCATTAAAAAGCGGCTAAAGACCTTCCTCTCCAGCCAGGCCTTTGGACTCAGTTGCTGAACTGTGGCCTTCTTGGCCTCCTTGTTGTTAAGTGCCTTGGGTACTTTGAAAGGCGCTCTTAAATTAAAGTTATTATTATTATTATTCCTATAGATGTTGTGGCTGGATTGAGTCGTAAAAATTTAATTTTTGAACAGTTGAGTGGGACGTTTCAACACAGAACTGTCAGTCGTCCATTAGCTTCTTGTTGAGATCAATAGCAAGTTTAGAAATTATTGAGTAATGTTGGGAATTAAGGACATACAGGTCATAGTCTAGGTGACAACAGCTGTGTTTACCTGTGCTGCCTGTCTGATGGCCCTTATCATTATAATTATTATCATCACTATTATTATTATTATAATACTAACCTGGCAGAGAGGATGATGACTCTGGCCTCCAGGTCTTTGGCCTCCAGCAGCAGAGCCGTCAGATTGGTGTCCTGGCTGAACAACAGCACCTTCTCTGCCTGGAGCACCACAGGGTAAAGCAAGGGCGACAGGTCACAGCGTAGGATGACGTGAATCAGCGTAGGACGACGGGTCACAGCGTAGGATGACGGGTCACAGCACAGGACAACAGGTTACACCGCAGGACAAAACACCACAGGACACACATCATTAGCATTTAACTGTCAGAGCCCCTTCCACCGCAAACCCCGCCCACAATGCCTCAACCATGCTCCCTCTCACCCACGCTACCACAGGGGGCAAAAAATGGAGAAAAAGGTTTCCAAGATCTGCAGAACTGAAAGAAAAATCAAACTCGAAGCTGGAAAAAGGAGGAGGGGCAAAAAGTTGTGCGTGGTGTGGTGTCACATGCAAACTGAGGCGCTGTCAAGACCCCAACCAACCAGGGACGTGCATGTAGAGAAGGAGCGCTGATGCAACCGCAAATTAAAACAAATGAGTGGAAGAAGGAAGGAGGAGGAGGAAGAGGAAGGTGGGTAGTACAGGAGCAGGGGGAGGGGTGGGGGGGGGTGGGGGCGGGTTAAGGGCTCGAGACTAACAGCGTCGGGACGATGGCATTTTTTTTTTCACCTACATACATAACGTACATAACATAACGTAACATAACATACCATTTACAAATGAAAGGTCAAATCACCTCAGTCAAGGAAGCACTTGCAAAATGTTACGCTATTTAAAGAGAATCATCACGGCAGAAGAAGATGGAGAGCAGACTGAACCACAGAGAAACAACACCTTTAAATCAGCTTGTGATGCGTTGAAACAGTAGCTAGCTAGAGTGTTAAAATGCTCGTGCTGTGGGCGTGGCTTCTCCAGCATGAAGAGGATCAAGTCAGACTGGAGGTCGTGTCTGTCCAATGAAATGCTAAACTCCCTCCTGCACAAGACTACAACACAGAGAAAGGCGTGACCAAGTGGTGGAGGAGTGGCTGCAGGTCACCAAGACCCAGTACAATAACTGACAGATATGCTCTCTCTGTGTGTCTCTCTCTCTTTCTCTCTCTCTCTGTCTGTCTCTTTCTCTCTCTCTCTCTCTCTCTGTCTCTCTCTCTGTCTCTCTCTGTCTCTCTCTCTGTCTGTCTCTCTCTCTCTGTCTCTCTCACTCTCTCTGTCTCTCTCGTTGATAATGACAAATTGTATAATGATATAATAAATTATTTGTGTCTTTTTGTTGGTATTGTTGATAAATGTTGTACACAACTCAATAATAAACACAATAAACAAAATAAACACTATAAACACAATAAACACTATAAACACTATAGTTAGGCCACTATAATGGGCCTAACTAAGTATGGAAACAATATTCTTAATATGGGAACGGTCCACATTCACGGTCAGAATAGTTTTTCGGGATGGATCCGGGACGGCAGTGAAAAACGTTAGTCAGGAGCCCCAGGGGGGGTGGAGGAGGTGGTTCATTTCCAAAAGGAAAAACAGAAAAGAAGGAGGAAGAGGAGGAGGAGGAGATGTTGCAGAGGAGTGAGGTCCTCGTGGGCTGTGCTGCTCCTCAGATCTGCAGACAGAGCCTCAGCCTGGCCGCATGCAACCCTTCACATGGAAAAACTCAGGAGGAGGAAGAGAAGGAGGAAGAGGAAGGGCGTCTCTCTCGGCTAGTGTAAACCCATTCTCAGTGTGTAGAAATTATAAAAAAAAAGAAAAGTAAAGGTGGAGAAAAAACGTGCCACCAGGATAAGAGTCTATCTCTGGAGTTGGGTTGGATTCGGGCGGACTGGTGTTTGCTACTGGCTAGCTCAGAGATTGGTTGGGCGGCGTGCATTGACCATGCAAGTATACCTTGGGTCCTCTCCTGAAGTCAAAGGACTGTTGGTCGAGGTTTTCATAGTTCCTGTTTTTAGTCTGATGGGTAATGTGCACAGAGAAAATATGCAGACACAGAAGAATATTATAGACAGTCAGAAATGGGGGGCAGTAAAGCATTCCAACAAATCTCTACTTTTCTGCTTCAAATCAGGAGGCTGCAGGGCACTGGGGCGCGCAAACACATCAGAAACAGCATGTCTGTCTGTCTGCCTGTCTGTGTGTCTGTGTCTGTCTGTCTGTCTGTCTGTCTGTGTGTCTGTGTGTCTGTGTGTCTGTCTGTCTGTCTAATTTTCTGTCTCTTTATCTTTCTACCGTTTTGCCTGTCTGGATGTCCTGAATGGAGATATCTGACCTTCAAACAGAAGAAAGGTGTTGTCAGTTTCTGTGTTTTGTCCATATTTAGTTTGGGAGCTAAATATATACATCAAACCTGAGCTCCTGTCTGTCTCTCTGTCTGTCTGTCTCTCTGTCTGTCTGAACGGAGCTGTTGGTTCTGTTTAGAGAGTCTGAAACACTTCAGCATCACATCTGAATGTAGAGACCCCCAGCAGTGTTGTTCTTCACTGAAGCTGATATGAAAGTGTCCTGCTGAATGTCCTGCTGAATCTGGATGGTCCTGCTGAATCTGGATGGTCCTACTAACGGTCTTTTTTTAACACTAAAATGAGACTAAAGGATTTTTCTCCTTTTTCTCAAACTCAACTCAGGAGAATCAACCACATATCAGATCATTATATCAGATCTGATCACAACAACAGATCTCCACATGATCTGAAATATGAGTCATTTAACACTCCTGAATATGAAACCATAAGATCAGAGGAAGATCTCAAAGAAAACTCAATACTGTATTTTCCTGTTGAAGCCACGAGTACAACAGCCATATGTCACATGGTAGCATCTTCACATTGATCTCATCATCATCTGAGTCTCCTCGCTGCTCCTCTGGGTTTTTAGGAGAAACATCTCAGATGAAGGTGATCACAAGATGAGACTAAATTGAGATCTCCCCTATTTCTTAGGAGATGAAAAGACTCTGAGCAAAATATTTTTCCTCTGGGTGGTTCAGAAAAAAAACTCCACCAAATGGACTGAGATCCAGATAAATACCCTGACCCAGTTTCCCCACAAGGATCAATAAAGTTTGATCTGATTGGACCAGACGCGTCCAGAGTTTCAGAGTGATGTTGAGAATGTTACTAATTAAATTGACATCCTGTAACAAACTCCCAGAACAGTCTCACAGCTTTTCCCTCCGTCTGCCTGTCTGTCTGCCTGTCTGTCTGTACATGTGTTAACTGTGGTGGATGTGAACGGTGTGTTTGAGTGTCGTGTTGTCGGTCAGCTGAACAGATGTAAGATGTAAACCACAGAGCCGAAGGGCAAGACCATGTCTGTCTGTCTGTCTGTCTGTCTGTCTGTCTGGAAACTTGATTATGTCAATCTAAATTTCAGCACCTATAGCACTTTAAAGCTGCATTAGGCAATTTTTTCCCAAATGGCAGGGAGCGGTAACTGTATGTTGAGGGCTTCATTACCAAGAAGACCTGGATTTCCCTCTCTAGTCTGGATTGGTCACTGTGTGAGAAGATTTCCCACCAGTGACCAAACCGACACCAGGATTTAATCTGGACCAATAGGGTGACTCTATGGGACGGGACGCTCTGCTGCAGCATCACTTCCTGGTTCAGACTGAGGAGACCACTGGGAGGTTTCAGGATCTGACTACATCAAATTTAATATTTTAAATGAAATCTGAGGTTCTCTTTTGATTCATGATCTTTAGGGTTTTTAGTATTTTGATACGTGTTGTTTTTCTTTCTCTGTGTGTAATCTTTTCTTTTTTTGTGCTGAATTTGTGCTGATGGCAGATCGCTCCACTAGTATCAACAACATTACACTTGAAGAAAAGCCTTCACTCACATTTACTCTCATTGGAGGTGAAATGACCCGAGATTCAACCCAGAATCTTTTTCATTGAAAAATAATATTTTAAAACTTAATGCTACTTGGTAATTTGCTAAGGGGGAGGTTTTTTTGCAGACACACAGATACTGAACTTAATATACAACATGAATACAGACTAACAATATGTTTTATTGCATCTACTGTACTCTAATATTTATGATTATTACATTATGAATCACAACAGATTGAACAGCATTCCCGTTGAGCCACAGATCAGAAATAACACCAGTCTGTCCTCCTGTAATATTCAGTACTAAACAGAATCCCAACAGACGGGAAACGATCCCAGAGTGCAGTTGGTTCACCTGCTTCAACTGATCTGCTGTAATATTCATGTCGTCCGTCCACCAGCCTGCTGTCATGCTGAGTGAACACAGTCTCTCCTCTAATATTCATCAGACAGCGTAGTTCTGTGGCTGCTATGTGGTTTAAGATCTGCACATCTGAGCTGTTTCTACTCAGACCTGGACTAGTCCATGTTGGAGACTTGGACTAGTATGTTGGAGACTTGGACTAGTATGTTGGAGACCTGGACTAGTGTGTTGGAGACTTGGACCAGTATGTTGGAGACTTGGACTAGTATGTTGGAGACCTGGACTAGTATGTTGGAGACTTGGACTAGTGTGTTGGAGACTTGGACTAGTGTGTTGGAGACTTGGACTAGTATGTTGGAGACCTGGACTAGTGTGTTGGAGACTTGGACCAGTATGTTGGAGACCTAGACTAGTGTGTTGGAGACTTGGACTAATATGTTGGAGACCTGGACTAGTCCATGTTAGAGACCTGGACTAGTATGTTGGAGACCTAGACTAGTATGTTGGAGACCTGGACTAGTCCATGTTGGAGACCTGGACTAGTATGTTGGAGACCTAGACTAGTATGTTGGAGACCTGGACTGGTCCATGTTACCTTGAGGGTTTTGGGCATGCCTTCACTTGTGCACAGGTTTATTCAACACCTTTACTTTACAATGTCTTTCTAGTTGTTGTTGTTGGCTACAACCTAACATTATGGACCTAGTTGGTTTGGAGGTAAAGCAAACGTAGCTGCCTGCTAACATTAGCTAACATTATGGACCTAGTTGGTTTGGAGGTAAAGCTAACGTAGTTGCCTGCTAACATTAGCTAACATTATGGACCTAGTTGGTTTGGAGGTAAAGCTAACGTAGCTGCCTGCTAACATTAGCTAACATTATGGACCTAGTTGGTTTGGAGGTAAAGCTAACGTAGCTGCCTGCTAACAT
The DNA here is from genome assembly GCA_034670385.1 of Hoplostethus mediterraneus. Taxonomy (NCBI): domain Eukaryota; kingdom Metazoa; phylum Chordata; class Actinopteri; order Trachichthyiformes; family Trachichthyidae; genus Hoplostethus; species Hoplostethus mediterraneus. The sequence goes on from JAXDDW010000106.1 coordinate 54,948, forward strand.
TAGCTAACATTATGGACCTAGTTGGTTTGGAGGTAAAGCTAACGTAGCTGCCTGCTAACATTAACTAACATTATGGACCTAGTTGGTTTGGAGGTAAAGCTAACGTAGCTGCCTGCTAACATTAGCTAACATTATGGACCTAGTTGGTTTGGCGGTAAAGCTAACGTAGCTGCCTGCTAACATTAGCTAACATTATAGACCTAGTTGGTTTGGAGGTAAAGCTAACGTAGCTGCCTGCTAACATTAGCTAACATTATGGACCTAGTTGGTTTGGAGGTAAAGCTAACGTAGCTGCCTGCTAACATTAGCTAACACTATGGACCTAGTTGGTTTGGAGGTAAAGCTAACGTAGTTGCCTGCTAACATTAGCTAACATTATAGACCTAGTTGGTTTGGAGGTAAAGCTAACGTAGCTGCCTGCTAACATTAGCTAACATTATGGACCTAGTTGGTTTGGAGGTAAAGCTAACGTAGCTGCCTGCTAACATTAGCTAACATTATGGACCTAGTTGGTTTGGAGGTAAAGCTAACGTAGCTGCCTGCTAACATTAGCTAACATTATGGACCTAGTTGGTTTGGAGGTAAAGCTAACGTAGCTGCCTGCTAACATTAGCTAACATTATGGACCTAGTTGGTTTGGAGGTAAAGCAAACGTAGCTGCCTGCTAACATTAGCTAACACTATGGACCTAGTTGGTTTGGCGGTAAAGCTAACGTAGCTGCCTGCTAACATTAGCTAACATTATAGACCTAGTTGGTTTGGAGGTAAAGCTAACGTAGCTGCCTGCTAACATTAGCTAACATTATGGACCTAGTTGGTTTGGAGGTAAAGCTAACATAGCTGCCTGCTAACATTAGCTAACATTATAGACCTAGTTGGTTTGGAGGTAAAGCTAACGTAGCTGCCTGCTAACATTAGCTTCAGTCCAGTTGCTAGTCTTTGATTTGTTCCTTTACGGGTCATTTGGCCTCCAGCAGTTTGACATCGCTGTCCTGCAGGTTGTTTTTTATGCAGTGTAAATACAGTGAACGGGCTGTGATTGGACACCCCTGGATAGGACGACCTTGATATATTAACACATAGTTACTGGATCCAGACAGTAAATCAGACAGTCAGCTGTGACAGAACACGGTGATGATGTCATCAAAAAGTTGCCAGAACCTTGTAGGATGAACAGAACACTGCTAGCTGACCCTGTCTCACAGATCAGTGTGTGTGTGTGTGTGTGTGTGTGTGTGTGTGTGTGTGTGTGTGTGTGTGTGTGTGTGTGTGATGTGTTTGCGTAGCTCCAGCTCCCACCTCCATCATTGTGCTGTAGAGATGGAGAAACAGACAACTGACTGGAGATGAAGAACTAAAACTATGTGATGAATATACAGACAGATGGACAGACTGAGAAGGAGACAGAGAGAGAAAGAAAGAACTGAAGGAAGAATAGAAGAAAAAAGAGGAAAAATGAGAGAAAATAATTGGATTGAACTTTGAAAATAAGAGGAGAAAAGAGAAGAGTGAAGAAAAAAGATGAGAAAGAAAGAAAGAAAATAGGAGGGAATGAAAGAGAAGCTACTTTGAAGCCCCTGGCAGAAACAATATCAAAGCCAGAATGGATGAGGGATGGAGAGATGATGGATGAAGAGATAGGGGATGATGGATGGAGGATGGAGGCTGAGGAATGGAGGGATGAGGGATGGAGTGATGATGAATGAGGAATGGAGGGATGATGGATGAGGGATAGAGGGATTAGGGATAGATGACAGATGAGGGATGGTAGATTGGAGTTTTAGTTTTACAAACATTTCTTGGAGGCAGAAATAATCTCATTGGTTGAGTCAAACATTGGTGGGCGGAGCCAAACCTTTAACAAATGGTAAATGGTCTGTACTTATATAGCTTTTCTAGTCTTTTCCGACGACTCAAAGCGCTTTACACTACATTCACATTCACCCAAGTCATACACTGATGGCAGGGCGCTACCATGTAAGGTGCCAACCTGCACATCAGGGGAAACTAAGCATTTATACACTGAAGGTGAAGCAATTTGGGGTTCAGTGTCTTGCCCAAGGACACTTCAACATGCGGACTGGAGGATCGAACCGCCGATCTTCTGATTAGCGGACGACCCGCTCTACCTCCTGAGCCACAGCCACCCAACAAGTTAGCTAACTTAAATGACAAAGAAGGAACTTTGGTCAAATATGAATAAAATATAAATTACTTTTCATTCATTCCGGACCATGACATTCATGATGCTGGAAGCATAGCTAACTAGCTAACCTAGATAGCTATAGGCTAGTATGGCTAGTTTAGACTTGCTATGCTAGCTATGCTAACTAGCTAACTAGATAAGTTAGTATGACTAGATTGTGTTTCAGTTAGCAGCAGAGCGCCAGGCTCCATAATATTAGCTAGCTCCTCTCTTACCTCTTGTCTTTTTCACTGGGCTTCACTGATAACTGTCATTGTTCACTGTGGTTGTTTGGCTCCGCCCACTTAGGTTTATATCAACCAATGAGATTTAGTTTAATGAGACCTTTAATTAACTAAAACTCCAATCTGAGAGGGAGGGAGAGAGAGAGGGAGAGAGGGATGAACTGATGAAACAAACAAAGGAACAGAATCACATAGAGGACTGCTGAGGTCACTCAGTACAGGTTAGAACACACACACACACACACACACACACACACACACACACACACACACACACACACACACACACACACACACACACACACACCAGTAGGAACATGCATCCTAACAGACAACCTCACACACTCACACAAACACACACATACACACAATCCTGCATTGTGAATCTTGGACAGGACACCAGGGAAATTTGGAAAATAAAATAAAACCTGCTTGAAAATTGCATTTAAATAAAAGCGTGTTTTAGCGGCGATGCGGTCGTCCACCACAGAAGAAGAAGGAAGCCGGTCAAACATTTTACAACTTCTTCCAACCTTTGAAGAAACAATGAGTGGTGAATGTTGGCAAAAAGCCAGGGTCATGTTGGAAGTGTCCCGTTAACGTTTGTAACGTTACCGGCAGGGATCTTTGTAACCGGTGGAAACAGGCGACGGCATCAGCTCAGCTCTTCAGACGAGGAGCTGAGAACATTTGGATCTTACACACATTGAGCTTTAAATAATTTATCCTATTACTGTTATGTATTTTTAATGTGTAAATCAACTGACCCTTCAATAAGCTCCTCCCCTGGAAGTTAGATTGACCAATCCTAGCTTAGCAACCGTTTCCCTGAATGAAGAAAGGCTGAGGCAACATGTCTGAGGAACATGTACTAGCATGTCTGAGGAGGAACATGTACTAGCATGTCTGAGGAACATGTACTAGCATGTCTGAGGAGGAACATGTACTAGCATGTCTGAGGAACATGTACTAGCATGTCTGAGGAGGAACGTGTACTAGCATGTCTGAGGAACATGTACTAGCGCTGCAGGTTTCCCAAGACGTCAACCGTGTTTCTAGTTTGTGAAGCAGAGCGACACGCCGCCAGGCCGTGGCGTCATACGTCTTCCAATCTGTTTACAGATGAATGGATCACCACACATGCTAACCTACTAGCAGCTCAAGCTAGTTAGCTTTAGCTTGCTGACATTATCCCTGGTTCAGTCTTAGTAGCTATAGTTACCATACATTAGCAGAGGTGTTCATCTACAGCTTAGCCTCCCTAGAAATATCAACGAGACCCAATGCTGTCAGATTGGATTGGTTGTCCAACCTAGCAACAGTAACCAAGGGGGGCGGGACTTAGCAAAGTCTGGTATCAACCATCTTTGTCCATCATCTTTCATGGAAGCAGAGTGAGAGATCTCAAAAAAAGATGTAGGTGGAACAGAAGGAAATGCCCTGAAACACACACACACACACACACACACACACACACACACACACCTACAACACTCGCATACACACAAATACTGCAGTCAGTACGTGAGTATGTGGAAGTGTGTGTGTGTGGGCGGAGCCTCACCTTGGTCTCTCTCTCCTCCAGCAGCGTCTCCAGCCTCTTCTGTGCCGCTCGGCCCTCGTGGTCATCGCTGACGATGAGGATGATGTGGTTCCACCTGAACTCCCTCATCATGTCGAACCAGACCTGGGCCTGGTGGGAGTAGGGCGGGACTGTCCTGAGGAAGGACAGGTGGATGCTCTGGGGTGGGGGTGGGGGTGGTGGGGGGCGTTGACAACATCATATTGAAAAACGTTCTACATGTTCTAGATGAGTCTGCTGGAACACACACACACACACACACACACACTCAGAAAATATATATCCATAATGATTTATAAAGTATTATTAATATTGTAAATTAAAATGCATGACACACTGAGCTGGTATCAATATTCAATATACTGGAAAGGGAAGCTGGTTTGAATGTTATCAATATTCAGAATAATGATAAAGAGAAAGCCAGTGTAAATGTTAAAGGGACATTGTAAAACAATCAGTATTGTAAATATCCTTCAATAAATATATGAAGGATTTCCTCAATACTGAGTATGAAATAGTTCTGAAACATTGACTGATGAAGGTCAAGCAGCAGGTATTTTCCTCCTTGTGCTAATGGAACATTTTAAATATTTCATCAGTATTCTAAATATTGTCAGTTCAGACCAGGAGAAGCTCGGTGGTCCAGTTGGAACCAGGAAAGATGAGGCGAAATATTCCATCAATATTGAAAATCTAAAAAATACGAAAAGAGCCTCTTGAATATTCTACAACCTGCAGGTAATGGAGCGTCTTCTAACCAGTGTGTGTGTGTGTGTGTGTGTGTGTGTGTGTGTGTGTGTGTGAGACAAGGTGATATATCCACCTATGGATTTTCCAAGTCATAGGTTCTGGAAAAATTGTCATCTAAATATAACAGTATATTGACCAAGCCTCTCAATGAACCAAGCCAACATGGAGCATGAACAGTGTGTTGTGATGATGATGATGATGATGATGATGATGATGATGATGATGATGGTGGTGGTGAACCCTCAGCTCTGTGTCTTTATTTCAGCTCGGCAAAGTTCTTGAATCTTGAAAATCATATTTTACTAAATACAAGTTGCTGGTCTCTGAACCCTTTGACCCCTAGTTCCCATTGACCCCTAGACCCCTAGTTCCCATTGACCCCTAGACCCCTAGTTCCCATTGACCCCTAGTTCTCATTGACCCCTAGTTCCCATTGACCCCTAGACCCCTAGTTCCCATTGACCCCTAGTTCTCATTGACCCCCCTAGTTCCCATTGACCCCTAGTTCCCATTGACCCATTGACCCCTAGTTCTCATTGACCCCTAGACCCCTAGTTCCCATTGACCCCTAGTTCTCATTGACCCCTAGACCCCTAGTTCCCATTGACCCCTAGTTCTCATTGACCCCTAGACCCCTAGTTCCCATTGACCCCTAGACCCCTAGTTCCCATTGACCCCTAGACCCCTAGTTCCCATTGACCCTTATTTCCCATTGACCCCTAGTTCTCATTGATCCCTAGACCCCTAGTTCCCCTTGACCCCTAGTTCTCATTGACCCCTAGACCCCTAGTTCCCCTTGACCCCTAGTTCCCATTGACCCCTAGACTCCTAGACCTCATTGATCCCTAGTTCCCATTGACCCCTAGTTCCCCTAGACCCCTAGTTCCCATTGACCCCCAATTCCCATTGACCCCTAGACTCCATTGACCCCTAGTTCCCAATTGACCCCTAGACCCCTAGTTCCCATTGGTCCCTAGTTCCCATTGACCCCTAGTTCCCATCGACCCCTAGTTCCCATTGACCCATTGATCCCTAGTTCCCCTAGACCTCTAGTTCCCATTGACCCCCATTGCCTCTTTGTTTGGTCCTAGTTGGCTGATTACTTTCGTGCAACTTTATTAACACACTTAAAAATCAGTTTTACAGCACAAATGTATAAAGCTATCGCATAAGGAAACCATACTTTTTCAGTATGAGGCCATTTGATTGATTTCCTATACATTATTTTCAGTGCTTGCTTGTATTGTGATATGATGGTTTGACTGTTGACCAGATGGTTACACCATATGATATATATACACCATAAGTGTGAAAGTACCATTGCATGCATCAACAGCTGTGCTACCTTAAGAGGTATATAGTGTCTTATCCGAAAACAGTTTACATTTGTTTTAACTGTCTTTTTTCACTTTTTCACATGTTTAGCACATTTTAATGACACCAAGAAACTGGAACTCATTTCCCTCCTCTGTCTCCTCCTGGTCAATCTTTATTACAAGGTTTTTTTTACTCTTATAGAAACACATATTGAGGCTGTTTTTTTAGATTCAAAGTCAAATGGTTTTATAATTATTATTATTATTATTATTATTATTATTATACATATACATACATATAATTATTATTATTATTATTATACATATATAATAGTATCATCCGCATACATTTGTCAGCACCACTACAGCTTTCCAGTAAATCATTTATGTACAAGCCAAAAAGCAACGGTCCCAAGATTGAGCCCTGGTGATGGGCATGGGCATTCCTGATGATGAAGATGATGGGGATGATGATGACAGTGGTGATGAAGGCTACCTTGTCAGAGTAGATGGACATGCGTGTCGTCAGGCCAACCACAGGGATCCGGTAGAAGCCAGCAGTGTAGGAGACGGGTGTTGGCGTCAGGTGGTCGTTGGACTGGGGGGGGTGGCTCACTAGGATGGCGTACACCTGGAGCAGAAGAAGAAGACAGGGAAACTTTATTTAGGAAACTTTATTTAGAAAACAGGTTGGATTCAAATGGTTACACACCTCAACCCCTCAGCCCGCTGAGCCAGCAGGATGTCCCAGAATAACACATTATAACATTATCGAGAGTAGGACAGGTAGCCATTATCATCATGTTTCAAAAACACACACACAGGAACATCCTATTTCCTGTCATCTCATGATATCATTAAAAAGCAGCCGTGTTTCACGTTAAACACTGAACTTTATAAAATAGGTAAGTTGAATACAGGCCTCTGATTGGTCGATAGCCGTGGTATATATCCTGTAAACCCCCGTTACCATGGCGACCATTCCATATCACTTCGCTGTTAATAATAGAAAGCAATTGTTGCTTCAGACTACTATGGCACAAAACGCTAATTTTGTATATTATTAAATAAGTATAGAGTATTTATTTATTGAGTTTCCTGTAGGTGGCGCTCTTTTCTTTGTCTGTTCAGCCATGGTGGCTATCGCTGCTCATGCTAACTACCCAGTTCTTCTGTTGAAACATAAAACGCATCACTTCCTGTCTCCAGAGGATTTCTCCCAGGAAAGACCTACCTGACCCTGGGTGTTGAGAACCTGATGAAGGATCTACTGGTTATTTAATACAACGGCTCCATCTGGTCTTTAGGAGGGTGTTTGATAAAGGGATTCATCCAGTATTGTAACTGGCAGTAAACTGGCTGGCTGTCTGTCTGTCTGCCTGCCTGCCTGTCTGTCTGCCAGCTGCCAACAGAACAGCCTATGGGCTCAGAGTGTGGTGGTTTAACACACAGCTGGTTTAGATTAGCATGATTAGTTAGAAACACGATTCATCAACACAGCTGAGATTAATGTCATTATAATGAAAAGTGATGTAAATACATCTGGTGAAACACACACACACACACACACACACACACACACACACACACCAGTATTTGCAGGATTATATGTGATGTGTTACCAGCAGATGAACTGAACTGAAAACTGAAGGATCATTTTATAGTTTAATCATTTTCCTTGTGAAGCAGCAAGAATCTGCAGTGTAAACCAGCAAACCATTAACAAACTATTAATACCAATAATACCATTAATACCAATAATACCATTAATACAATGAGGTTATTTGAAATAAATGAGGTCATGTTCCCAGTAGGAAGCAGCAGCTCTCAGCCTCCCTGACAAAGCATCTGATCTAATTCTTAATTAAAAAATACATTTTAATCACATTTTAATCAACCAGAGCTTCATTTCTGTCCCAGTCTGACACCATTTAGATCACAGATCAGATCACATCAAGGTCATTTAAATCAGAAAGATATCTACTACGAAATGTCCACAGGAGATGGATTCATCCAGTTACAACTAAACTATAATATAGTATAGTATAGTGTACTATAATATAATATAATATAATTTAATAAAATATAATAAATATAATAAAATATAATAAAATATAATAAATAATATAATATAATATAATATACAACTAAACATCAAACCGTCTCATAAGATGAAAAATCAACACGACTCAGGAATCACATCGAACAAAAGAGTAAATCCTCTGTTGTTCATCTCTGTCTCTCTTTCCTGTCTCTCTCTCTCTTGTCTCTCTCTCTTTCCTGTCTCTCTCTCTTGTCTCTCTCTCTCCTGTTTTAGCGTCATCACCGCTGGCTCTCTAATCCCTCCATCCCTCTGCTGGGAGAGAGAGAGTGGGCGAGAGACATAGAGACACAGTGAGAGAGGCTGTTAATCGGTCCATCTCTCAGCAACAAAGCAGCTGAGCTGTCCACCAGATGGACGCCATGTTGGCCTCATTTCCTCTACGATGGGAATATGAAGGGCCCTACCAAGGAAACACATTACAGAAGGGCCCTACCAAGGAAACACATTACAGAAGGGCCCTACCAAGGAAACACATTACAGAAGGGCCCTACCAAGTAAACACATTACAGAAGGGCCCTATGAAGGGAACACATTACAGAAGGGCCCTACAAAGGAAACACAATACAGAAGGGCCTTACGAAGGGAACATGTTGTAGAAGGGCCCTACCAAGGAAACACATTACAGAAGGGCCCTACCAAGGAAACACAATACAGAAGGGCCCTATGAAGGGAACACGTTACAGAAGGGCCCTACCAAGGAAACACATTACAGAAGGGCCCTACGAAGGAAACACAATACAGAAGGGCCCTACGAAGGGAACACATTAAAGAAGGGCCCTACGAAGGGAACACATTACAGAAGGGCCCTACGAAGGGAACACATTAAAGAAGGGCCCTACGAAGGGAACACATTAAAGAAGGGCCCTACCAAGGAAACACATTAAAGAAGGGCCCTACGAAGGGAACACATTACAGAAGGGCCCTACAAAGGAAACACATTACAGAAGGGCCCTACAAAGGAAACACATTATAGAAGGGCCCTACAAAGGAAACACATTACAGAAGGGCCTTACGAAGGGAACATGTTGTAGAAGGGCCCTACCAAGGAAACACATTACAGAAGGGCCCTACAAAGGAAACACAATACAGAAGGGCCCTATGAAGGGAACACGTTACAGAAGGGCCCTACAAAAGAAACACATTACAGAAGGGCCCTACGAAGGGAACATGTTGTAGAAGGGCCCTACCAAGGAAACACATTACAGAAGGGCCCTACGAAGGGAACACATTAAAGAAGGGCCCTACGAAGGGAACACATTAAAGAAGGGCCCTACGAAGGGAACACATTAAAGAAGGGCCCTACGAAGGGAACACATTACAGAAGGGCCCTACGAAGGGAACACATTAAAGAAGGGCCCTACGAAGGGAACACATTACAGAAGGGCCCTACGAAGGGAACACATTAAAGAAGGGCCCTACGAAGGGAACACATTAAAGAAGGGCCCTACCAAGGAAACACATTATAGAAGGGCCCTACCAAGGAAACACATTAAAGAAGGGCCCTATGAAGGGAACACATTACAGAAGGGCCCTACAAAGGAAACACATTACAGAAGGGCCCTACAAAGGAAACACATTATAGAAGGGCCCTACAAAGGAAACACATTACAGAAGGGCCTTACGAAGGGAACATGTTGTAGAAGGGCCCTACCAAGGAAACACATTACAGAAGGGCCCTACAAAGGAAACACAATACAGAAGGGCCCTATGAAGGGAACACGTTACAGAAGGGCCCTACAAAAGAAACACATTACAGAAGGGCCCTACGAAGGGAACATGTTGTAGAAGGGCCCTACCAAGGAAACACATTACAGAAGGGCCCTACGAAGGGAACACATTAAAGAAGGGCCCTACGAAGGGAACACATTACAGAAGGGCCCTACGAAGGGAACACATTAAAGAAGGGCCCTACCAAGGAAACACATTACAGAAGGGCCCTACCAAGGAAACACATTAAAGAAGGGCCCTACGAAGGGAACACATTACAGAAGGGCCTTACGAAGGGAACATGTTGTAGAAGGGCCCTACCAAGGAAACACATTACAGAAGGGCCCTACAAAGGGAACATGTTGTAGAAGGGCCTATGAAATGTCTTGTATAATTGGTACAACTCAGACCACCTGATGGTTCTTGGCTGGGTGGACCTGAACCCTGGGCTGGTATCGGAGGAGACTCAAATCATTAATTCAGTTTGATTTAAAGTCTTCAGGACGCTTCGTCACGCCGATACCAGATGAACTCAAAGAGCTTTTCATTTCCCCCCGAACCCGTTCATCCCCACGCTGTTCATAATGGCTTTTATATCATCTCGAAGTGCCTGGCCAGATAATGAATATTAACATTGAGCTCAGTGAAGGACATCTTAACGAGCTGGACGCCTCGTTAGCACAGAGCAGAGGAGATCAGACTTTCACCCTGAGACAGACAGAGAGACAGACAGACAGACAGACAGAGAGACAGACAGACAGACAGACAGGCGATGATGAAGGTTATTAAACTAGAAATGGGCAGAATAAAAGGAACCAGGAAATGAAATGATGATGAGACCAAGAAACAAACAGCTCCATCATTCAAGGTATTTGTCTTATTTCATTCTCTGCCTCCCCTAAATATCACTGAATGTAAAGAATCTGTCAATGCCATTTAATTTTCTAACTGCAGAAGCATATTGATCATCCTGCCTGAGTGGTGCTGGTCCGTGGATTGGCCATGATGTTGTTCTGGATCGATCGATATCGACGAGTGTGTCCATGCTTCTCTATTCAGGTTGTTGTCATGGAATGGATCTGTACCCCTAAAAAGTTGTGTGTGCACTTCGTTGTGGCCTCAGTGGTGTTGAGTGTTGAGCTCTTTGCTGTTCTCTTAAATATTACATTCTTAATTTAGGCTTGTGACAGTGGTAATTCTCTCTCTCTCTCTCTCTCTCTCTCCTCTCTCTCTCTCTCTTTCTCTCTCTCTCAAGAACTGATCACAGTAAAGCATGGCAAGAAACTATGAACGCTGTCGATGCTGATTCAGCAGAAACACACTCTGTTGATGAGGTAAAGAAACATAGACAGACAGACAGACAGACAGAGAGACAGACAGACAGACAGACACAGAGAGACAGACAGACACCACCAAGCGTTTGACCAGTGAAGGACTTGAAGCTCCCATGATGCTTTGGGTGGGAGAGTATGATTGACTTGATGCTTTACTGGGTGAAGCGAAACTGAACCAGAGATGGAGTGAATGAGAAGAACAGAGAAAGAAGAGAGGAAGAGAAAAGAGGAGAGGAAGAGAGAGACTTTACCCTTCACCTCCGCAGAGGGTATTCAGAAGAGCATGTACAACTACATTACCCACAATCCCCCTGGAATGACTCTTTTGTCCTCTAATACTGGAGCTGTCTACTCTCCCCTCCACCCGTCCTTCGACCCTTCCTTCTTTCCCTCCCTCCACTGCTTCCTTCCTTCCATACCTCATCCCTCTCTCTCCCTTCCCATCAGATCAGATGATGTACTCTTGCCTCCTCTTCTTCTCCTCCCTGGATTTTCTTTCCTCCCCTCCTTTACTCTTCCACTCACTCTGTTTCTTTTCTTTTCTTTCTTTCATTCTCTCTCTCTTTCTACTCTTTTTCTTCTCTCTCTCAGTGGTAAACAGTCCTATCAAAGAGAGAGAGAGAGAGAGCAAGAGAGAGAGAGAGAGAGAGAGAGAGCGAGTGAGGGAGAGCGAGAGAGAGAGGGTGAGAGAGAGAGTGAGAGAGAGAGGGTGAGAGAGAGAGCGAGAGAGAGAGGGTGAGACAGTTATTTGTCTAACACACCAGACTCTGAAACCAGTTTAACCGCCGATGAGAAAAACAACAGGCCCTCCTGCTCCTACCTGGTTGGAGATCAGGTCCTCGCAGACGGACAGCGCCATCTGGATGGCGTTGGGCTTGTGGGTGACGGAGATGGCGTTCATCTTGAACTTGTCCTTGCCGTAGAGGGCGTTGGCCTGGCTCACCGCCTCCTTGAACACCTGCTCGTAGCGCTTCTGGCTCAGCACGGCGCCGATGTTCACCAGCCGCGGCTCGCACCGGCACCGGGCCACCGAGCAGCACTGCAGCACCGCCAGCAGCAGGACGCCGTGCAGCTTCACTGGGGAGGAAGAGGAGGAGGAGAAGACTGATGAAGAGTGACGAAGGTGATCTGATCTGGTTCAGAGGAAGAAAGTGATGAAGATGAAGGTGGTTTAGATGAACGTGATGAAGAGGATGGTGTTTTATAGGAAGAAAGTGATGAAGAGGATGGTGTTTTATAGGAAGAAAGTGATGAAAATGAAGGTGGTTTAGATGAACGTGATGAAGAGGATGGTGTTTTATAGGAAGAAAGTGATGAAGAGGATGGTGTTTTAGAGGAAAGTGATGAAGAGGATGGTGTGTGAGAGGAAAGTGATGAAGAGGATGGTGTTTTAGAGGAGGAAAGTGATGAAGAGGATGGTGTTTAAGAGGAAGGAGGTGATGAAGAGGATGGTGTTTTAGAGGAAAAAGATGAAGAGGAAGGTGGTTTAGATGAAAGTGATGAAGAGGAAGGTGGTTTAGATGAAAGTGATGAAGAGGATGATGTTTTATAGGAAGAAAGTGATGAAGAGGATGGTGTTTGAGCGGAAAGTGATGAAGATGATGTTGGTTTAGAGGAAGGAGGTGATGAAGAGGATGGTGTTTTAATAGAACGTGATGAAGAGGATGGATGTGTTTTTAGTTTACACTGAAGAGGAAGACGGGTGAAGCAGCACGTGGAGAAATGTGTCCCGCGAGCTGACAGAGATGATATAAATTATGAAATATCACTTACTGCTGTTGACCGGATCCGCCGCTTTCATCGGTTTGACGGTGAATCTATCGGTTCTTAATACTGGATCCGGTAGTCGCGTCGGTCAGTTCGGTCTCCTGTTGATTTCACATGAATTGTCTCTGTTTTGGAAATCAGAACCGGAGAGTTTCTCTCTTGTGAAATCAGAAATCAGCCCGTTAACGGTGATCGGTCGCGTCCTATCGATTCAGGATTGTTTTGTAATTTAGAGATCAGATATTAAACCGCCAATTCATCCGTTCCACCTGTTTTTGCTCGGTTCCGCGTCGTCTCGTGCTAGCTGGCGTTAAATCTCGTTCTTGTCGTGTTTGGGTTGATGAATTGTTTGTGATTCATAAATTACGTATTCAATTATAAATCCGTTGACATTGTTCATTTCGGTCCGCGTTCGTCCTGTTGATTCAGATTTCTTTCTCACGGTTGTTTTTGCCTTAAAAATTGTTGTTGTTTGAATTTTTAAATCACATTTTAAATCATGAATCCGTTAAATAAAATCCGTTGGTTCTGTTGGCTTCTGATGCGCGCGGACTTCCAGATGACCTGATGCTCGCGAGCCGCGGTCTGTCCTTGGATGCTGGACGCTCGTGCCCGTTCCGACAGGAGGGTGGGGGGGGTGGAAATGCGCGTGGCTGCCTGATCGCGGGCGCCAACGTTTCTGCCTGCCCGGTGGATGGATGCGCGTGCACGTGAATTAATGCAACGCCACGTTTCCGGTCCCCGCTGTCAGGGAGGGTCTGAATAAAACACCTGAGAAATATATTTATATAATCTAGTTAGTTTTCATGTATTTCTTTTTTTTAAAATTTATTTATTTATTTGATTGTTTGTTTGTTTGTTTATGCATTCAGCCATCTGTCTGTCTGTCTGTCTGTCTATCTGTCTGTCTGTCTGTCTATCTATAATATAATATAATCTGTCCTGATTTGGATCAACTCTCTAATCAATAGTTCCTTGGCTCAAGGCCGATCAGTTCACCAAACCTCATGGAAATCTGTTCATAAGTAATCCTGCTGAAGGACAGGCAGACAGACAGACAGGCAGACAGACAGGCAGACAGGCAGGCAGACAGACAGACAGACAGGCAGACAGACAGACAAGCAGGCAGGCAGACAGACAGACAGACAGGTAGGTTGATGTTAAACCACGTGAAGAGAAATACTTCATCACAATACATGTTTCCTGTGAGGCAGGTTGAGTCTAAAAGCCTCCAGACTGGGAGGTTACTGGTCAGACTGGGAGGTTACTGGTCAGACTGGGAGGTTACTGGTCAGACTGGGATGTTACTGGTCAGACTGGGATGTTACTGGTTAGACTGGGATGTTACTGGTTAGACTGGGATGTTACTGGTCAGACTGGGAGGTTACTGGTCAGACCGGGAGGTTACTGGTCGGACTGGGATGTTACTGGTTAGACTGGGATGTTACTGGTTAGACTGGGATGTTACTGGTCAGACTGGGAGGTTACTGGTCAGACTGGGAGGTTACTGGTCAGACCGGGAGGTTACTGGTCGGACTGGGATGTTACTGGTTAGACTGGGATGTTACTGGTTAGACTGGGAGGTTACTGGTCAGACTGGGATGTTACTGGTTAGACTAGGATGTTACTGGTTAGACTGGATTTCAATCTCACCCTAACAGAAATAACATTCCTCTGGTTTGGCAGCCATTGTGTGTGTGTGTGTGTGTGTGTGTGCGTGTGCGTGTGCGCGATGTCTTCCATCCATTGAATCTCCATATGAAACCACAGACGTGATGCAGAAGCTGTTTCTTGTTTGTTGGTTTCATTCCTGTTTCCTGATCCAATGATCACATTTATCACCTCGGAGCAGATGGTTGACGTGGTAACGGGATGCAGCTCCAGATCCCCGTTACCACGGAAACAAGCACCTCCAACCCCCTTCCATTCACCAGACATAACTTATAATTAACACTCTCACACGCTCACACACACCGCCTCGCTTTGCTGACATTTATACACACCAGACCGGCTGTTTCTAAAATAACACACACACACACACACACACACACACGCTTTCTCTT
>JAXDDW010000106.1:75000-82500 GCA_034670385.1 Hoplostethus mediterraneus
GAGGCTCATGTCAAGAACAGCAGGACAGCACCCCCCTGTGGTGGAGTCTTCCTCATGTTGAGTCTTCCTCATGTTGAGTCTTCCTCATGTTGAGTCTTCCTCATGTTTCATTCTTAACATCAGTTGAGAAAAAAACTGGACCTTAGTTTCCTACAGACTCTGTAACTAAACAGAGTTAATAAATAAGGGTTTCATATTGAAAGTCCTATTATCCATGACTGATGGGGGTTTCTACACTCTGATTGGCTGACAACAGAGATGTTGTCCCCTATTGGCCAAGCACTCCCTGAGGTCCAACAGCTCCAACCCACCAACCACTACAGCAGCTTACTTCACTAGTCAACACCTTCAACCAGAAAGGAGGAACTAGTTAGTGAACTGAGTGATTGGTTGGAATGAAAGTGACTTCCTACCTGTGTTGGTTTGTGGTCACGGCGCCTCCTGGTGGACAAACAGAGCAGCCTGATGTTATGATTATAATGATAGATACTTTATTGATTCCTGGGGGGGAAATTCTGGAGTTGCAGCAGCATAATAGAATCACAAGAAACAGAATGCACAAAATACCAAATACATGGCCTAAATACTAGAATACACATTAGACATGAAGTAGAAATCCCATTACATTACAAAGTGCACCATATGAAACATGACACCTCTTCCAATCCCACCTAAAGTAATCTTCTGTTATTGATTATGGTTGTCCTGTAGTACCCCCCTGGCCTGAGGCTGAACCCAACCAGCTCTGTCCCTCTCTCTCTCCTGTACAACTGTCTAAATTAATACAAATAAATAAAGCAATTTCAAATTCAATACATTTTATCAGTTTAAACGATCAGAAAAGAGTGATAGTGAGAATGGCCTGTTGGGGGTTATTGGGTGGCTGCAGGTCTTCCTCCCGGACAGCAGGGGGCGACGCCGGGCAGCTTGTTGACACTCAGCCGAGGCTGCTAGCTGTCTACGGGTAAGGTTAGCTTAGCTAGCTTACATTTACAGGTTGACGTCATATATTTATCTTTATAGTGACACTGGAAACCAGCCAGCAGAGCTGAAACCTACAATCGGACTTAGCTAGCGTTAGCCTAGCACGCTGTTAGCCGGAGCCCGTCCCGTTCTCTCCAGCATGTAGAGACTCCATTACAACATCAGTCAGCTTACTGTTGGTTTGTTTGTGGGCAGAGAAACAAACATGGTAGAAGAAGCTTTCGTAACTAGCACAGATCACCCGGAGCCTATAGGTGATTCGGCATACATCTAACGCACCCCGCAGCTCGTGCTAGGTGCCCTCTTGTCGCACCGCCCACCGGAACACACGGACAGGCGACCCGTTCCTCAGAGTTGAACTGTTACTGAACTAGCTGCTGCTGCTGGATCACATGAATGGATTTAATTCACCGTTGGCTCATAACGACGCGTGACAGGTCTCGAGCCAACTTTACTAGTTGTGTCCGATACGTAAAGCAACATTTAACTAACTGATTTCTTTAACCGAGTTTGGCAGAACAGTTATATGGTAGTTTAGGTAAGTAGGTAGGCATCGTTAACAGGTCGGTAGTTAAGGCAGGTAGGTCGTATTTGTGTTATATATATGAGTCTGGATTTAAACACGGAGGCAGGAAGGTGTTGTTGGTGCTGAGAGGTCAGAGGTCACCTGGTCCAGACTCATCATGGTGAAACAGCAGCGGAGGGCAGACATGTAAGGACTGTTATGGTTGGTTTCTGCCTCATATTCTCTCTCTCTCTCTCTCTCTCTCTCTCTCTCTCTCTCTCTCTCTCTCTCTCTCTCTCTCTCTCTCTCTCTCTCTCTCTCTCTCTCTCTCTCTCTCTCTCTCTCGTCACCGGTCACCTGAAAAGTTCAGAGCACAACTAATGACCTCATTTCCATCTGTCCATCCTCTCCTCTCTGGTAGCAGCATGACGCGGGTTCGATTCTCTCTCGGACCGATCCGGAGGACACAGTCTGTCTCCCAGCAGGTACAGGACCACTGACACACCCAGCATGTGGTCTGTAGATCCGCGCAGTCCAGCCAGATACCGGTAGGATACCTGGCTATCAGGCTACCTGGCTACCTGGTTATCAGGCTACCTGGCTATCAGACTACCTGGCTACCTGGTTATCAGGCTACTAGGTTATCAGACTACCTGGCTACCTGGCTATCAGACTACCTGGCTACCTGGTTATCAGGCTACCTGGCTATCAGGCTACCTGGCTACCTGGTTATCAGGCTACCTGGCTGTTAGGCTACCTGGCTATGTGGCTCAGGAGGGTCTGTGTGTGTTTGAATGATTAGGTTCCCCTGATGTGCAGGTGCATGGTAGCCCTGCCATCAGTGGGTGAATGTGAATGTAGTGTAAATCGCTTTGAGTGGTCGGAAGACTAGAAAGGCGCTGTGCAGTACCTGTACTACCAGTACTGCAGTACCTGTGCAGTACCTGTACTACCAGTACTGCAGTACCTGTGCAGTACCTGGCTCGCCGTGGGAGTGGATCTGTTTGTACAGACGAACCATCTCATTCATTAGTTTTTTATTTGTCAGGTTCCAGCCAGGAAGGGGACAGGAAGTGCTGATATCCAGCGGTGCTGCAGTACCACCGAGGAAGAGCGAGGTGACAGACAGAGCCAGCAGCAGGATCCGGGGTGGGATGGAGGTGCAGGTGCAGGTGCAGGTGCAGGTGGAGCGGCGCTGAAGCGACGGCGGCTGGACGGGTCAGTCGGAGCTCAGTCTCTCTGGTTCATTTGCAGTAGGAGGATCCAGTTCTGCTGTTGCCCTGTGCTCCTCTCTGAGGTCACGACAGGATGTTGTTGTACCGCTGCTCTCGTACGTCACGATGGAAAATGTTTTAATACCGCAATCGATATTCACATCCAGTGTCTGAAATCTGCCAAATTAAATCTAAAAAGTACCTCCAAGGAATATTTTTTTTACCAGCCGAAATGATAATTTTTTCATGGAAATATGAAAGAATAGAAGTTTAGATGCAACCGCTTTGTGGCAGCCAATCAGGAGCCTGTTTCAAACACAACCTTTGCTTTGCTTTGATTTGATTGGCTGACATCAAGTTTGAGGACAGACAAAGACCAAAGACTTCTCGTCTCTAAAAGGGACTACTGTCTAACCTGGCATGTTGACATGAAAGTGATTGATTATTAAAACTGCAACATAAACTTTCATTGCATCTCTGATTGGCTGATGAAATGTTTGATGGAGAGCGAGACGTTTTGTTCATCGACACCAGGAGACTGAATCCTGCAGCATGAACACGTTCTGCTTCTGGACCTTAAATGTGATCTAGCCCATTGAATCTGTCCCACAGAACAGAGGAGGCTGGAACACTGACCAATGGAGAGAGGCTCCCAGGGTCATGTGATCAACCAGGAAGTGAGAGCTGTTGCTCTGGAGGTGAGGAGGAGCGGGGGGGACAGGAAGTATTTTGTATAATATTTCATTCTCATTGACGTGTGTGTGTGTGTGTGTGTGTGTGTGTGTGTGTGTGTGTGTGTGTGTGTGTGTGTGTGTGTGTGTTAGACAGTGCTGCTGTTGTGTCCAGGCCTCCTCCGGACCAGCAGGGGGCAGCAGAGCGCTGTGAGGACAGCAGAGCAGCTGAGGTGAGTTAATCTACAGAGGAAGGAACCCCAGACTGATGGTGCTAGTTAGTTGGTTGGTTAGTTAGTTAGTCAGTCAGTCTCCTCTCCAGCTAACCATCCATCACCTGGAGTCCTCTTCTGTTCCACACTTCTAGTTGGCTGGTAGAACACTGAAGGTTGCTGGTGTTTTTTAGGATGAACCCTTTTATCATCCCTCTATCATCCCTCTATCATCCCTCTATCATCCCTCTATACCTCTATCATCCCTCTATCATCCCTCTATACCTCTATCATCCCTCTATCATCCCTCTATACCTCTATCATCCCTCTATCATCCCTCTATACCTCTATCATCCCTCTATCATCCCTCTATACCTCTATCATCCCTCTATCATCCCTCTATACCTCTATCATCCCTCTATACCTCTATCATCCCTCTATCATCCCTCTATACCTCTATCATCCCTCTATCATCCCTCTATACCCTCTATCATCCCTCTATACCCTCTATCATCCCTCTATCATCCCTCTATACCCTCTATCATCCCTCTATCATACCTCTATCATCCCTCTATCATCCCTCTATACCTCTATCATCCCTCTATCATCCCTCTATCATCCCTCTATCATCCCTCTATACCTCTATCATCCCTCTATCATCCCTCTATACCTCTATCATCCCTCTATCATCCCTCTATACCTCTATCATCCCTCTATCATCCCTCTATCATCCCTCTATACCTCTATCATCCCTCTATCATCCCTCTATACCTCTATCATCCCTCTATCATCCCTCTATACCTCTATCATCCCTCTATCATCCCTCTATACCCTCTATCATCCCTCTATACCCTCTATCATCCCTCTATCATCCCTCTATACCCTCTATCATCCCTCTATCATCCCTCTATCATCCCTCTATACCTCTATCATCCCTCTATACCTCTATCATCCCTCTATCATCCCTCTATATCCTCTATCATCCTCTATCATCCCTCTATACCTCTATCATCCCTCTATCATCCCTCTATACCTCTATCATCCCTCTATCATCCCTCTATACCTCTATCATCCCTCTATCATCCCTCTATCATCCCTCTATACCTCTATCATCCCTCTATCATCCCTCTATACCTCTATCATCCTCTATCATCCCTCTATACCTCTATCATCCCTCTATCATCCCTCTATACCCTCTATCATCCCTCTATCATCCCTCTATCATCCCTCTATACCTCTATCATCCCTCTATCATCCTCTATCACCTCTATCATCCCTCTATCATCCCTCTATACCTCTATCATCCCTCTATCATCCTCTATACCTCTATCATCCTCTATCATCCTCTATACCTCTATCATCCCTCTATCATCCCTCTATACCTCTATCATCCCTCTATCATCCCTCTATACCTCTATCATCCCTCTATCATCCCTCTATACCTCTATCATCCCTCTATATCCTCTATCATCCCTCTATCATCCTCTATCATCCCTCTATACCTCTATCATCCCTCTATCATCCCTCTATACCTCTATCATCCCTCTATCATCCCTCTATACCTCTATCATCCTCTATCATCCCTCTATACCTCTATCATCCCTCTATCATTCCTCTATACCTCTATCATCCCTCTATCATCCCTCTATCATCCTCTATACCTCTATCATCCTCTATCATCCCTCTATACCTCTATCATCCCTCTATCATCCTCTATCATCCCTCTATACCTCTATCATCCCTCTATCATCCTCTATCATCCCTCTATACCTCTATCATCCCTCTATACCTCTATCATCCCTCTATCATCCTCTATCATCCCTCTATCACCTCTATCATCCCTCTATACCTCTATCATCCCTCTATACCTCTATCATCCCTCTATACCTCTATCATCCCTCTATCATCCTCTATCATCCCTCTATACCTCTATCATCCCTCTATACCTCTATCATCCCTCTATACCTCTATCATCCCTCTATACCTCTATCATCCCTCTATACCTCTATCATCCCTCTATCATCCCTCTATACCTCTATCATCCCTCCATCATCCCTCTATACCTCTATCATCCCTCTATCATCCCTCTATACCTCTATCATCCTCTATCATCCTCTATCATCCCTCTATACCTCTATCATCCCTCTATCATCCTCTATCATCCCTCTATACCTCTATCATCCTCTATCATCCCTCTATACCTCTATCATCCCTCTATCATCCTCTATCATCCCTCTATACCTCTATCATCCCTCTATACCTCTATCATCCCTCTATACCTCTATCATCCCTCTATCATCCCTCTATACCCTCTATCATCCCTCTATCATCCCTCTATACCTCTATCATCCCTCCATCATCCCTCTATACCTCTATCATCCCTCTATACCTCTATCATCCCTCTATACCTCCATCATCCCTCTATACCTCTATCATCCCTCTATACCTCTATCATCCCCCTATCATCCCCCTATCATCCCTCTATCATCCCTCTATCATCCCTCTATACCTCTATCATCCCTCTATCATCCCTCTATACCTCTATCATCCCTCTATACCTCTATCATCCCTCTATACCTCTATCATCCCTCTATCATCCCTCTATACCTCTATCATCCCTCTATCATCCCTCTATACCTCTATCATCCCTCTATCATCCCTCTATACCTCTATCATCCCTCTATCATCCCTCTATACCTCTATCATCCCTCTATCATCCCTCTATACCTCTATCATCCCTCTATCATCCCTCTATACCTCTATCATCCTCTATCATCCCTCTATACCTCTATCATCCCTCTATACCTCTATCATCCCTCTATACCCTCTATCATCCCTCTATCATTCCTCTATACCTCTATCATCCCTCTATACCTCTATCATCCTCTATCATCCCTCTATACCGCTATCATCCCTCTATCATCCCTCTATCATCCCTCTGTACCCTCTATCATCCCTCTATCATCCCTCTGTACCCTCTATCATCCCTCGATCATCCCTCTATCATCCCTCTGTACCCTCTATCATCCCTCGATCATCCCTCTATCATCCCTCTGTACCCTCTATCATCCCTCTATCATCCCTCTATCATCCCTCTGTACCCTCTATCATCCCTCTATCATCCCTCTATCATCCCTCTATCATCCCTCTGTACCCTCTATCATCCCTCGATCATCCCTCTATCATCCCTCTGTACCCTCTATCATCCCTCTATCATCCCTCTATCATCCCTCTGTACCCTCTATCATCCCTCTATCATCCCTCTATCATCCCTCTATCATCCCTCTGTACCCTCTATCATCCCTCTATCATCCCTCTATCATCCCTCTATCATCCCTCTGTACCCTCTATCATCCCTCGATCATCCCTCTATCATCCCTCTGTACCCTCTATCATCCCTCTATCATCCCTCTATCATCCCTCTGTACCCTCTATCATCCCTCTTTACCCTCTATCATCCCTCTGTACCCTCTATCATCCCTCTATCATCCCTCTGTACCCTCTATCATCCCTCTATACCCTCTATCATCCCTCTGTACCCTCTATCATCCCTCTATCATCCCTCTATACCCTCTATCATCCCTTTGTACCCTCTATCATCCCTCTATCATCCCTCTATCATCCCTCGATCATCCCTCGATCATCCCTCTATCATCCCTCTGTACCCTCTATCATCCCTCGATCATCCCTCTGTACCCTCTATCATCCCTCTATCATCCCTCTATACCTCTCTATCATCCCTCTGTACCCTCTATCATCCCTCTATCATCCCTCTATACCTCTCTATCATCCCTCTGTACCCTCTATCATCCCTCTATCATCCCTCTATACCTCTATCATCCCTCTATCATCCCTCTATACCCTCTATCATCCCTCTTTCATCCCTCTATACCTCTATCATCCCTCTATCATCC
>JAXDDW010000106.1:85000-115000 GCA_034670385.1 Hoplostethus mediterraneus
ACAGATTATAGTAATAGAATTCATACTACTGTGTGTGTGTGTGCGTGCGTGTGTGTGTGTGTCTCAGCTGTGTAAGCAGGCGTCCCGTCCCTTCTGTCCCGTCTGTCAACGTCACTTCAGGACTCCCAGGAAGTTTGTGGAACACATGAAGTCTCCAGAGCACAAGCAGCAGGTCAGCAGGGGGCGCTGTGACCTTACCAGCACCTCCCCACCCCGGGGAACTGACCCCAGGTCTGACTCACCGTCTGTCTCTCCAGGTGCATCTGGAGGAGGCCCTGGAGGAGGAGCTTATCACAGTGGACGCGATTGGCTGCTTTGAGGGAGAGGAGGAGGAAGAAGAAGAGGAGGAGGAAGTAGAGGTAGCGGAGGAAGAAGAAGAGGAAGTAGGAAACAAGAAAACAGAAGAGGAAGTCAGAGTGGTATGGGCTGAAGGAAAATAACCGACTAACTAACTGACACAATCCAACAGCCACTTTAACTAGTTTACCAGCCAACTAGATGTTAGAGCAGTGGTTGGTTAGTGTAGGCTGGTTACCAGGTCATTATTATTTTCATTGAATCTATATTATTTCAACTTGTAAATGTGTAAATACCAAAACCAACACTTAATGTTTTATATCTGCCATTTCTGTTCAATATGAAATTAATCAACTCAGATTAGTTTGGAAAGTCAGATTCATGTCAGCATGAAGGAACTAATCTACCAGGCTGTCTTACTAGCAGAGCTAACTAGCAGACATCTTTAATGTTAGCGTTAACAGTTCAAAGGTACCAAAATATTGCTAATGGTTGGTCGCAAAGTTGCTTTTGTCCAGCAGATGTCACTGTTCAGCACAGAAAAATAAACATGACTGATCCTCCCGGGTTTGGAGGTCCGTCGCCATGGGAACAGTAGGGAGGGTTTCGTCTAGACGGACGATCAACAATCATACAGGAGAAATCAATCAGAGGAGAGAGAGAGAGAGACCGACAGGAGATGGACCAGAATGCAATGCACTGTTGTTCAAAGTGTGTGTGTGTGTGTGTGTGTGTGTGTGTGTGTGTGTGTGTGTGTGTGTGTGTGTGTGTGTGTGTGTGTGTGTGTGTGTGTGTGTGTGTGTGTGTGTGTGTGTGTGTGTGTGTGTGTGTGTGTGTGTGTGTGTGTGTGTGTGTTGCAGGCTGCTGACAAAACGACAGACAGGCAGGAATACGACCCTCACACAACATACGGTACGTTACTATGGTTACCATGAGCAGTTAGAGGTAGCGGTAGAGAGACAGTAATCAGTTACTTTCCTCCTCAGGATCAGTCAGTTTATAAACAGTGTTGTTGTTGTAGTGGGATTACTTCCACCCAGAGAAAGTAACTTCCCTCCCATTGAGTCAGGATGGAGGATATGATGTTGTTACATAATTCAACTTCAGTCTGATAACAAAACTAACAACTTATTTTATTGATCAGTAACTGTAATATTACTATTACTGAAAATGAAATACACTACTGGTTACTGGGAAAAGTAATATTACTGTAACTAGTTACCACCCAAACCTGGTGTTATATATAGTTAGGTTGTATATTCTCAGTGCTTCATACATTATACACACACACACACAGTTGTCTCTCTCAGCCGCTACCATGTCACCACTTCCTGTCTCCACAGGAAGTAGTTTTGTGGTTCCTGTATCTGGTTTCCTGTGTCGGCTCTGCCGCAAGTTCTTCCACCGAGAGGCGACAGCACAACACACACATTGCCGGACACACACACACTACCTCAACCTACAGGTACACACACACACACACACACACACACACACACACACACACTACCTCAACCTACAGGTACACACACACACACACACTACCTCAACCTACAGGTACACACACACACACACACTACCTCAACCTACAGGTACACACACACACACTACCTCAACCTACAGGTACACACACACACACACACTACCTCAACCTACAGGTACACACACAACCTCAACCTACAGGTATACATACCTACCTACACACACTACCTCAACCTACAGGTATACATACCTACCTACACACACTACCTCAACCTACATGTATACACACACACTACCTCAACCTACATGTATACACACACACTACCTCAACCTACATGTATACACACACACAACCTCAACCTACATGTATACACACACACTACCTCAACCTTCAGGTACACACACACTACCTCAACCTTCAGGTACATACACAGTTTCTGACATTGTCTGTTCTCTGTTCTCTCTTAGAACCACAGAACCAGGAGGAGACGGACACACACACACACACTGACAGACACACACACTGATACGGCACACACATAGACACACACACACACACTGACAGTGGTCTGGTAAGGAAGGAGGAAGAGGAGGATGAAGACCGATCTGCTCTGTCCTTCAACGCTCAGACCGTATCCCACAATGCATCTGAGTGTATAAATGTGATGGACTGGTGATGTCATGAAGCACAAACTGAAATAAATCTGTAAACTGGTTCTGCTGCATCAACTGGGTGTGTTCTAGTAGTATTTATATCTGGAAGAGATATAATAGTAGTAGTAGTAGTAGTAGTAGTAGTAGTAGTAGTAGTAGTAGTAGTAGTAGTAGTAGTAGTAGGAAGGTCACAATTGGCCACCAAACGCAGACAGATGTTACAGCAGACCTGGAGTCAGCTGTGAGGGCTCCTCCTGCAGGTTACAGCAGGTTACAGCAGACCTGGAGCAGTAAGTAGCAGGTAAACATAATGACAGCTCAAACAAGTCCAGGACGAAACAGACTAAGTACACGGTTCAACATCTCATGCTTCAGTCCTCCCTGCAACCAGATGAAGAGTCTGGTATCGGTCAGACTCTCGTCATCTCAGTTATTCTGAGATCTGTTGCTGTGAAGAACAATAACCTGCAGCAGAGACGACACATCAGTGGAGATCATACAGGGAAGAATAAATGACGGTTTGGAAAAAGTCTGGAGATGTTGAAGTTGTGTTGGATGGCTGAGCGGCTGGTTGGACGGCTGTCAGTCAACATCCAACATCCCGTTTTAGATCAACAGAATTAGATGAAGTAGTTGTTGTATTATTTAAAACCAGCTTTTGTTATTTTGGCCTTAAGATGCTTTTTACCCATCAGTATATTGACACACACACACTAGTCCACGTGGCATGCCTTCCCCTGTGCCAACTACAGGAGGCGCACTTCCGCTCTGCGCAGTGGATTATGGGGCGGAGGAGGCAGTAGCATCATCACTCCTGACAGACAGACAGCGGGTCGCACGGGACTAACCAGATTGAACTTCACCTCGAGCCCGTTGCTTGGTAACCGAAGTGCCTTACTACCGGAGCGATGGGACACGGAGACCTGATGAGCCAGGCGGAGGATGTAGCGGACCAGGTGAGCTCCTCTCCCCGGGAAACACACACCCGAAACGGCCAGAGGGAGGTCTGAGCCCGGGAAGGAGCGGTAGCCGCGATGCGCTCCGCTCCCCGGTGTGGCGAGACGTCACGCCAAACTCCGTTAAAAACCCGTCAGTTTGATGTTGCTCCGCTTACCGGGCACCGATGCATCATGCACACCGTGTCGAGAAGGACCGGAGACATCAGAGAAGCAGTCGGCATCTCGGTGATTCAACAAGCAGCACTTTGATTCAGGTCCATCTGAACTTTCCAACCGGTTCCTCCATCTGTCATCCGGTGGGAGGCTCGTGCGGATAAAAGGAAACTGGTTATGTAAATGTAATTCTGTGGAAATACGAGATGCATGGTGGGTTACCGGTATCCCAGTACAGTACTACTGTACAGTACATGCTAACTAGTACTACTACAGTAGTACTGTACCGTCTCTCCTAGTGGAGGTAAAGTCAGAGCGGGAATGCGGAAATGGAAAAGAAGCGGAGCACCGTTTTATTTCTGATGAATCCCGGTTACGTCATTTTGATGCATTTCACTTCATTATAATAGAGACAGACTAGTTGACCAGGAACAGACTAGTTCTAGTTGACCTGGAACAGACTGGTTCTAGTTGACCATGAACAGACTAGTTCTAGTTGACCATGAACAGACTAGTTCTAGTTGACCTGGAGCAGACTGGTTCTAGTTGACCCGGTGGACACAAAGTAGAATGAGAGTAGAGTCTAGTAGAGGCTGACAGACTGGTTCTAGTTAACCTAGTTATCTAAGGAGTGAATGAAAGCCTTGTAACAGGATCATCCTTGACATCCAAGTGTTTTTTGTCTGGTTGTCATCATGACTGCCACCTAGACGGGCCCATTCTGGTGATGCTAACTAGCCTTCAGCTAGCCCTAACCCACCTAGACGGGCCCATTCTGGTGATGCTAATATAATAATATGTAATCTATCAGGTATAATCATCACATCACTAGTTCTACCTGGTATAAAGACCGTAAACCAGTGAGACCATGGAGACGACTGGTAGCCTCTACCTCACCAGTGGTGTTGTTAGTGCTAGTCTTTCTCATTTTTCCCATAAACCTCTTTGATTTCTGTTGCTACCCACTTCCTGACATCGCTCCACATGGGTTTGTTTTCTCTTTGTCTTTCCTGAAGAGGATCAACATGTTGAAGTGATTTCTCCATCTTCCTTTCTCTCCTTCCTCCATCTGCCGTCTCCAGAAACTCTTTATCTTTATCTCTGTTAGCGCTGGAAGAACAGAACCTCTTCCTGTTTGGTGCCGTAAAGCAATCCAGCAGATTTCCCTCCAAATCCACCCGGTGGACACAAAGTAGAATGAGAGTAGAGACTAGTAGAGACTGACAGGCTGGTAGAGGCTAACAGGCTGGTAGAGGCTGACAGGCTGGTAGAGGCTAACAGGTTGGTAGAGACTGGCAGGCTGGTAGAGGCTGACAGGCTGGTAGAGACTGACAGGCTGGTAGAGGCTAACAGGTTGGTAGAGACTGGCAGGCTGGTAGAGACTGACAGGCTGGTAGAGGCTAACAGGCTGCTAGAGACTGGCAGGCTGGTAGAGACTGACAGGCTGGTAGAGGCTAACAGGCTGCTAGAGGCTGACAGGCTGGTAGAGGCTGACAGGCTGGTAGAGGCTAACAGGCTGGTAGAGACTGACAGGCTGGTAGAGACTGACAGGCTGGTAGAGGCTAACAGGCTGCTAGAGGCTGACAGGCTGGTAGAGGCTAACAGGCTGGTAGAGACTGACAGGCTGGTAGAGACTGACAGGCTGGTAGAGACTAACAGGTTGGTAGAGACTGGCAGGCTGGTAGAGACTGACAGGCTGGTAGAGGCTAACAGGCTGCTAGAGGCTGACAGGCTGGTAGAGGCTGACAGGCTGGTAGAGGCTAACAGGCTGGTAGAGACTGACAGGCTGGTAGAGGCTAACAGGCTGCTAGAGGCTGACAGGCTGGTAGAGACTAACAGGTTGGTAGAGACTGGCAGGCTGGTAGAGGCTGACAGGCTGGTAGAGACTGACAGGCTGGTAGAGGCTAACAGGCTGGTAGAGACTGACAGGCTGGTAGAGGCTAACAGGCTGCTAGAGGCTGACAGGCTGGTAGAGGCTAACAGGTTGGTAGAGGCTGACAGGCTGGTAGAGGCTGGCAGGCTGGTAGAGGCTGACAGGCTGGTAGAGACTGACAGGCTGGTAGAGGCTAACAGGCTGGTAGAGACTGACAGGCTGGTAGAGGCTAACAGGCTGCTAGAGGCTGACAGGCTGGTAGAGACTGACAGGCTGGTAGAGACTGGCAGGCTGGTAGAGGCTGGTAGAGGCTGACAGGCTGGTAGAGGCTGGCAGGCTGGTAGAGGCTAACAGGCTGCTAGAGGCTAACAGGCTGGTAGAGGCTGACAGGCTGGTAGAGACTGACAGGCTGGTAGAGGCTGGCAGGCTGGTAGAGGCTGGTAGAGGCTGACAGGCTGGTAGAGGCTAACAGGCTGGTAGAGGCTGACAGGCTGGTAGAGGCTAACAGGCTGGTAGAGACTGACAGGCTGGTAGAGGCTAACAGGCTGCTAGAGGCTGACAGGCTGGTAGAGACTGACAGGCTGGTAGAGGCTAACAGGCTGGTAGAGGCTGACAGGCTGGTAGAGACTGACAGCCTGGTAGAGGCTGACAGGCTGGTAGAGGCTGACAGGCTGGTAGAGGCTAACAGGCTGGTAGAGGCTGGTAGAGGCTGACAGGCTGGTAGAGGCTAACAGGCTGGTAGAGACTGACAGGCTGGTAGAGGCTGACAGGCTGGTAGAGGCTGGTAGAGGCTCACAGGCTGGTAGAGGCTAACAGGCTGGTAGAGACTGACAGGCTGGTAGAGGCTGACAGGCTGGTAGAGGCTGACAGGCTGGTAGAGACTGACAGGCTGGTAGAGGCTGGCAGGCTGGTAGAGGCTGGTAGAGGCTGACAGGCTGGTAGAGGCTAACAGGCTGGTAGAGGCTGACAGGCTGGTAGAGGCTAACAGGCTGGTAGAGACTGACAGGCTGGTAGAGACTGACAGGCTGGTAGAGGCTAACAGGCTGGTAGAGGCTGACAGGCTGGTAGAGACTGACAGCCTGGTAGAGGCTGACAGGCTGGTAGAGGCTGGTAGAGGCTCACAGGCTGGTAGAGGCTAACAGGCTGGTAGAGACTGACAGGCTGGTAGAGGCTGACAGGCTGGTAGAGGCTGACAGGCTGGTAGAGACTGACAGGCTGGTAGAGGCTGGCAGGCTGGTAGAGGCTGGTAGAGGCTGACAGGCTGGTAGAGGCTAACAGGCTGGTAGAGGCTGACAGGCTGGTAGAGGCTAACAGGCTGGTAGAGACTGACAGGCTGGTAGAGACTGACAGGCTGGTAGAGGCTAACAGGCTGGTAGAGGCTGACAGGCTGGTAGAGACTGACAGCCTGGTAGAGGCTGACAGGCTGGTAGAGGCTGGTAGAGGCTGACAGGCTGGTAGAGGCTAACAGGCTGGTAGAGGCTGGTAGAGGCTGACAGGCTGGTAGAGGCTAACAGGCTGGTAGAGGCTGACAGGCTGGTAGAGACTGACAGGCTGGTAGAGGCTGACAGGCTGGTAGAGGCTCACAGGCTGGTAGAGGCTAACAGGCTGGTAGAGGCTAACAGGCTGGTAGAGACTGACAGGCTGGTAGAGGCTGACAGGCTGGTAGAGGCTGACAGGCTGGTAGAGGCTGGTAGAGGCTCACAGGCTGGTAGAGGTTGGTAGAGGCTCACAGGCTGGTAGAGGTTGACAGGCTGGTAGAGGCTGACAGGCTGGTAGAGGCTAACAGGTTGGTAGAGGCTGACAGGCTGGTAGAGGCTAACAGGCTGGTAGAGGCTGACAGGCTGGTAGAGGCTGGTAGAGGCTCACAGGCTGGTAGAGGCTGGTAGAGGCTGACAGGCTGGTAGAGGTTGACAGGCTGGTAGAGGCTAACAGGCTGGTAGAGGCTAACAGGCTGGTAGAGACTGACAGCCTGGTAGAGGCTGACAGGCTGGTAGAGGCTGACAGGCTGGTAGAGGCTGACAGGCTGGTAGAGGTTGACAGGCTGGTAGAGGCTGACAGGCTGGTAGAGGCTGGTCTTAATATGTCTCGCCATAAATACATTCATCAGATTGCATTCATCGTTGTGTGTGTGTGTGGGTGTGGGTGTGTGTGTGTGGGGGTCTTGTGAATCTCTTTGCTCATTTCTTTCTTTCTTGCTTCCTTCTTTCCTTCCATCTTTCCTTCCATCTTTCCTTCCATCCTTCCCTCATTCTTTCCTTCCTCGTGTCCTTCCTTCCTTCTGTTCCTAGTCAGTAGTACTAGTAGTACTATTTCCAGTCTTTGGTTTCTGGCACTGTAGTAAATAAACTACTCATCTCCGTGGTAATGGTCCATTCATTCCTACTTTGTCAGGCAGGCTGACACTGTACACACACTGTGTGTGTGTGTGTGTGTGTGTGTGTGTGTGTGTGTGTGTGTACGTGTACACTAACTGGACTGTTTAGTTTATTATATCAAGTGTGAGTGTATAATTCTAAACTAGTGTTACTTACCAGATAGTCTGACCAGACTAGCTGGTTGACCTGTAGTTTGAACCAGTAGGACCCCCTGAGGATCCCTGACCTCCAACCTCAAACATGAACTTTATGAAACTATATGAATCATGTATGAACAATGTGCAGAATAACAGCAGTGGAGCTTCCTGAGAACATATCAACAATATCTAATCTAATAATCTAATATATAATCTAAAAACATAATTAATATGTAATACTATATTATATAATAATTCATATAAAATAATACTTTATATGTAATACTATATAATATAAGCAGTCTGACAATCATTGTAGAAGATCAATATGCAGATGAAACCTGAATGTCCAGAACATCATCATGACCTCCCCCCCCCGTCCCGCTACCCCCCCCCCACCCCCTCGTTACCCCCCTCCTCCCCCACCAGTTCCTGCGCCTCACTAAGCAGTACCTCCCCCATGTGGCCCGTCTGTGTCTGGTCAGCACCTTTCTGGAGGACGGGGTGAGGATGTGGTTCCAGTGGGCAGAACAACGCAACTACATCGACGCCTCCTGGAGCTGCGGAGGCTTCCTGGCCGCCACCTTCGTCCTGCTCAACCTGCTGGGGCAGCTGGGTAATCATCTCCATCAAGTCATGACAACAATGTGATCTCACTGTATTTTATTAACAGGCTAAGATGGAACAGGATGTGACCCTGCAGGATCTGGTTCTAGATCAGGTCCTGTTTTAGGAGACAGTTCTACAGGAATATACTATACTATACTATACTATATACTACAACTATACTAAATATTAATACTATACTATACTATATACTACAACTATACTATATATTAATGCTATACTATATACTACTCTTCTTCATCTTCATCTTCATCTTCCTCCGCTTAGCCGGGGTCGGGTCGCGGAGGCAGCAGTTCCAGCAGAGAGCCCCAGACTTCCCTTTCCCTAGCCACATCCACCAGCTCTGCCCTGGGGATCCCAAGATGTTCCAAGGCTAATGCGTAGATGTAATCACGCCACCTGGTCCTTGGTCTGCCCCGGGGCCTCCTCCCCGTTGGACATGCCTGGAACACCGCTCTAGGGAGGCGCCCAGCAGGCATCCTGACCAGATGCCCGAACCACCTCAACTGACTCCTTTCGACGCAAAGAGCAGCGGCTCTACTCCGAGTCTCTCCCGGATGACTGAACTTCTCACCTTATCTCTAAGGGAGACGCCAGCCACCCTCCTGCGGAAACTCATTTCAGCCGCTTGTATCCTGGATCTCATTCTTTAGGACCTGGTCGTAAGCCTTCTCCAGGTCCACAAAACACATGTACACTGGTTGGGCAAACTTCCAGGCCCCTTCCAAGATCCTTGCAAGAGGGAAGAGCTGATCGGTTGTTCCACGACCGGGACGAAATCTGCATTGTTCCTCCTCGATATGAGGTTCGACTATCGGCCGAACCCTCCTTTCCAGCACCTTAGAGTAGACTTTCCCAGGGAGGCTGAGTAATGTAATGCCTCTATAGTTTGCACACATTCTCTGGTCCCCCTTTTTGAAGAGTAGGACCACCGCCCCAGTCTGCCACTCCTTTGGCACTGCCCCCGACTTCCACGCTATGTTGAAGAGACGTGTCAACCACAACAGTCCCTCAACCCCCAGAGCCTTCAGCATTTCCAGACGGATCTCATCCGTCCCTGGAGCTTTGCCACTGCGGAGTTGTTTAACTACCTCAGTGACTTCCTCCAGGGAAATTGATGTTGATCCGCCATCATCCTCCAGCCCTGCCCCGATCGTAGAGGATGGAACTGTCGGGTTCAGGAGTTCCTCAAAGTGCTCCTTCCAACGGCCGATGACCTCCTCAGTAGAGGTCAACAGTGTACCATCCTTGCTGTAAACAGCCTGGATTTTCCCCCTTCTTCCCTCTCCTCAGGTGCCGGATGGTTTACCAGAAACACTTTCGGTGCCGACCGAAAGTCCTTCTCAATGTCTTCTCCGAACCTCTCCCACAACCGCTGCTTTGCTTCAGTCACGGCTGCTGCCGCCGACCTCCGAGCCTGTTGGTACCTTGCAACTGTTTCCGGATTCCTCCGGGATAACATATCCCGGTAAGCCTCCTTCTTCAGTTGGACGGCTTCCCTGACCATCAGTGTCCATCACGATGTTCGAGGGTTGCCGCCCCTTGAGGCACCTATGACCCGAAGGCCGCAGCTCGCAGCCACAGCCGCAGCTTCAGCAATAGAGGCTTTGAACACCGACCACTCATGCTCGATGTCCCCAACCTCCACAGGGATGTCAGAGAAGCTCTGCCGGAGGTGGTGGTTGAATTCGGAGGTGGTGGTTGGATCTTCCACCAGACGTTCCCAGTTCACCCTCACTACACGCTTGGGTTTGCCAGGTCTGTCTAAAGGCTTCACCCTCCTCCTAATCCAACTCACCACCAGATGGTGATCGGTGGACAGCTCTGCCTCTCTCTTCACCCGAGTGTCCAAAACACACGGCCTCAGATCGGATGACACGATAACAAAATCGATCATCGACCTTCGGCCTAAGGTGTTCTGGTGCCAGGTGTACTTATGGGCAACCTTGTGTTCGAACATGGTGTTTGTTATGGACAATCCATGACTAGCACAGAAGTCCAGTAACATAACACCACTCGTGTTTAGATCGGGTGGGTCGTTCCTCCCAATCACGCCCCTCCAAGTATCTCTGTCATTGCCCACATGCGCGTTGAAGTCCCCCAGTAGGACAATGGAGTCCCCTGCAGGAGCCCCGTACAGGACTCCATTTAGGGTCTGCAAGAAGGTCGCGTACTCCGAGCTGCTGTTCGGTGCATATGCACAAACAACAGTCATAGTTCTTCCTCCCATTGCCCTAAGGCGCAGGGAAGCGACCCTCTCGTCCACCGGGGTAAACTCCAGCGTAGCGGCGCTCAGTCGGGGGCTTGTTAGTATGCCCACACCCGCCCAGCGCCTCACACCTTGGGCAACTCCAGAGAAGGATAGAGTCCAACCCCTATCCAGGAGTTTGGTTCCAGAACCGCGTGGAGGTGAGCCCCACCAGATCTAATCGGTATCGCTCCATCTCCTGCACTAGCTCCGGCTCCTTCCCCGCCAGTGAGGTCACGTTCCATGTCCCTAGAGCCAGCCTCTGCTGCCTGGGTCCGGTCCGTCGGTGCTCTCTGCCTTCACTGCCACCTTGTTGGCAGCGCACCCGACCCCTACAGTTCCTCCTGCGGGTGGTGGGCCCACAGGATCCAGAGATGGAAGATGGTGGTGGTGGTGCCACGTAGTTTCTTCGGGCTGTGCCCGGCCGGGCTCTGTGGCCACTTGCTGGTGGCCAGGCTATACTATATATTATATACTATACTATATACTACTGCTATATTATATATTAATACTATACTATATACTACTACTATACTATATATTAATACTATACTATATATTATACTATATACTAATTCTATACTATATATACTATATACTACTACTCTACTATTTACTACTACTATACTATATACTAGTACTATACTATATACTACTATTATACTATATACTATATATACTACTACTATACTATATACTAATACTATACTATGTGCTATACTATATACTACTACTACACTATATACTAATACTATGTACTATACTATATACTACTATTATACTATATGCTGCTACTATACTACTATACAATATACTAATACTATATATTACTACTATACTAATATTAATACTATACTGTATACAGATACTATACTACTACTACACCTTACACGACTACTATACTATTATACTACATACTGCTACTATACTATATACTACTATTATACTATATACTACTATTATACTATATACTAAAACTATACGATATACTACTATTATACTACATACTACTATTATACTACATACTACTACTATCTACTATTATACTACATACTACTACTTACTACTACTGTAGTCTAGTCTTTTCCCTCCATCCTTTCTTACTACATCAATCTGTTTAAGTGTGTATGTGTAACTCTCTCTCTCTCTCTCTCTCTCCAGGTGGTTGTGTGTTGATTCTCAGTAGGAACTTTGTTCAGTATGCCTGTTTCGTCCTGTTTGGAATCATCGCCCTGCAGGTATAAATGCAACACACAGAACATATAACACACAGAACCTAGACTACATAGAACCTAGCCCACATAGAACATAGGACCTCCAAACCAACTAGGTCCATAATGCTAGCTAATGCTAAGGTTTAATTAACTACCCTTTCCCACCCTGTGTAGGATGTAAATCAAATATGGCTGCCATGTGAATAAAGCGAATGACTGACTCTTAATATGAAAATCATTCTTCCATCATTCCTTCCTTCCTCCCTTCTCTCCAGACTGTGGCCTACAGCATCCTCTGGGACCTCAAGTTCCTCATGAGGTGAGCCTTTGAACTTTGACCTTTTGATCAGATCTATCATCTACATCCTCTGAGAGGGGCCTTAACTGGATCGTAGGCCTCATTCTGGACTAGAGGACTGACACAGATGTAGAAATCAATCCCGTCTTCCTCCTCTCCCCCCCCCCCCCACCACCCCTACTCCTACTCCTGCTCTTCCTGTAGGAACCTGGCGTTGGGAGGAGGTCTGCTGCTCCTCCTGGCGGAGTGTCGAGGGGAGGTGCGGAGTGTGTTTGCCGGGGTTCCCTCCCTGGGTCAAAGTTCACCGAAGCACCTCCTCCAGCTGGGAGGACGCCTCCTCCTTGTCCTCATGTTCATGACCCTGCTGCACTTTGATCTCAGCCTCCTAGCCGTGAGTCACACACACACACCACACACACACACAAACACACACACACACACAAATGTACATTATACTCTGTAGGAGTGACCGAATTGGTGGAAGCCGAAAATGGAGGGATGAACCGGGTGAGTAAAGGCGGTGTCGCGATTCATGTGAACAGTGCACTCATTCATCTCTCGTCATTTCGTCTCTGGTCTCTGGTCTTCAGCTGAACTGAGACTCTACCTGAGGACGATCCATCAGGTTTTAATCTGCTGTGTGGAGACACATCGCATCCATAATGATCCTGTTTTAATCTCCGGTTTCTCCTCCAGGTCCTGCAGAACCTGGTGGGCACGGCGCTCATGGTCCTGGTGGCTGTGGGCTTCAAGACCAAGCTGGCCGCTCTGACGCTGGTGGCCTGGCTGCTCGGCATCAACTTCTACTTCAACGCCTTCTGGATGGTGCCGGCCTACAAACCCATGCACGACTTCCTCAAGTACGACTTCTTCCAGACCACCTCGGTCATCGGAGGCCTGCTGCTGGTGGTGGCCCTGGGGCCCGGGGGGGTCTCCATGGACGAGAAGAAGAAGGAGTGGTGAGGGAGGGTGGAGAAGAGGGGATGGAGGGATGGAGGGATGGAGGGAGGTAGGGATGCGGTTTCCATGAATGAGAAGGAATGGTGTCGAAGGGTAGGAGGAAGGAGACGTGGTAGAAGAAGAAGAAGTGGAAGGGGAGGGAGTGAGTGGGGGAGAGAGAGAGGGAGGGGCGAAGGAAGAGCAAGAGGTGCTACCCATGTGTCCTCCTTTTTAAAGCAACCAATCAGAGACTCTGTCACATGACGTGCTGTATGAATGATGAGATATTATTATTCATGTTATTGGGGGGGGGGCACTTGACAGAGAGAATTTACACTTCCTGCTTTTCATGTTAAAACACAGCAGGTTTCCACGACCCACCAGCTCTGCTTCTTCTTCTGTGGTCCAGCTGTCTTCCTCTGGTCCGTCTGGAGGTGATAGTGGTGGTGATGTTCGTTGTATTCCTGGTCCATCTGTATTGTTCTTCCTCCAATCATAGACGGCGTGAAGTCACGTTGAAATATTTCCAGTTTGATATCAAATGTTTCATGGATCAAAACCATCAACCAAATAACCGACTAGGCGGCAACAAATCTTATTTCTTTGCTGTGTCTTCCTGAGGAAACGGTCCAATCAGAAGCAGAGATGTTGGTCTGCAGGAAACCAGACTCCCTGGAGAACCCTGTCTGTCTGTCTGTCTCATTTAGTGTTTTTTTCCAGTATCTATAAAGTTATGACAAATTGAAATGATTTTCTATCATGTGTTTTTGAAGATGTTTAATAAATCAAGTCCAGCGTTGAGAAGCTGTTTGTGTCCCAGTTCCTCCTTCTGACTGGTTATTAATCTGATTCATGCATAGTGTATAAAGTGTTAGCATGGAGCCTACTATCAGTAACATAGTGTATATAGTGTTAGCATGGAGCCTACTATCTTTAACATAGTGTATAAAGTGTTAGCATGGAGCCTACTATCAGTAACATAGTGTATATAGTGTTAGCATGGAGCCTACTATCTTTAACATAGTGTATATAGTGTTAGCATGGAGCCTACTATCTTTAACATAGTGTATAAAGTGTTAGCATGGAGCCTACTATCAGTAACATAGTGTATATAGTGTTAGCATGGAGCCTACTATCAGTAACATAGTGTATATAGTGTTAGCATGGAGCCTACTATCTTTAACATAGTGTATAAAGTGTTAGCATGGAGCCTACTATCAGTAACATAGTGTATATAGTGTTAGCATGGAGCCTACTATCTTTAACATAGTGTATATAGTGTTAGCATGGAGCCTACTATCTTTAACATAGTGTATAAAGTGTTAGCATGGAGCCTACTATCAGTAACATAGTGTATATAGTGTTAGCATGGAGCCTACTATCAGTAACATAGTGTATAAAGTGTTAGCATGGAGCCTACTATCTTTAACATAGTGTATAAAGTGTTAGCATGGAGCCTACTATCAGTAACATAGTGTATAAAGTGTTAGCATGGAGCCTACTATCAGTAACATAGTGTATATAGTGTTAGCATGGAGCCTACTATCAGTAACATAGTGTATAAAGTGTTAGCATGGAACCTACTATCAGTAACATAGTGTATAAAGTGTTAGCATGGAGCCTACTATCAGTAACATAGTGTATATAGTGTTAGCATGGAGCCTACTATCTTTAACATAGTGTATAAAGTGTTAGCATGGAGCCTACTATCAGTAACATAGTGTATAAAGTGTTAGCATGGAGCCTACTATCAGTAACATAGTGTATAAAGTGTTAGCATGGAGCCTACTATCAGTAACATAGTGTATAAAGTGTTAGCATGGAGCCTACTATCAGTAACATAGTGTATATAGTGTTAGCATGGAGCCTACTATCAGTAACATAGTGTATAAAGTGTTAGCATGGAGCCTACTATCAGTAACATAGTGTATATAGTGTTAGCATGGAGCCTACTATCAGTAACATAGTGTTAGCATGGAGCCTACTATCAATGGAGACGGTTCTGTTCTCAAAGACAAGGTTTTAATTTAAAATGCATCAAACATGGTGACAGTCTGTCCATTTCACACACACACACACACACACGTCTATCTGACACTTACAGCTGCTTCTTGGGAAAATCAATAACTCATAATTCCTCCTGTGTGTGTGTGTGTGTGTTTGTGGTTCAGGTGCTGCCCTTGGTTCCAGTCCACACTGTTTATTAGTTATCGTGAGGTCGACATTGACAAAAACCACCGATCACCGAGTGTGTGTGTGTGTGTGTGTGTGTGTGTGTGTGTGTGTGTGTGTGTGAGACCTCCTGAGCTATAGCAGTCTATTATATGAGCCGGTTCTGGAGGACAGACCGTCTCTTCCTGTCCATCTGTCCTGCTGGTGTTTGACCTTTACTAAAATAATTGAATATTGAATGCAGGTTGTTTTTCCTCCCTGTGATATTTAATATATATAGAATATTTAATTTAATATTTCAGTGTCAGTGTTTCCTTCATAACGAGTTTATTCCATAACGAGTCAATTCCATGATGTACCAGCAGACTGATACTGGTTTGTGGAAGACAATAAAACCTCCTTTCATCCTGTTAGAATTACATTTTATATGTTGAATAACACAAACTTTGTGCATTATGACTTATTTTATTATCACATTAGGTTAAAAAAATTGTGAATTTGCACACAGTTAAGACAATTTACTGGATAAAGTCAGAGCATTTTCCTGTAATAATAACTAAATAGTTGGTGATTATAGAGGGATTTGAATTATGTTTTTCATGTACAAAATCCTCTGTATGGCGAAAATCTTAAAATAGAAATGACAAAAGATGTGAAAAAGCCTCAGTAAACTGTTGGTGTTGATTCAGTGTTTCACAGACAGAAAATGATAAATGTGTATTTGAGTTCATTTTGTTCTTCGTGTTCTTGACTGATGGTATAAATACACATAAATTAACTTTCT
The DNA here is from genome assembly GCA_034670385.1 of Hoplostethus mediterraneus. Lineage (NCBI taxonomy): Eukaryota > Metazoa > Chordata > Actinopteri > Trachichthyiformes > Trachichthyidae > Hoplostethus > Hoplostethus mediterraneus. The sequence continues at coordinate 101,213 of JAXDDW010000106.1, forward strand.
AGCTGTTTATGATGATTGTTTTCTATATTTTATGAAACTACAGTAGTTATAGAAGCAAAGCATTAGAGTATCAGATTAAATATCCAGACGTTCTCTGGCTCAGGATCAGAATAATGTTCATCATCTACTTTAGTTAAAAGCTTTTATTGAACAAATTAATCTGAAACTTCTGGTAAAAAAGATGAAAATCTAAATTCAACATCTTTGATCATCTTTGATCATTTTCTAGTCCTGCTGTAATATATCATCATATCAGGTCACCAGCATCATGTCATGAAGTGGATCCTGGTGAGTCTCCCTGTTGGTCACTAGATGGCGCTCATGTGGTTCTGAAAGACAAAGCAGCAACCTGCAGTACTAAGGAGCCGTGTGTCTTCCGTTAGGTTAATATGTAATATAATAATAATAATAATAATAATAATAATAATTAGTTTAATTTAGTTTTGTTTCCACATCATGGTCTGGTCCTGGTCCTGGTCCTGGTCCTGGTCCTGGTCTGGTCTGGTCCTGGTCCCACTGGGGTTTAAAGTGAAAAGATACTTTATCATAATAAAACATGAATCTTACCAGTCAGATTTGACTCAGTACTTTTATTTACCTGCTAATTGAAGAGTTAGGGACAATGTGCACCAAAGTCCTGCTGAAGGAAAGCACTGCTCATCCAGTCAGGTTCCTTTACATTCATACACATTTACATTTAAGCATTTTCATGTTTACATTCAAGATGGAAATGAATAAACTGTCCTGGATCCTGATCCTGGAACGGCACCAGGACCGACCTGCAGACAACAAATCCAGAATCATTCAGATTCAAACAGAAAGCTAACGGTGCGTTCACACGTCACTGAGCCACCGGACATCCATCTATCTCCTGCAGAGCAGAGCGACCAGGAAACTCTGCTGATTGGATGCTCAACAAGCTGAACTTTTCACCATCATCGGCCAATCAGATTCCTGCTTCCTTGTTTACTGCCAGTGTGATTTAGTTTCATGATCAATAATTCAAAATGGGTCAGAAGTTGATTCCAGCCGTTCTTCTCATCTTCTACAACTTTAATCTGAGACGATGCTTACAGAACATAGATGCATCAGAGCCTCTGGCCCCGCCCACAGTCTGTCTGTCTGTCTGTCTGTCAGGGTCAAGGCCAGCCCTATTATAATACTTTAATATTACGTTCACATTCTGACTGGGAGGAGGGGGGGGGGGGTAATGGTGGGTTAAAGAAATAAAGATTTGTTTTAATCAAATAATGAGTTTGTCAGTTGATAGTAAAAGGGGTTAAATGTTAAAAGCATCTCATTATTTCTCCTCATGGGAAATGGCTTTGACACCATTTAAATTGACACCGTCTATTACTCAGCTCTGCTTCTATTGTTCAGGTAATGATTCAACTCAATAAAACAGACTCAGACTTGGAAAACATTTCATTATCCAGCAGAAACATTTCAGTGGCTGAGCAGGGCAGCCTTCAGCCGGGTCGGTAAAGGACCAAAACCTTCAACACTCTGACACTCTGCTCTGACTAGATGACTAGATGACTAGATCATAACAGAACTGAAAGCAGGCGTGAGTTCAGAAGGACAGCAGAAGTCACACTTACTTTTACAAAATGATCGACAAAAAATAAAACATCTGTTATTTTTTAAGGATGGGTTCTAGTTATTTCCTGGTTGAATAAATTACAACACGACCAAAATGGATCCTCTGGGTTGTTAATATATTAATATAATATCTATTCTGAATGATGGAATTCAGCTGATGTTATTTTCACACAGATATAATAATATCAGTTTTAACCTCGTCAGCTGCTAACAAACTCACATATGAGTCTGATTCATATACATTTCTAAATATCAACTGACTTAATAACTTATAACTCTAATTTATATATTGTATTTTACAGCATGGATCATTTATGAAAGACAATCTGATGGTACTTTATATATCTTGAAAAGAAATCAGGAAGTATTCATTTATTTTATAGGACAATCTGGCAGTATTTTACATATTTAATAAAATACAATTTGACAATGTCTTATATATTTTCTAAACGATAATGTGTCAGTATTTGATGTATTTTCTATAATATATATAATATATTGAGTCAGTATTTGATGTATTTTCTATAATATATATTACATAATGTGTCAGTATTTGATGTATTTTCTATAATATATATAATATAATGCGTCAGTATTTGATGTATTTTCTATAATATATACAATATAATGTGTCAGTATTTGATGTATTTTGTATAATATATATAATGTAATGTGTCAGTATTTGATGTATTTTGTATAATATATATAACATAATGTGTCAGTATTTGATGTATTTTGTATAATATATATAATATGTGTCAGTATTTGATGTATTTTGTATAATATATACAATATTATGTGTCAGTATTTGATGTATTTTGTATAATATATATAATATGTGTCAGTATTTGATGTATTTTCTATAATATATATAACATAATGTGTCAGTATTTGATGTATTTTCTTTAATATATATAACATAATGTGTCAGTATTTGATGTATTTTCTATAATATATATAACATAATGTGTCAGTATTTGATGTATTTTCTATAATATATATAACATAATGTGTCAGTATTTGATGTATTTTCAATAATATATATAATATAATGTGTCAGTATTTGATGTATTTTCTATAATATATATAATATAATGTCAGATTGCATCGTTGCATCGCCGCCTGATTTTCTGTTCATCTTGTGATAATAAAGTCTGTGTCTCTATTAGCAGCAACAATAGAAACGCTGACAGCTCTCTCTCCATTTATCTATCTGTCCATCGCTCTCTCTCTCTCTCTCTCTCTCTCTCTGTGTGTCTCTCTCTCTCTCTCTCTCTGTCTCTCTATTGATTGCTGAAGGCTGATTGAATCCTCCCCTGGCGTCTCGCTGCTTCATGACTGGAGAGACGATGAAATAGGGAATCGATGCGATGAGAAAAGAAACTAAGCGGTATTGAAGGTTTCAGCTGATCCATTTTCACCTGAAACACCAGCACAGCGTCTGTGACCTCTGACCTTTGACTTCCTGGCTGCTTGTAGTGTGATGTCATGGTGACCTCTCAGAGACGCTGATAAAACATCAGCCAGTGAACGTTGTCCTTTTCTAGTACGATGAGTTTGTTTGATCACGTTATGGTTTAGACTATTACTACTGTTGTTATCGTCCTGGTGTCAGTGGAGAGTTTTAGTGTCCTGTGATGGTCTAAACTCTGTTTCAGAGGCTTTTCTTTTCCACTCTGACAAGAAAAACATTTTGGAGGAAACAGTTTAAAGGTCCCATATTTTGGAAAACGGTTTATTCCTGGCGCTTATACATGTTCCACAGGAAATTACTTCCCTAAGCAGCTGAGAAAATTTGAAATCTGGAAGTCAACCCATTTTTCTGTATTTTCCTTTTTCCCAAAACGGTGCCAAAGATAGGAGAAAAACGGCCCATTTCAGAAAATGGTTCCTTTGGATGTCATAAGGTGCAAGTCCAGCCCCTCTCAGAGCACGCCCACGCCCAGGTGAACAACCAATCCCATTTACGTTGTCGCAAAATGCAGCTCACGGCAGCACCGCAAGCCGTTGCTTATGGTGCATTCCATTGTACTCGGAAATCGGTAATTCCGAGTCGGTATTCCTAACTTCCAATCTAAATGTGTTCCAGTGCATCTGCTCGCGAAAACATAATCACCTGCAGCAAACTCATGTTTGTATGGTAAGTCTCAGAATGTTACAAGCATCTAAAGAGGACCTACATCAACTACTACAGCGCCATTAGTGAAGAGAATCGGCGCATATGACATTCGGACACCGTTTTTTCCGAGTACACTGGAATGCACCATTACTTTGTGACGAGTGAAGCTAAAACAACATCAGGAGATTTATAAACGCTCCAGTTATTATTTTGTAGGATGCAGGCAGCAACATAGATCCCTGCACAGTCTCCCAACACGCGAAAATGCAGGACAGAGTGGATTCATTTGATTTTTAATGGCAACGGCTACAGTTAGCATAGCTACAGTTAGCATGGCTACAGTTTTTTTCTGTGTGATGATCAGTCCTCAGACTGCTTGAGCAACAGCAGGATTAGCATCTAAATTAAAGCTTAAAGATGGAGCGGTTCATAAGGTACGTGACCCATCTGCAAAATTGGAATCTGTAAGTGTCACCATGTTTTGATTTAATTTACCTGGTTAGTATATTCACTGCTGGTTAGCTAACGAGCTAGCGGGGCTAGCCACAGGCTTGTTGGGCCTGGAAGAAGTAAGAAAACTAAAGCTGGAGTCATTAAAAGTAAAGTAAAGTAAAAGTAAAGTTATTGGTTGGAGTCAGGACTCATCTTAAAGTTATTTGTTGGGACCAGTGTCTGTTTTATAAGTCTGTCGAACGTGTCAGGCTTGGTAAATTTTAGCCACCATTAGTACAATCGTGTTTGGTTGTTTGGCTGCGCTGTTTGGATGCAAATAGATTGCATCCAATAATATATTGATTAACTAGCGCAACAAAATTGTCAATCCTAGCGTGTCTGCAAGTTGTATTCAATAAGCTTATGGACATGAGCCATAAACAGACCGGCTACAGCAGAGAGTGTTGCTCACACATCCACATACACAAACACAAGGCAGGAAAGTACAATATTACACAGAATTGTTATCAGTGAGAAACTAAGTGGAACCGCTCAGCTGCCTCTTCCCATTCTGGGTCAGACTCAAACATGTCCAGTCTCAGTGGTGGTTCTGGAGCGGTCGCCATGGTTATGGTAGATTTCTGCATCAAGCTTATTTGTTTACCTTGAGCAGCATGGGTGCTGTGCTCTCGCCTCCACCAGGATTGCGTGGAGGTTGTATGTAATGAGCACTGCTCTGATTGGCCGGAAGGCGTGAAGGCTCTGAGGCGTGAGGCGGCCAATCAGAGCAGTGCTCATTACATACCACCTCCACGCCCTCAAAACAGTCTGTTCTTTACAATGGAGAAAATGAGAGACTGAAACACCACAGAAGCTGCTTTTAGGATTTTTTTTTATATCAACTTCACAAACGTCTTGTAAAGACCTCCAGGAACAGTTTTAAATAGCCCAAAATGAATAAAATAACCCCCCTTTAAAGCTGCTCTGGGAAAGTTTGCATGCTGGTGGCGAGAGGGAACGGTTTCAATGTTGAGGACTTCACTACCCAGAATCCCTTTGGACCAATAGGGTGAATCTACAGTCTCAGGTAGTGGGGATGGCACGCTCTGCTCTGCTGCAGCATCACTTCCTGGTTTAGACTGAGGAGACCACTTCTCTAAATGGTGAGATTTTAATTTCTGCTTTCTTTGACAGGAGACACTCATAGGAGGAAGGAGGGAAGGAAGGAAGGAAGGAAGGAAGGAAGGAAGGTAGGTATTGGTGCCAGGGTGGCTCACACAACGTTCCTTGTAATTTACAATTTCATGGGAACCGGACTGGAGGCCGCAGTGCCACTAGCCAGAGGCTGTGTGTGTGTGTGTGTGTGTGTGTGTGTGTGTGTGTGTGTGTGTGTAACTGTCCATTCTTTCTTTCTTTCTTTCTTTCTTTCTTCCACCTTTCCTTCCTCCCTTCCTTTCTCTCCTCCAGACCATGATGTGGTTCGGTTCTTGATGTCGATAAAGTTTTCATCACTGACCGACTTCACCGCCATCAGCCTGGAGTTTGTTTCAGCTGTTCTTCACTGATCCAAACACCTTTCCTGCTATTTCAAAATAAAAGCAGCGAGAACGTCACACTGACGTCATGGTGACGGCGACATGACGTCAAAACAGTAAATATACTGGGTCTTTAAAACTGTACTTGCAGCATCAGAAGACTGAGGACCTCTTTTGGTGGACAAGGACCAGGCGGAGGTGCTGGTCTAGCTCACAGTGTTGGAGCACCTGGGTGTTACGGATGAGGAGAGTCCAGAACGGATGAAAAACGTTTCTCCCAAGAAGAAACTGACTTGTCCAAAATATGTCACCTTAAATAAGGAAGTCCTCCAACAGGGGGAGAAAAACTTAAAAAAAATATTATTATATTTATTGAGCGGACCCCTCTCTCTATAAGTAGCCCCTCCCTCTCCGAGTAGCCCCTCCCTCTCTGAGTAGCCCCCGAGTAGCCCCTCCAGAGGTTTCTTCCATTGTTTCCTAAAAGGTTTAGTAGTTTCTCCTCGTCCTCTGTTGGCTGGGGGATGTCGTGTACTAACCATTTACTGTTTCTCATGTTAGAGACTGGAACGTGATGAAGGGCTGTACAGATAAATGTGATTTGAACTTGTTTGTTGTATATTGCATCTATCTAATCCATCTGATGTCATCATGATGAGAGTTTCCATGTCTTGCTGTCATCACGTCTCGGTTTTCTCACAGTTTCAGCTGCTGATTTAGAATGAAGTCAAACTAGTAAAGTAGTACAGGAATAGTTAACATTTACTACTATACTATAAATCAGGTAGTGTTCCTCTACCTTCAGAGGGAGGTGGGGGGGCGGGGTCAAGGATCATGGGAAAGTACAGGGTTGAACTTTGACCCCTGCTGGCGCTCAGGTGAGTTACCTGATGATTGCACAGGTGGGAGGGGTCAGGCCTGGGGTCAGCTGTGTGTGTGTGTGTGTTGCTGATGTTATCACGGCCTATGACCCCCCTTCCTGCCACACACACACACACACACACACACACACACACACACACACACACACACACCTGGTCAGTAAGCTGAGTGTGTATCAGATAAGGCAGCGGTGTTTTGTCAGCAGGGATCTCTTTATCCATCACCATGTAGCGTAGCGGCTAATGCTAGCTAATGATGACATCACTGGAGTCACTTTCTACCGACACTGACAGTGATGGAGTCAGGACATCTGTTGATATGTGGGTGGAGGCGCTGCCCCCCCCCCCCCCCCCCCGCCCCCCAGGCCGCAGGGCTGCTCAGCCTATCAGGTTTCAGACAGAGCAGGGAGGGCTCTAATTGGTCACGCTCCATCTGATGTCATTGTTCGTGGGTCACCATGCTGATGAGGTCACTAGACCAGGAGACAACAAGGGGCGTGTGTGTGTGTGTGTGTGTTTGTTTTCATCAGAGAGGGACAGGAAGTACACAAGTCAAGTTTATTTGTCACATGTAGTGGATACAGCAGGTGTGTTGTTACAAGCCTTACCTACGTGCAAAAGATAAGTACAAAATAAATACAATAAAAAAATAAAAATGAATATATATAAAAAAGAGTATATATAAAGTATATGAGTCCAGGATGAGTGGCAGGGTGGTGGTAGAGTCTGTAGGTGCATACAGTCAGACAGGTCAGGGATGGAGGTATGGACCAGGATGCCATCGGTCAGCTGGTCAGCTGGTCAGCCTCATGTCTTGGGGGTAGAGGCTGTCTGGGAGGCTCCGGTACCGTTTGCCAGACGGTAACAGAGTGAACAGTCTGTGAGCTGGGTGAGGTCCTTCCTCTGACATCACTTGGTCTAGAGGTCCTGGTCTAGAGGTCCTGGTCTAGAGGTCCTGGTCTAGAGGTCCTGGTCTAGAGGTCCCTCTGTAGCTCTGCGGTTGAGGGCGGTGATGACCCAGTCAAGATCATCTCAATGGAGCAGCTGGAGAACTCAAACCAAACCTCAGTCTCCTGGTGGGACGAGGCCACGCTCTGGACACAGAGAGGGACAGGAAGTACACGGAGATGGACAGGAAGTACACGGAGAGGGACATGAAGTACATGGAGAGAGACAGGAAGTACATGATGAGGGACAGAAAGTACCTGAAGAGGGACAGTACATGGAGAAACATAAGATAAACTGGGTAGCTAGCAAGTTATAACAGGTTACAACAGGTTGTAACAGGTTGTAAAAGGTTGTAACAGGTTGTAAAAGGTTGTAACAGGTTGTAACAGGTTGTAACAGGTTGTAACAGGTTGTAACAGGTTGTAACAGGTTGTAACAGGTTGTAAAAGGTTGTAACAGGTTGTAACAGGTTGTAACAGGTTGTAAAAGGTTGTAACAGGTTGTAACAGGTTGTAAAAGGTTGTAACAGGTTACAACAGGTTGTAACAGGTTGTAACAGGTTGTAAAAGGTTGTAACAGGTTGTAAAAGGATACCGGTTATAACAGGATGTAACAGGTTATAACAGGTTATAACTCACCAATATATATTGGTGAGTACATGTTAGTTTTATAGATACTGTATTAGATCATGTACTATTGCAGTACACACAGTATTACTGTCTAAGCTGCTTGTTGGATTATGAAAATTGTTTTGAATTTTTCTTTTTTTAAACTTGATGATTTTGTTTGTGAATTGAATTTCTCTGTTTCTCTCCATGAGTCTGCCCCCCCGACCTGTCTCTCTCTCTGTCTGTCTCTCTGTCTGTCTCTCTACCAGTCTACCCCTGTCTCTCTCTCTCTCTCTCTCTCTCTCTCCATCTCTCGCCCCCTATGGTTTCTCCTCTATATTTAGTGCTGCTGTTCTTCCAGCTGAACAGAGAGCTGTTTCATTTCTAATGGTCTCATTGTTTCCGGCTGGCTGCAGAGATTGACTATCGACCAGCGCTGACCCCGGACCAGCCCTCTCCACCCACCTATACATATATAATACACTGCTAAAACTATAGCACTGACCCCAGACCAGCCTTCACCACCCACCTATAGAAGGTTTTCAGGTGACGTAGCCCCGCCCCCTCTGACGGCCATGTTGGAGGTCCTCAGCTCTGATCAGCTGATTGTGTTTCTGTCTCAACAGAATTTAATCTTCATGGTTAATTTCTGTCTGTTTCTACTGAACTGATCATTTCATCACTGATACATCTGATTGATTTAGTGTTTAGGCTAGCTAACGTAGCTAGTAGAAGCTAGCGTTAGCAGTGGCAAGTAGTCCCATGTTAACAGTAACTAGTTAGCTAGCTACCAGTTTGTTCAGGTTAACTAGCTGACTCTTCTCCAGCTCCAACTGAACACCACACTGTGTAGAAAAATGCATTCCATTGTTTACAATTGCTTCATAATGTTATAAATAAATAATAAATACATAAATTCATTTTCAAGTGATCTTTAACTCATTGTGGATTTTGTATCTTATCTTGTTTTGTTGAGTTGTTTTTTGTGTTGTCACATAAAACACACAAAAAAAAAATCAGCTGACATAGTTGAGCAGAAGGACTCAGTGAGGTTCTGGTCTCTTCTGGTGTCTTCTGGTCTCTTCTGGTCTCTTCTGGTCTCTTCCGGTGTCTTCCGGTCTCTTTTGGTCTCTTTTGGAGTCTTCTGGTCTCTTCTGGTCTCCTGTCTGAACCACTCCTGGTCTCTTCTGGAGTCTTCTAGTGTCTTCTGGTCTCTTCTGGTCTCCTGTTTGAACCACTCCTGTACTAAACAGGTACATGTTTTTCTGCATGGACTCGTTCATCCCTCCTGACTGAATAGGCGTCTGGTCCACCTGCTGCTCCACAAGGCCGTCAGCTCCACCGCCGTCTCAGAACCGCTCGCTCAGTCAAAGCTTTTAATTTGCTCTATCTGCATTTGAATATATCTGTCAGGTACGTGTGTGTGTGTGTGTGTGTGTGTGTGTGTGTGTGTGTGTGTGTGTGTGTGTGTGTGTGTGTGTGTGTGTGTGTGTGTGTGTGTGTGTGTGTATGTGTGTATGTATGTGTGTTTGTTTGTTGCTAAATGAAGTGCTCAATCAGGGGAAAGTCATTATTAGTGATGAACAATTATCCACAAGGCCAGGGATGTTGGCCTTGTGATGCACACTGGTCCTTTTAGTTCAAACACACACACACACACACACACACACACACACACACACACACACACAGGCCCTCAGCGGTAATGTGTGTAAAGAGAGGCAGGTTGTCCTGTCCTTCAGAGTCACTTTGCTTCACAATAGAGAGCAAACCATCAGTGGCTCCTAATGCTAATAGTTAGCCTCTATGTAGCCCTACCTCGCTCTACCGCTCTCTCTCTCCCTGACTTCCTCTCCTCTTTCAGTCCTTTCTTCTTCTCTTCTCTCTTAATGGCGCTCTGCCTTTCTCTCCCTCCTCCACCTCTCCTCTGCCTTTCTCTCCCTCCTCCACCTCTCCTCTGCCTTTCTCTCCCTCCTCCACCTCTCCTCTGCCTTTCTCTCCCTCCTCCACCTCTCCTCTGCCTTTCTCTCCCTCCTCCACCTCTCCTCTGCCTTGCTCTGTTTCCGTCTGTATCTCTGCTGATGGTTTCTGATAACGACTGAAAGTATTTACAGTTGGAGACAGACAACAGACACCTGGAGACAACAGACACCTGGAGACAACAGACACCTAGAGACAACAGACACCTGGAGACAACAGACACCTAGAGACAACATACACCTGGAGACAACAGACACCTGGAGACAACAGACACCTAGAGACAACAGACACCTGGAGACAACAGACACCTGGAGACAACTGACACCTGGAGACAACAGACACCTGGAGACAACAGACACCTAGAGACAGACAGGATCAATCAAACTGATTGTTAACATCTAAAGTCAAATAAATACTCTCATACCCAACACGACTGACTGACTGACTGACTGACTGACTGACTGATTGATTGATTGATTGATTGATTGGTTGATTGGTTTCTTCCAGATGTTCCATGTCGATGACGTCTGACACACACAGATAACAGTAGAACTGATTCATTTCTTCCTTTCTTCTGCATTAGTTACTTTTCCATCACACTGATAATCAATGCCAACGTGCTGTGGATATGAAATATAGTAGAACCCTGATTGATAGATTGATTGTTCTTCAACACACACACACAGACACACAGACACACACACACACACACACACACACACACACACACACACACACACACACACACAGACACAAACACACACACACACTTAATATTGCTCTTTCAATTCATCCATCCGTCTTTTATTCTCAGTTAAAAACCCCAGCGCTTTTATTCTGGTACCTTTCTGCCTAATAGGTGCAGTGTGTGTGTGTGTGTCTGTGTGTGTGTGTGTGTGTGGTGTGTGTCTGTGTGTGTGTGTGTCTATCTGTGTGTGTGTGTGTGTGTGTGTGTGTGTGTGTGTGTGTCTGTGTGTGTGTGTGTGTAATTAGGCAGTAGTTTCTACCCACTGAGTGTCTAACTGCTTTATAATGTCAGTCTGTCAGTCATAGAAACCTACTGAGGCAGAATAGAGGAGAGGAGGAGAGGAGGAGAGGAGAGGAGAGGAGGAGAGAGGAGAGGAGATAGAGGAGAGAGGAGGAGAGGAGAGGAGAGGAGGAGAGAGGAGAGGAGAGGAGAGAGGAGAGAGGAGAGGAGGAGAGGAGAGGAGATAGAGGAGAGGAGGAGGAAATGAGGAGAGAGGAGGATAGAGGAGAGGAGGAGAGGAGGAGAGGAGAGAGGAGGATAGAGGAGAGGAGGAGAGAGGAGGAGAGGAGGAGAGGAGGAGAGAGGAGAGTAGAGGAGGATAGAGGAGAGGAGGAGAGGAGAGAGGAGATGAGGAGAGAGGAGGATAGAGGAGAGGAGGAGAGAGGAGGAGAGGAGGAGAGGAGAGGAGGAGAGAGGAGAGTAGAGGAGGATAGTGATGGTCTGATCTGTTGATGACTAAATTACTTCTCTCTGTCTTTGTTGTCGCTGCTCTCGTTATTATATGTGATTTTCCAGGATTCCTTTGAGTGTGTCCATCAAAATATTGTGTGTGTGTGTGTGTGTGTGTGTGTGTGTGTGTGTGTGTGTGTGTGTGTGTGTGTGTGTGTGTGTGTGTGTGTGTGATGGTAGAAGGATGATGACAGCAGCTGAATGGTTCTGCTGTCACTTATCTCTCTTGTTTACCTGCTCAGTCCTGAATCTGATTCAATAGACAGGATAGGAAATAGGAAATAGGAAATAGGAAATCTTCCACACAGGAAGTGATGAATCAAAACAAAACGGAATCGGAAGACAGTTTTAGGACCAACATCATCCACATGTCCCCACTCAGTCATGTGTCATCCATGCTAATGCTTTAGCATACACTATGTTGAGTGATAGTAGGCTCCATGCTAACACTTTAGCATACTGTGGCAGCTGGGAGGAGGGTGGGGTGAGGCTTAGCTTGGATCCAGGGGAGAGTTGAGTCGGTGGACCGACTCTACCCTGGATCTTGCAATCAGCCAATTAAGGCCTTTTAACCTGTGTGGATGTGGGACTGGGTGAGAGGCTGGCAGAGAGACTGCCGAGACAGGCAAGGGCACGAGCGGCGAAAAAGACTGAGGGGGAGAGCGGGCGTCGGAGGATGCAGTCGGGCGCAGCTTGGAAGGACTGCCCAGTCGGGGTTGGGGCAGGACGCCCCTGGAAGCCTGGCGGACTGGGGCAGCCTTGGTGCTCCGCGGCTGACCTGCCGAGGGAGGAGGAGGTGGAGGAGGGAGGAGGAGGAGGTGCGTGCGCCGAGGAAGACAGTACCCCGGTACTGTGGCGAGCCGCCACACATACACTATGTTGAGTGATAGTAGGCTATTGTCACGGCTCCAGCCCCCCAGGGCTTCCCTGTGTTTTCCCTCACCCTGGTCCTGTCGAGGAACCACCGGGAACGTATCCAGCTCCACATCATCTCCTCTCCCCACGCCCTGGTGGTACTGGGTCGGTCCTGGCTGGCGCTCCATAACCCTCACATCGACTGGTCTTCGGGTTCCGTTATCAGCTGGAGCGTATTCTGCCATTCCCACTGTCTTCTGTCTGGCCTATCCCCGAGTAAGTCTGTGACTGCTCCAGTTCCCGAACCCCCCGACCTCTCCTTGGTGCCCCCCGATTATCACGACCTTGGGGAGGTGTTCAGTAAACAACGGGCCCTCTCCCTACCACCACATCGTCCTTACGACTGCGCCATCGATCTGCTTCCCGGAGCTTCCCTGCCAACTATCCGACTCTACAACCTCTCTCGTCCGGAGAGGGAGGTGATGGAGAGTTACATTCACGACTCCTGGCTGCGGGATCAGGCCCTCCTCGTCTCCCATTGGCGCGGGGTTCTTCTTCGATCCTGCCTTTGAGCCTCTTCTACACACTACCGTCTTCTCGAAATTAGATCTCCGTAACACCTATCACCTCATCCGGATTCATGAGGGGGACGAGTGGAAAACAGCTTTTAACACCCTCGGCCACTTTGAGTACCTCGTCATGCCCTTCGGTCTCACCAATGCCCCAGCAGTCTTCCAGGCACTCGTCAATGACGTCCTCCGCGACATGCTGAACCATTTCGTCTTCGTCTACCTAGATGACATCCTCATCTTCTCTCAGGACGCAGGGGAACATGTTCAGCATGTCAGGTTGGTGCTCCATCGCCTCGATAATCAGTGTGAATTTCACGTCCCTTCTGTGAGCTTCTTAGGCTACATCATAGAGCGGGGGCAGGTGAAGACGGACCCGGCCAAGATCCAGGCTGTGGCTGAGTGGCCAAGACCCTCCTCCCGGAAACAACTTCAACAGTTCCTGGGCTTTGCGAACTTCTACCGAAGATTTATTCGGGACTTCAGTTATAGCCCCACTCACTAGACTCACCTCCACACCCTCCCTCTTCGCCTGGACTCCCGAGGCGGATGCAGCGCTCCTCCGGCTCAAGCAGCTCTTCGCGTCCGCCCCAGTCCTAAGACATCCAGACCCCTTGAGTTTGTGGTGGAGGTGGACACCTCTGACTCCGGCGTTGGTACCCAGGTAACGGCCCTGCTAACCGTCTTTTTGTGCTCCAGTGGGGCTACTCCTCCAAGCTCACGTGTCACCCCGGCCTCGCCCGTACCCTGGCGTTCGTCAGGCAGAGCTTTTGGTGGCCCTCCAT
>JAXDDW010000106.1:120000-130000 GCA_034670385.1 Hoplostethus mediterraneus
GCCTTTCTGTCTGTCTGTCTGTCAAAGAACGTGTGTGTGTGTGTGTGTGTGTGTGTGTGTGTGTGTGTGTGTGTCTCACTGTTCGCCAATGAACGGGAAATCAGCATAACCTCCTCCACTTCCTGGTTTGATTGACAGGTGACAGCTCTCAGCCAATCAGAGCCCTCGGTAAACATGCTGTCAGAGCTGACACGTTGAGGTTCAAAACACTACCTGTCACACACCGCCGGGAAGACGTGTGCGTGTGTGTGTGTGTGTGTGTGTGTGTGTGTGTGTGTGTGTGTCACTTTCTAGTATTTTCCTCCATTCTCCAGAGACAGAACAGGTTCAATCAGACACAATATACCGGAGAGAAAATCACTGGCACATACATACAACCATCACCAACCGTCACCGCCCGTCAACGAGCATCAACGAGCATCATGACCATCACCAACCATCACCGAGCATCATGACCATCATGACCATCATGACCATCACCGAGCATCATGACCATCACCAACCATCACCGAGCATCATGACCATCATCAACCATCACCGAGCATCATGACCATCATGACCATCACCGAGCATCATGACCATCATGACCATCACCAACCATCACCGAGCATCATGACCATCATGACCATCATGACCATCACCGAGCATCATGACCATCATGACCATCACCAACCATCACCAAGCATCATGACCATCACCGACCATCACCGAGCATCATGACCATCACCAACCATCACCAAGCATCATGACCATCACCGACCATCACCGAGCATCATGACCATCACCAAGCATCATGACCATCACCGACCATCACCAACCATCAACGAGCATCATGACCATCACCAACCATCACCGAGCATCATGACCATCATGACCATCATGACCATCACCAACCATCACCAAGCATCATGACCATCCGACCATCACCAAGCATCATGACCATCACCAAGCATCATGACCATCACCGACCATCACCAACCATCAACGAGCATCATGACCATCACCAACCATCACCGAGCATCATGACCATCATGACCATCATGACCATCACCAACCATCACCAAGCATCATGACCATCACCGACCATCACCGAGCATCATGACCATCACCAAGCATCATGACCATCACCGACCATCACCAACCATCAACGAGCATCATGACCATCACCAACCATCACTGAGCATCATGACCATCATGACCATCATGACCATCACGACCATCATGACCATCACCAACCATCACCGAGCATCATGACCATCATGACCATCATGACCATCACCAACCATCACCGAGCATCATTACCATCATGACCATCATGACCATCACGACCATCATGACCATCACCAACCATCACCGAGCATCATGACCATCATGACCATCATGACCATCACCAACCATCACCGAGCATCATGACCATCATGACCATCATGACCATCACCAACCATCACCGAGCATCATGACCATCACGACCATCATGACCATCATGACCATCACCAACCATCACCGAGCATCATGACCATCACTGACCACCGTTACTTTGTGAAAAACTGCCCAGTTCTCTCGTACCACTCTCTGGTCATGTTGGCTCACTCGACAATTTCACCAACAAACTAAACGCTAGCCTTACCAACACACTAGATTCAATCACCCATTAGTCACTAGAAAACACCACGCTAGGAAGTTTGCACCGTGGTTTACTAACGACACTCGTGCTCTTCAACAAGTCTGTAGAAAACTAGAGCGTAAATGGTGATTGACCAAACTCGAAGTCTTCCGTCTTGCCTAGAATGATTGATCCTGCTACATTATAAACACTGTTTGACACTGTTGCTAAGCTAACGTGGAATCCCTCCCCCTGTGATAGCTCTCTGTTTTCTCTGAATGAGTTCATGTCCTTTTTTACTAAAATCAGATGAGATCACCAGTTCACTCTCCACTGGTGGTGCCATCTCACCCCTGCAAAATCCACTTGGTAAATAAATCTGATTGCCAGTTTCATACATAATAATGTCAAGCAAGTTCATTTTCATGTGCTGAAGCCTGGCGTTCCTTCCAGCTGATGCAATCGAGATACTCACTCAACAAATCAGAAAGTGTAGTAATTATTATTATTATTATTATTATTATTAATAATAATAATATTATTATGCCTTTTATTAAAATGGGGGAGGCCCTGATGACTTGATGTTCTCTGAAGGGAGGCTCACTGTCTTACACTTTGAAAACCCCTGATTTAGCCAAATGATGTACAAGTCCTATTCTCCTGGTCTACCTGCTCCTGTCCACTGAGGCTGGTCATGTTTGTCTGAGCTGCTGTTTGCTGTGATGCCCCATCAGATCTGGATGTCCCACCCAAATAAACTTTTAAGCACTGTGTATACTCTGCTTGCTCAAACTCGGCATCTATTGCAGCCCACCCGTCCTGGTAGTTGGATCCCTCTCTGAGTAGCCCCTCCCTCTCTGGGTAGCCCCTCCTTCTCTGAGTACCCCCTCCCGAGGTTTCTTCCATTTTTCCCTAGAAGGTTTTGTGGGAGTTTTTCCTTGTCCTCTGTGAGGGTCTAAGGCTGGGGGATGTCGTATACTAACCATTTATTGTTTCACATGTTGGGCTGTGAAGCCTTAGAGACTGTAAAGGTGATTAAGGCCTGTACAAATAAATGTGATTTGATTTGATCACCGACCATCACCGACCATCATCGAGCTTCATGTTTACTGTGATGATCGTCTCGTCACCGCTGTTATCCTTTAAAGCTGAAACTATACACATTGGCAGCTGCAAATGGCAGCGAGAGGTAACAGTCTAATAGCTGTTTGAACTTCATTACCCAGAAGCCCTGTGGTGATGTCACTTAAGCAGATCTTCTCAATGTGGTGGTGGAGGAGGTGAAGAGGTTCAGCAGCTTTCTCTGTTTAGGAGACACTTCTGATTTCACTCTTCAGTCTGGATTGGTCACTTCCTGTGCGGAGATTTCCCACCAGTGAGCAAACCAACACCAGGATTTAATCTGGACCAGTAGGGTGAATCTACAGTCTCAGTTAGTGGGGATGGGACGCTCTGCTCTGCATCACTTCCTGGTTCAGACTGAGGAGACCACTGGAGGGTTACAGTGAAACCTGAGCAGCAGATTTAACCTGTAGTTTCATTGCATTTAGAGAAACTCCTCTCAGTAAAGTGACATTAGCATTGCAGATAATACCCATAGTGTAATGATACCCATAATACCCTCAGACATGACAATCACACACACACTAGAGGTGTGAACTGAAGAGGGTTTTCTAAAGATGAAGATGATGCTGCAGCAACACGAATGGAAAAAATACAATACATGTTTGTGTTGAGGCAAAAAACAGAGAATGACAGATGGAGCGAGAGAGAGAGAGAGAGAGAGAGGTAGAGAGACATAGAGAGAGAGAGAGTGGCTGTTGTGTTCAGGGTCTTCCATGCAGCAGAATAACAGACTGGATCACGTTCACTGACAAACGAAGAATAAAAAGAAAGAAATTACCTTTTCTTCTCAAGGTTGGATTGGATGAGACACAAACAAAGGGTTCGTCTGCACAGAGCACAGGTGTGTGTGTGTGTGTGTGTGTGTGTGTGTGTGTGTGTGTGTCTAAAACAACTGTGCTGATATTAGAATTTTAATCAGCCTTGCAAAGCGAGTTAGATGTGATTATCAGACAAATATAGAAATGCTGGAGAGAAAGTAAGAAAAGGCAGAGAGAGAGACAGGAGGAGAGAGGTGAGGAGAGAGAGACAGGAGGAGAGAGATGAGGAGAGAGAGATGGGAGAGATGAGAGAGAGACAGGAGGAGAGAGGTGAGGAGAGAGACAGGGGAGAGATGAGAGAGAGACAGGAGGAGAGAGATGAGGAGAGAGAGACAGGAGGAGAGAGATGAGGAGAGAGAGACAGGAGAGATGAGAGAGAGACAGGAGGAGAGAGGTGAGGAGAGAGAGACAGGGGAGAGATGAGAGAGAGACAGGAGGAGAGAGATGAGGAGAGAGAGACAGGAGGAGAGAGATGAGGAGAGAGACAGGGGAGAGATGAGAGAGAGACAGGAGGAGAGAGATGAGGAGAGAGCGACAAGGAGAGAGATGAGGAGAGAGAGACAGGAGGAGAGAGATGAGGAGAGAGAGACAGGGGAGAGATGAGAGAGAGACAGGAGGAGAGAGATGAGGAGAGAGAGACAGGAGGAGAGAGATGAGGAGAGAGAGACGGGAGAGATGAGAGAGAGACAGGAGGAGAGAGGTGAGGAGAGAGAGACAGGAGGAGAGAGATGAGGAGAGAGAGACAGGAGAAGAGAGATGAGGAGAGAGAGACGGGAGAGATGAGAGAGAGACAGGAGGAGAGAGGTGAGGAGAGAGAGACAGGGGAGAGATGAGAGAGAGACAGGAGGAGAGAGATGAGGAGAGAGAGACAGGAGGAGAGAGATGAGGAGAGAGACAGGGGAGAGATGAGAGAGAGACAGGAGGAGAGAGATGAGGAGAGAGCGACAAGGAGAGAGATGAGGAGAGAGAGACAGGAGGAGAGAGATGAGGAGAGAGAGACAGGGGAGAGATGAGAGAGAGACAGGAGGAGAGAGATGAGGAGAGAGAGACGGGAGAGATGAGAGAGAGACAGGAGGAGAGAGGTGAGGAGAGAGAGACAGGAGGAGAGAGATGAGGAGAGAGAGACAGGAGAAGAGAGATGAGGAGAGAGAGACGGGAGAGATGAGAGAGAGACAGGAGGAGAGAGGTGAGGAGAGAGAGACAGGGGAGAGATGAGAGAGAGACAGGAGGAGAGAGGTGAGGAGAGAGAGACAGGAGGAGAGAGATGAGGAGAGAGACAGGGGAGAGATGAGAGAGAGACAGGAGGAGAGAGATGAGGAGAGAGAGACAAGGAGAGAGATGAGGAGAGAGAGACAGGAGGAGAGAGATGAGGAGAGAGAGACAGGGGAGAGATGAGAGAGAGAGGAGGAGAGAGATGAGGAGAGAGAGACAGGAGGAGAGAGATGAGGAGAGAGAGACGGGAGAGATGAGAGAGAGACAGGAGGAGAGAGGTGAGGAGAGAGAGACAGGGGAGAGATGAGAGAGACAGGAGGAGAGAGATGAGGAGAGAGAGACAGGAGAAGAGAGATGAGGAGAGAGAGACGGGAGAGATGAGAGAGACAGGAGGAGAGAGGTGAGGAGAGAGAGACAGGGGAGAGATGAGAGAGACAGGAGGAGAGAGATGAGGAGAGAGAGACAGGGGAGAGATGAGAGAGAGACAGGAGGAGAGAGATGAGGAGAGAGAGACAAGGAGAGAGATGAGGAGAGAGATGAGAGAGAGACAGGAGGAGAGAGATGAGAGAGAGACAGGGGAGAGATGAGAGAGAGACAGGAGGAGAGAGACAGGAGGAGAGAGATGAGGAGAGAGACAAGGAGAGAGACAAGGAGAGAGAGACAGGGGGAGAATAGCAGTAGTAGTAGTAGTAACAGTTTTTTGCAGTATTCGAAATGCCTGAATACTGTCCCTCCTTACCATGTCTTGAGGTATTGAATCAAATTGTCTTTCTACCAAAACATCGTACCATCGTACCAATCGGACCATACCTTACCATCCTACCATCGGACCATCGGACCTTCCTACCATCGGACCTTCCTACCATCGGACCTTCCTACCATCGTACCATCGGACCATCGGACCATACCTTACCATCCTAGCATCTTACCATCGTACCATCCGGACCATACCTTACCATCCTACCATCGGACCATCGGACCATACCTTACCATCCTACCATCGGACCATCGGACCTTCCTACCATCGGACCATACCTTACCATCGTACCATCGGACCATCGGACCATACCTTACCATCCTACCATCGGACCATCGGACCATACCTTACCATCCTAGCATCTTACCATCGTACCATCGGACCATACCTTACCATCCTAGCATCTTACCATCGTACCATCGGACCATACCTTACCATCCTACCATCGGACCATCGGACCATACCTTACCATCCTAGCATCTTACCATCGTACCATCGGACCATACCTTACCATCCTAGCATCTTACCATCGTACCATCGTACCATCGGACCATACCTTACCATCTTACCATCGTACCATCGGACCATACCTTACCATCCTAGCATCTTACCATCGTACCATCGGACCATACCTTACCATCCTAGCATCTTACCATCGTACCATCGTACCATCGGACCATACCTTACCACCCTACCATCGGACCATCGGACCATACCTTACCATCCTACCATCGGACCATCGGACCATACCTTACCATCCTACCATCGGACCATCGGACCATACCTTACCATCCTACCATCGGACCATCGGACCATACCTTACCATCCTAGCATCTTACCATCGTACCATCGGACCATACCTTACCATCCTAGCATCTTACCATCGTACCATCGTACCATCGGACCATACCTTACCATCCTACCATCGGACCATCGGACCATACCTTACCATCCTACCATCGGACCATCGGACCATACCTTACCATCCTACCATCAGACCATCGTACCATACCTTACCATCCTACCATCGGACCATCGGACCATACCTTACCATCCTAGCATCTTACCATCGTACCATCGTACCATCGGACCATACCTTACCATCCTACCATCGGACCATCGGACCTTCCTACCATCGGACCTTCCTACCATCGGACCATACCTTACCATCCTACCATCGGACCATGGGACCATACCTTACCATCCTACCATCAGACCATCGGACCATACCTTACCATCCTACCATCGGACCATCGGACCTTCCTACCATCGGACCATACCTTACCATCGTACCATCGGACCATCGGACCATACCTTACCATCCTACCATCGGACCATCGGACCATACCTTACCATCCTAGCATCTTACCATCGTACCATCGGACCATACCTTACCATCCTAGCATCTTACCATCGTACCTTCCTACCATCGTACCATACCTTACCATCCTACCATCGTACCATCCTACCATCCTACCATCATACCATACCTTACCATCCTAGCATCGGACCATCGGACCATACCTTACCATCCTAGCATCTTACCATCCTACCATCCTACCATCCTACCATCCTACCATCGGACCATACCTTACCATCCTACCATCGTACCATCGAACCATCGAACCATCGTACCATACCTTACCATCCTACCATCGGACCATCGGACCATACCTTACCATCGGACCATACCTTACCATCGTACCATCGTACCATTGGACCATACCTCACCATCGTACCATCGTACCATCGTACCATACCTTACCATCCTACCATCGGACCATACCTTACCATCGGACCATACCTTACCATCGTACCATCGTACCATCGGACCATACCTCACCATCGTACCATCGTACCATCGTACCATACCTTACCATCATACCATCGTACCATACCATACCATTGTACCATCGTACCATCGTACCATACCTTACCATCCTACCATCGTACCATTGGACCATACCTCACCATCGTACCATCGTACCATACCTTACCATCGTACCATCGTACCATACCATACCATTGTACCATCGTACCATCGTACCATACCTTACCATCCTAGCATCTTACCATCGTACCTTCCTACCATCGTACCATTGGACCATACCTGACCATCGTACCATCGTACCATTGGACCATACCTCACCATCGTACCATCGTACCATCGTACCATACCTTACCATCATACCATCGTACCATACCATACCATTGTACCATCGTACCATCGTACCATACCTTACCATCGTACCATCGTACCATCGTACCATACCTTACCATCATACCATCGTACCATACCATACCATTGTACCATCGTACCATCGTACCATACCTTACCATCGTACCTTCCTACCATTGTACCATCGTACCATCGTACCATCAGACCATACCTGACCATCGTACCATCGTACCATCCTCGGACCATACCTCACCATCGTACCATCGTACCATGTACCATACCTTTCCATCTACCATCGTACCATAACCCCTACCATTACCATTGATACCTATCGTACCATCCTCTACCATCTACCATCGTACCATTGTACCATACCTTCACCATCGTACCATCGTACCATACCTTACCATGTACCATCGTAACCCATCGTACCATCACCACCATTACCATCCTACCATCGTAACCATCGTACCATCTACCATCAGACCATCCTCTACATCTACCATGTACCATGACCATCCTTACCATCGTACCATCGACCATGTCCATACCTTCCATGTACCATCGACCATACCTTACCATCGTACCATCGTACCATTACTACCTACCATCGTACATTTGTACCATACTTACCATCCCTACCATCGTACCATCGTACCATACCATACCATTGTACCATCGTACCATCGTACCATCGTTACCATCTTCATCTGTACCATCATACCATTGTACCATAGTACCATCTTACCATCGTACCATCGTACCATTTCCTTACCATACTCATTACAAACGTACCATTTGTACCTCAGTTCATACCTGACCATCGTACCATTCAGACCATACCTGACCATCGTACATACCATACCAATGTCTATCGTACCATCGTACCATCGTACCATACCTGTACCAATCGTACCATTTCGAACTCGTACTTGGGGGAAATCGGGACCCTCGTTACATCGTACCAACCTTACCATCGTACCTTCGGATCCATCAGACCATACCTACCATCGTACATGTACATCTTATGACCATCGTACCATTCACTCTACATCGTACCTTCGTACCATCGTACCATCCGACTAGGATACATACTTATACTTGTAATTGGACATACGTAACCATCGTACATCGTACCATGGTCGATGACATGACCATTACATCGTACCTGTACCCAAAATCCGCATAGGGTGACTCTGTTTCGGGACCTGCGTAACCAGTTACCACGTTAAATTCGACTGTCATGACTCGGTGACACGTGTGACCGTTCGACATGACTGTAAGTTGGTGGTGACCACGTGGTGACACGACCTGGTGACTGACCGTTCGTACGACTTCTAAGTGGTGACGAGTGGTGATCAGTGGTGACGAGTGGTGAGTGACTGGTCAGTCGTGAGATCGTAGCGACGTTGGTGGACGACAACCTGGTCATGACGTTCTGTACATCCATGTACGTCATCAGTCATACATTGTAAATGGTCATCGGACGGTTACACTGCATTACGTGTGACACGTGGATGAACGTGGTGACGAGTTGTATACGTGTAACGGGACGAGGTCAAGACGTGGTGACGACGTGGTCATGAGCGTGGTGAGACGTGGTGACGACGTGGTGTGACGACGTGGTGACGACGTGGTGACGACGTGGTGACGACGTGGTGACGACGTGGTGACGACGTGGTGACGACGTGGTGACGACGTGGTCATGATGTGGTGACGTGGTGACGACGTGGTGGTGACGTGGTGATAACATCATGGCCAGGCACCACTAAGGGACTCGAGGCATCGCCAAAGTCATCCAATTTCAAATTATTTATATACTATATTTATATACTATATCTATATTTCTATTCTATATTTATCTATATTTACATACTATACTGTTACTGATTGACCATTTGTATAATAATAGTACATCATTGCGGCAGGACGCTTTCAGGGACCAATGGAACAATAGTAAAATTGACTCACAAGTTGTTTTCTGTGGATATCAGCTAACACACCCAGACTTATAATGGACATCTACTGAATACACACTCATTTGTCAAGCCTAACTAGCCCCCCAACACACACACACACACACACACACACACACACACACACACACACACACACACACACACACAAACACACACACACCTCCCTTTAGAGGCCACAGCTGTGGGGGTCCTTGCTAACAGATGGACGCATTTTTACGCTCCCACCCTCAACACACACACACACACACACACACACACACACACACACACACACACACACACACACACACACACACACACACACACACACACTCCACATTGTAGCAG
>JAXDDW010000106.1:135000-137500 GCA_034670385.1 Hoplostethus mediterraneus
AGTAGACAGCAGCTTTCTCAGCGTTTCAATACATTTTGATAACCTGGAATTGACTGATAGCAGACGGGTGGTGGGTGTGGTGCTGGTGGTACTTCTATCAGTCAGTAATGAGTAATGGATTACACCCCCCCACCCCCCCACCAGGGGGTCTCTGTAATCAGTTGTCTAAAAGCAGCAGCCTGCAGTAATCCAGACTATCAAACACAAACACACTCCATCACTAAGTTGTGACAATACTCTTTATTCCACTATCTGTCTGTCTGTCTGTCTGTCTGTCTGTCTGTCTGTCTGTCTGTCTGTCTGTCTGTCTGTCTGTCTGTGTCCAGCCATCTTCCTCTCATTGTCCTTTCTTTCTTTCAGTCTCTTTCTATTCCTGTCTCTCTCTCTTCTTCCTCCCTCCCTCCTCCTCCCTGTTCATTTTAAATACCAGCAGCGGTTCAGAGGATGAATTGCATCGGGAGTCTTGTGTATCAATGCATCTTATTGCCAGAGCCCAGCAGGGGGGCGTGGCCTTGCACGCCCAGAGAGAGCGAGATGTGATGAAGAGAGAAAGAGGGAGGGAGGGTGAAGATAAAGAGGTGTGGGCGAGCAAGTATTAGAGTCAAATGGCCCGTGAATTGAAAGCCCTGTGTGTTTGGGGGGGATGTCACACACACACACACACACACACACACACACACACACACACACACACACACACACACACACACATACACACACACACAGTTGCAAGGGGAGATGGAGTTCATTGTCTAAAGGTGGAGACAATTTCTTTTTCAATGTAATGATGTTTTAAAGCACCTTGAGTTGAATTGATGTAAGATCACATCAGACTGAAGAGAAAGAATCAATTCATATAATAAAGGTTCTGCTGGCTCTTTGTTGGAATCAGCAGAAGAAGAACTGGGTAGTTACAGCCGCCGTGGCTGAACAGACAAAGAAAAGAGCGCCACCTACAGGAACTGGATGTCAGAGTACTGGACACTGTTTGTTTGAGAGGTGGCAGCAGGATGGTTGTGATGAAGGTAGAAATGAAAGATCCTGGGAGACGCAGCAGAGCCCAGTGAGCTGGGCAGTGGGAATGTAACAGTAACTGAAATGTAATTGTAACTGAAATGTAATTGTAACTGAAATGTAATAGTAACTGAAATGTAATATAATACTGCAACTCCCTCCTTGCTGCCCCGGCGTCGGCCATCAGACCTCTGGAGCTTGTTCAGAAAGCTGCAGCTTGTCTGGTGTTCAACCAGCCCAAGTTCTCCCATACAACTACCCTTCTCGTTCTCTACACTGGCTCCCTGTAGCAGCTCATCCAGTTCAAGACCCTGGTGCTAGCCTACAGGGCAGTGAAAGGAACAGCTCCTTCTTACCTCCAGGCTATGGTCAAGCCTTACACCCCCGCCGACCACTTCACTCTGCTGCCTCAAGGCAACTGGTTCCCCCGTTGCTCAGAGGCTCTGTTCTGGCCCCGCAGTGGTGGAATGAACTCCCCACTGATGTCAGGACAGCAGAGGCGCTGCCCATCTTTCACCACAGGCTGAAAACCCACCACCCACCACCCACTACCCTGACCCTTCCTCTTCTAGAAACACTACCCTGACCCTTCCTCTTCTAGAAACACTACCCTGACCCTTCCTCTTCTAGAAATACTACCCTGACCCTTCCTCTTCTAGAAACACTACCCTGACCCTTCCTCTTCAAGGAACATTACCCTGACCCTTCCTCTTCTAGAAACACTACCCTGACCCTTCCTCTTCTAGAAACACTACCCTGAACCTTCCTCTTCAAGGAACATTACCCTGACCCTTCCTCTTCTAGAAACACTACCCTGACCCTTCCTCTTCTAGAAACACTACCCTGACCCTTCCTCTTCTAGAAACACTACCCTGACCCTTCCTCTTCTAGAGACACTACCCTGACCCTTCCTCTTCTAGAAACACTACCCTGACCCTTCCTCTTCTAGAAACACTACCCTGACCCTTCCTCTTCTAGAAACACTACCCTGACCCTTCCTCTTCTAGAAACACTACCCTGACCCTTCCTTTTAGCACTTGCCTATTTGTCTTCAATTATTTGTCTTAGCTCTTGTTTATTTGATTTGTCTCATTTGTTTAAGAAAAAGTAGGTAGCTAACTTATTGCACTTTTACCTTAGCACTAGTTATGCTCTTAGTTGCTTGTTTAGGAAGGAAAATGCACTTTGTCTCTGTTCGTCCACTGTGCCAACCACTCACTTAGTTCTCACTTAGGCCGCCCGTGAGGTGAGTGTCATTGTTCATTCCATGATGAGGTAGTTACCATCCTGGCCATATGTCCAACAAGATGGTGCATACGAACGATAGCCATCAAGCGTGTATAGTGCCTACAGAGAAATCCTTGGAACCACGGAGAAGCTTAACGATGATAAAAGCATAAGGGGAGACACCAGAGTCAAGATCGGTGGCCTGTATAATCAAGCTCTGAAAGCCAAAACCTACTTGGCCTGCTGTGTCGTGAAGCAC
>JAXDDW010000106.1:142500-200000 GCA_034670385.1 Hoplostethus mediterraneus
TAGGTGCGTAGTTTAGTTGGGGTGATATACAGCTGATTCAAAAAGTTAAATTAGATCAGTCTGTATCTGGACGTAACACCATCCCTTCATAAAGCACTCCATCATTCCCCATCCAGACTGACTCCCAAGCCTCTCTCCCACCCGAGTCTGGATTGGTCTGGCTCAGGCAGTGATAGACCAGATATGAGAGCCCCATACATTCTAGAGATGGTTTTAAACAGTGGTTAGTCAGCATGGCACAATTCCACAGGTGACATAGTGGGTGAATTCCATTGGTCCTTAAGGTTCACAAAATCTTGCAGCTGGGAGTAGTGAGTGACTGGAACACATACAGGAATCTCGGCAGGACATTCATTACTCACCAGTAAGGTGAGTGGCAGATCCATCCATTTGACCAAGTCATCCCTCACCTTCTGCAACAGGTTGGTCAGATTTAATCTATACATTTTCTTTAGATTACTATCTACAAATGTACCCAAATACAAAATAAAAGGAAACTTATGTTTGAGAGTATTATAATCAAATACAGACAGTGGTAGAGTTTCACTCTTGTCAAAATTAACGGTTTATCATCGGCAAAAAGGGATAGCTTATGTGTATCAGGGCCAACCACATATATTAGGGTTGTTCCTAATAGCCTCAGCCAGCGGTTTGATGGCAAGCGCAAAGAGGGCGGGGCTAGACTCTGGAAAACATGTGCCCGCCCTGGCTTGTTCAAGTGCCTCCATTAAGAATGGCACAAGGAGATCTCTGAACTCTTCATAGAGCTCATGCGGGAAGCCGTCCAACCCAGGAGATTTATTGGCAGACAAGGATCTGTTGGCTTCGTCAATTCAGAGACAGTTAATGGTTCGTCTAGACTTGTTCCAGCTTCCTCTGATAGGCATGGTAAGGTAACCGAGGAGAGAAATTAGTCAATTTGTGACATATGATTACTTGACTAGGTGGTACAGAGAATATTCTTTTAAAAGCATCATTCATTTCAGTGGGATTGTAGGATACACCATTTGTGGCATGAGAAACAGTTTTATTGCCTATCAGGCCAGTTGCAGAAGGAAAGAAGCTATTCTTGTGGCGAGAGATTTTGGTCTTGATGGACCGCAGCCTCCTACCAGAGGGGAGTGACTCGAAGAGCCAATCACCTTCCCAGCAGAGCGAATGACACGCTGCAGTCTGCCCTTATCCTCGGCAGTGGCAGCAGCGTACCAGATGGTGATGGAGGAGGTGAGGATGGACTCCATGATGGCGGTGTAGAAGTGCACCATCATTGACTTTGGCAGGTTGAACTTCTTCAGCTGGCCCAGGAAGTACATCCTCTGCTGTGCTTTTTTGGTGATGGAGCTGATGTTCAGCTCCCACTTGAGGTCCTGGGTGATGATGGCACCCAGGAAGCAGAAGGACTCCACAGTTTCGGGGAGTCACACAGGGTGATGGGGGTGGGTGAGGCTGGGTTCTTCCTATAATCCATCACTATCTCCAATGTCTTTAGAGCATTGAGCTCCAAGTTTTTCTGACTGCACCAGGTCACCAGATGGTCAATCTCCCACCTGTAGGCGGAGTCATCCTCACCAGAGATGAGCCCAATGAGGGTGGTGTCGTCTGCAAACTTCAGGGGCCGGTTTCACAAAGCTATTTTAGACTAGTCTATAGGGTTAGACTAGTCTAAAATTTGCTCTTAGATCAGTCTAATGCAAGTTAGACTGTTTCACAAAAATAAAGACTGACTAACTGAAAGCCAAAAAAGTTAGACACCTCACCCCCAGGCTAACTCAGGGTTAAGACCTATTTTCAAACTTCCGACTGCCAACTTTAGAATGTTGGGTGTTTAGAATGTTGAGTGTTGGCAGTTAGTTGGGGCATGTACAGTAGGTCTAGGTGACAGGTGACAACAATCAATGTAATTTGAGTAACTCATTTATTTTCGTCCATTTATTATGGTGCGTCTTGCACCATGTTTTTATATCTTTTTTGTACATCTTTGACACTCCTTTCAACGGCCGGGTTCACACTATTTACTGTTGCCACAATTTGTTTCCATAACATTTTTTTTTTGGTGTTGCATTCTTTGCTAAATATTCCGAGAAAAGTCTCTTTATAAGTGTTAAACTCCTCCAAAAGACACATTTTCTGCCGGCATAAACGGAATGGAGCGAGGCGATGCGATCACTCGGTTGGCCATGTTTTTGGTTTTGAAAAGTGTCTTAATTTACCTAGAATTCCTTGCGTCATAGTCCTACTTAAGATAGTCTAAAGTCAAGATAGACTAAATTGCTTTGTGAAACAGAAGAAATTAGACGTCTATCACAAGTCTGACTATCTGATATATCTAAGCCATAGTCAAAAACTATCTTTGTGAAACCGGCCCCAGGAGCTTGACGGACTGATGACTGGAGGTGCAGCTATTGGTGTACAGGTAGAAGAGTATAGGGGAAAGAACTTGAGGGGAACCCGTGCTGGTGGTCCGGGAGTCGGAGATGTTTCCCCAGCATCCCATAAAATGAAACTACTGGGGCCAGAGGGTTTATTTGTTTATTTGTTAGGGTAAAAATATGAATCTGTTCTTTAGTGAATGTAGAAAATCCAGGCTGTTTTAGGAAAGTAGGGTTAAGTCTCCACCTGTATGCTCCATTCACCTTGGAACACCAGAGGAGAATTCAATCATCTATAGAGAGGTATTTAATATCTTAACACTCTATGAAACAGTTGTCAAGGGGAGTGTGTGTGCCATGTGTGTGAATAAAAGGAATAATCCTTATCCTGTGGATGCATCTGTCTCCAAACATCAAATTAAGATCTGTCGTGAAAGAAGTAGTAAGTAGTAAGTTTGGTGGCTTTGGTAAGAGGGGAAGATCTATCAAGCACTGTATCTGAACAAACATGTAAATCTCCTCCCACTAAAAGCCTTCCTGGTGATTGTGCAATCTTAAGAAATACATTCTGGATAAACAGATGATCATCAAAATTAGGTGCATAAATGTTCAATTAGGTCCAATATTCAGAGTACATTTGCCCTTGAACCAAAACAAACCTGCCTGAGGGATCAGACACAGATCAGGCAGTT
Organism: Hoplostethus mediterraneus; assembly: GCA_034670385.1. Classification (NCBI taxonomy): domain Eukaryota; kingdom Metazoa; phylum Chordata; class Actinopteri; order Trachichthyiformes; family Trachichthyidae; genus Hoplostethus; species Hoplostethus mediterraneus. The sequence goes on from JAXDDW010000106.1 coordinate 145,562, forward strand.
CCTCTTGTTTTGGAATTAAAAGAGGCGAAGACTTGACCCAACCGCTCCTTCTCAATGTTCAGTGTCTGTTAAATGTGTTTCCTGTAAATACATGATCCCAGCCTGTAGTTTCTTGAGATAAGTGTAGACTCTTTTCCTCTTCATTGGGCTCTTCAAGCCCTCTGTATTAAAGGTGATGAATGTTAGTGGGTTCATCGTGGATCAGGTTTCATATGGGTAACCTGACGATATTTACCTCCATGATCGAACAATTGTTTGAAAAATGTACTAGTGTGTCTCTCAGAAAGGAAACTTTCACACACAAATCCATATAATAAAAACAAACCCATCTGCTGTAACGTCTCCATCTTGCTGCAAATCACCATCAGGAGAGTCATCGGTCTTCTGACCACTGTTGATCAGTCCTGATGAAGATCCATTGCTCAGTGATGAGGTGATGAAGCACTTAAAAGAAATTAGCCAAGATTAGAAAGTCAGTTCAGCGTTGTTATAAATTAAATAAGAGAATACGGTTTGTTCAGGTCACATGCTCTCCCCTGACAGGAACAGGAAGTGACAGGAAGTGAGGTTGGCTACCTGAATTTTGGCACAAATCTCAGGACATTTTCACGCCACGCCTCACTGAGGTCTTACATCACACCAGACTAGCAGACGCCAATAAATATCAGGTCACAGTTCTGATCCATACTATTTACTACTGGTCAGAATGTGTATATGGTCTGACTCTGTGATGCGGCCTGGCTAGTGCATGACTCCAGACCTGACAAGGCTTGAGGAGCCGCTGATTCACTATTCATCCACCGCTCCTCCATTTTGAATTCCTTGGCTGTACTAGTTACTGCTGCTGTAATGATCCAGGTTCCCCATGGGGATCAATACATCATCTAATCGGATCTAATCTATCTAGAAGTCATGAAGTATGTTCATAGTTTAGTACTTTAGTACTACTTCCTGTTAGGTCAGTGTAGGTACTAACAGGAAGCAGTATAATAGTAAGAGATAAGAGGACATCAGCCGTACTACTTCTGGTCCCATAATTTAATTTAGGTGAGTTGAGTTGAGTTTAGTTGAGTTTAGTTAGCCCTGCTGGTAGCTGGTCATCGTATGCTGTGACACAGCTGATTTCTGGACGACCAGTTTCAACCAGTTACCAGTTCTGACCGGCTACCCCAACTAACCGGTGGCCCAGCTCAGATGAACCCAGCCTGTCGCTAGATGTGGTCTAGACTCGTCAGACCCCCTGCTGATCCCGATGGCGATGTGCTGCTAGCTTGTCTGATGATCACAGCGTGGCCCCGCCCTCCGCTAAGGACAGGAAGTGTAGCAAATATATTGATATGCAAATTAGCATATCATCTGGCGACATGTAGTGACTCTGAGTAGCCAATAGGGAGCCGAACTGGACGACATTTCTGCCCGCCTCCAGTTCACTTCTGCCGATTATAATCCATTACAGATTAGGTGATGTAAGGAAGCTACCAAGCGGACAGTTCTGATCCTGAAACATGTCATAGGACGAGGTGCTATTTATGGTGTGTATGTTATGGTTGCTTATATAACGGAGGGCTGCCAGGTGATTCTTTGTTTAGTTGATATAAGACGTGTCTGTCTGTAATCACTTAGCCACCTAGCCGCTAGCCGGCTGTGGCTGAGCTCAGCCTATTCAGTACATTCACAATAGGTATTTCTTATTTTTGTACAGTATGTGTGACGGTGTATGTTCATGGTTGGTCTGTGGTTCTACTAGTGTGCTAAATGCAGGTTCCCAAACTGCAGGCTTCCCACAGGTCCTCAACAAGGTGAGGACCAGTTAAATCCACTGGAGCTTCAGTCACTATTAGTCAGTTCAATTAAATAACGAATAAGAAGCATTATTCTGGTGACAAGGACTTTCTCCCCACTGTTTATATTCTGGTCACTTAGCGGAACCTGTTATCCAATGAAATCAACAGTAGAATCAGATTCACTTCCTAGATCAGCAACAATGCCAGAGGTCAGAGGTCACAGCTGCCTGACAGTAGATGGAACAAATATTCCTGTGACCACAGAATGATCATGGATGATAGAAAAGTGAAGGGAAAGACGTCTGACAGAGTTAGTGAGCGACAGAAGGTTCTGATGATCTGTGGTGAATTATATCTAACAGTCACAATCTCCCCTGGGAAGTTCTAATGTGATCTATTCTTGGTGTTAGCCATGTAAAAGTTAAGCCTCTGCTCTGTACAAGTGGAACTGGCTGCAGCACGTGATTGAACGCGGAAGCGGAAACGCAGCACCGAGTTGCCAACAGCTGAGCAGGAGCAGAGATCGTCTATCAACAAGATGACTTACTCAATAGATTTTACAAACTGCCCAATTTTCCGGTCTGAAAACGTGGGCGTTAACTCACGTAGCATGACATAGCTAGATAAAATACTGTAAATTGATATTAAATAAATAACCATGGCCATAGTTGGAGTTACCATAGCGACCGAATTAATACGACCTAAATCAAAAATGTCTCCTCACAAAAAATGAAAAATTTACCTCTGAGTGTTAAGACTATGGTGTGTGTTTCATTTGGTCCCAATAAACCTTAAATGTTTATAACATAAGAAATTTTCAGCAGAAGGTCATCATCATATCTACCAATACATTTTATTAAATAAAACAAATGTACAAAATTACAAATGTTGCCAACAATAGAGAACATATCACGTACGACTGGATTTATAAAAATCACACACAAAAACGTTTGACGTTTTTGTGGTTCCCGGAAATAGAATGAGAGTGATCCCTCTTCTCTTCCTGCTCCTCTCTGACAGCAGCTACAGCACAGCTAGCAGCGGGCTAATCCGGCTAACAGCTAACAGCTAGCTAGTGGCGCTATGATGGCGGAGCTGGTGCAGGGACAGGCCTCGATGAGCCAGCCGGGGCTGAAGACAGACGGCCTGGCCGATGCTTTACAGAGGGCCCGGCAGGTAACAACTCTACTGGGTCTCAGCACACACCCGATCCGAGCCGAACCGGGCCGTTTAGACCGAGCCAAAGCACTTTTATTCGGATTCGCCCGTGTCTGCTACTGCTAGTTCTCTGCGCTCATCAACACACACACACACACACACACATACACACACACACACACACACGCACACACACACTAGCATGCTAACTAGCTCGGAAAGCAGTTTGGAGTTGGACTTGTTGCTGGTTTTGCACACTTTGTCTGCTCTGGCAGGGTCGGGGAGTTAGTTTAGGGTGAGTTTGGACAGCTGTCACCCGGAGGAGAGCGGAGCGGGCCGGGGAAATAACGTGGGAGAGCAGGACAGAAGTTTGGCCACACGTGTCACTCAGACAGACAACCTGTTGGGCTGCTAAATCCACGGCGAAGTTGGAGGACTCGAACCCACGACCTCGGGGTTCCAGCCCAGAACGGCGCGAGCAGGCCGGCCAAAGCCCCTTTAATTGTGTGTAAATGTCTCATCCGCTTTCCAATAGTTAATATGAGAGTTGGACCCCCCCCGCCCCCCCCTCCCCCCCTATAGGCTGCTGTTTACTGTAAGTTGGTTAGAAAGTAGGCTGGCGTTATGCAACAGCCCGAGAGCCATATATACCCCGGAGGTGTGTCTGCCTCCTATAGACGCTCAGAGGTGGTCAGACAGGAAAGCTCATCCTGGGATTTGAAAGTTGCTCAGTGAGGGAGTCTGTGTGGACCAGCAGGTTTCAGGGCAGGTGAACCGGTGGGGTCGGGATGCAAACCCACCGGAGCGCAGCGGGGCGGTCAGCCACCTGAACAGCCCCACCGAGGCCGGGTGGCGTGAACTCAGAGGATCCATCACAGGAAATGGGTTCAGTCAGGTGGAAGTTACAGGAATACAGCGTCTCTTCATGAAAAGGCGTTAATACAAGCTTTTCTGAAAACATGAGTGATTTTGTTTGTTTTTTTGTTCGTGTTGCCGGTTGTTTTTTTTATTCACTACTGGGGTGTGAAGCAGTGGTGAGTTTCAGGTAGCGTGGGCTGTCTTCATGATCTCTGGTTAACAGCAGGAATGTGAGCGGTAACCTGGTTCTGAGGTTTGGCCTGGTACAGGAGGGTCTGGTTCTGAGGTTTGGCCTGGTACAGGAGGGTCTGGTTCTGAGGTTTGGCCTGGTACAGGAGGGTCTGGTTCTGAGGTTTGGCCTGGTACAGGAGGGTCTGGTTCTGAGGTTTGGCCTGGTACAGGAGGGTCTGGTTCTGAGGTTTGGCCTGGTACAGGAGGGTCTGGTTCTGAGGTTTGGCCTGGTACAGGAGGGTCTGGTTCTGAGGTTTGGCCTGGTACAGGAGGGTCTGGTTCTGAGGTTTGGCCTGGTACAGGAGGGTCTGGTTCTGAGGTTTGGCCTGGTACAGGAGGGTCTGGTTCTGAGGTTTGGCCTGGTACAGGAGGGTCTGGTTCTGAGGTTTGGCCTGGTACAGGAGGGTCTGGTTCTGAGGTTTGGCCTGGTACAGGAGGGTCTGGTTCTGAGGTTTGGCCTGGTACAGGAGGGTCTGGTTCTGAGGTTTGGCCTGGTACAGGAGGGTCTGTGACGCTGAGGCCACTTCAACCAGGCCGACTGGTTTCCTCCTTCACATCCAGTCAAACAGCCTCGTTTCTAAAGGGCTGCTGCTGAGTCAACAGTGAACCAGCGAGCAGGACGGGTTCTGCTGGCGGTGGATCACGTGATCCTTCTGCCACTCGGACCACACGTTGATATTCATCTGATGATGTTGGCAGCGGCCCGGGGGGGAATTGAACCCCCAACCTGGCAGCCCACTGAGCTACACCATGGAACATGATTGTGTTTGGTGTTGACAGTAGAGAGAGGAGGATGAGCCACCGGGGCGTGACGTGATCCACTACGATGCAGTTATTAGTCTCCTCAGTTAGCAGGACTACCAGTAACCAGTAACTAGGCTAGAAGACTAGTAGTACCAGTAACCATGGTTAGAGTACCAGTAACTAGGCTAGCGTACTAGTAATACCAGTAACCATGGTAAGAGTACCAGTAACTAGGCTAGAAGACTAGTAGTACCAGTAACCATGGTTAGAGTACCAGTAAATAGGCTAGCGTACTAGTAGTACCAGTAACCATGGTTAGAGTACCAGTAAATAGGCTAGCGTACTAGTAGTACCAGTAACCATGATTAGAGTTCCAGTACTACCAGTAACTAGGCTAGCGTACTAGTAGTACCAGTAACCATGGTAATAGTACTAATACTACCAGTAACTAGGCTAGCGTACTAGTAGTACCAGTAACCATGGTTAGAGTACCAGTAAATAGGCTAGCGTACTAGTAGTACCAGTAACCATGGTAATAGTACTAATACTACCAGTAACTAGACTAGAGAACTAGTAGTACCAGTAACCATGGTTAGAGTACCACTAGTACCAGTAACCATGGTAATAGTACTAATACTACCAGTAACTAGACTAGAGAACTAGTAGTACCAGTAACCATGGTTAGAGTACCAGTAGTACCAGTAACCATGGTAATAGTACTAATACTACCAGTAACTAGACTAGAGAACTAGTAGTACCAGTAACCATGGTAATAGTACCAATACTACCAGTAACTAGACTAGAGAACTAGTAGTACCAGTAACCATGGTTAGAGTACCAGTATTACCAGTAACTAGGCTAGCGTACTAGTACTACCATTAACTAGGCTAGCGTACTTGTAGTACCAGTAACCATGGTAATAGTACCAGTAACTAGACTAGAGAACTAGTAGTACCAGTAACCATGGTTAGAGTACCAGTAACTAGGCTAGCGTAGTAGTAGTAGTACCAGTAACCATGGTTAGAGTACCAGTATTACCAGTAACTAGGCTAGCGTACTAGTACTACCATTAACTAGGCTAGCGTACTTGTAGTACCAGTAACCATGGTAATAGTACCAGTAACTAGACTAGAGAACTAGTAGTACCAGTAACCATGGTTAGAGTACCAGTAACTAGGCTAGCGTAGTAGTAGTAGTACCAGTAACCATGGTTAGAGTACCAGTACTACCAGTAATGAGGCCAGAGTACTAGTACTACCATTAACTAGGCTAGAGGACTAGTAGTACCAGTAACCATGGTTAGAGTACCAGTACTACCAATAGCTAGACTAGAGGACTAGTAGTACAAATAACATGGATAGAGTACCAGTTACTAGGCTAGAGTACTAGTATTACCAGTAACCATGGTAAGAGTACCAGTAACTAGGCTAGAGTACTAGTACTACCAGTAACCATGGTTAGAGTACCAGTAACTGAGCTAGAGGACTAGTGTCACCCGACACTGGTACTACTAGTACATTACTAGTGGTACATTATTATTTACTACTACTGTCACAGTACCAGACACCAAGCTAGAGGACGAGTAGTACCAGTAACTAGGATAAAATACTAGTAGTACCAGTAACCATGGATAGAGTACCAGTAATACCAGTAACCAGGTTAGAATACCAGTAGCACCAGTAGCCAGACGGGAGTACCAGTAGCACCAGTAGTACCAATGTGATAGATGGGAGTACCAGTAGTACCAGTAGCCAGACGGGAGTACCAGTAGCACCAGTAGTACCAATGTGATAGATGGGAGTACCAGTAGCACCAGTAGCCAGACGGGAGTACCAGTAGCACCAGTGTCATAGATGGGAGTACCAGTAGTACCAGTAGCCAGACGGGAGTACCAGTAGCACCAGTGTCATAGATGGGAGTACCAGTAGTACCAGTAGCCAGACGGGAGTACCAGTAGCACCAGTGTCATAGATGGGAGTACCAGTAGTACCAGTAGCCAGACGGGAGTACCAGTAGCACCAGTGTGATAGCTGGGAGTACCAGTAGCCAGACGGGAGTACCAGTAGTACCAGTGTGATAGACGGGAGTACCAGTAGTACCAGTAGTACCAGTGTAGTACCAGTAGACCCAGTCGGTCCAGGTTAGATCTTACTGTGGAAGCAGGAAGTGTTGGGTCACAGTGACAGGTCTGTGCCGATGGGTTGTCATGGTAGCTAATGAGGCTCGTTAAGACCAGTAGATGAGACTGGGATGAACGGTGCTGAAGCATCATGGGAGTTTCTGACAGATCTGGTCAAATCAGACGGGTCGATCCCACATCTTAGATCTGAGTAGATTCCAGGATTCAACCTGATCACGTCAGCAACACATCATCACTATGATTACTATTGATCAACTCAAGTTATAGTACTTATAGTACTTCTACTAATGCATTTTACTCCTGTTACTACTTCTGTTACTACTACTATTGTTACTACTGCCATTACTGTTACTACTACTACTACTGTTACTCTTCAGTCGTTAAACTCCTCCCACTAGACAGAGTTGGGGTCAGAGGTCACACACTAAATGATGAAATGGTTCTGGACTTCTAGTGTCAACGGAACTAACGGACCAACAGCAGTGGAGGCTGATCAGCCTGCCAGTCGATGAGCAGGGTTCAGGTGCAGCTGACCTCCAACAGGTCTATAGATTATTACAACAAGACAGTGAAGCATCACGTGGGCGGGGGGGGAGGGGGGGGGGGGGGGTTCCTCCACAGGCCTTTCTGCTGCTCTTTTCTCTTCCTCTCTTTGTTGAGGAGACACTCAAGGTTAGTGTGTGTGTGTGTGTGTGTGTGTGTGTGTGTGTGTGTGTGTGTGTGTGTGTGTGTGTGTGCTCTAGTCAAGGTGAGGTCAGCTAGCGGCTAAAAGCTAATAGCTGTCAATGGGCTGTAGAGCTGATGGCTGCCACAGCACCAGATATCGGGCCGATACTGACCCGATACTGACTGACAGTCGTCCTGCTGACCTCTCTTGAGAGTCCTGCTGACTCTTTAAACGGTTATTAGAGGTCCGTTGGACTTCATGTCTCCTCACTGAATTTGCTGGTTTCCTTTTCATGCCGTTTGGTAGATCAGCCATGTGACCCGGACACCCCGGTCAGCTAAAAACCTCAAGGCCTTAAATGGTCTAATACCGTTAAATAACGTCTGAGGAACGTTCCAGACTTCACATCAGATTCTCATTTTCAGCTTTTTTCAAATGGGACAAAAGTGTTGAATTTGTTGATCAATACCAATGATCAGATGTTCTAATGATGCCAGTGTGTTATGCTAAAGGATGTGTGTTCTCTCCCTGTGTGTCTGTCTGTCCACCTGTCTGTCTGCCAGATGGCTGCTAAGATGGGCGGTGATACCATGTCCCACCTCAACAGCTCCTCGGCGGGCGTCGAACCCTCGCTCTACTACCCTGGCCAGAAACGACCAGGAGAGGACGGAGGTAAGGAGGGAGGAGACGAGAAAGGAGACAAGGGTAGAGGAGAGAGGAGAGAGGAGACAAGGTCAGAGGAGAAAGGAAACCTTGAAGACTATAATTATAGTGATGTAATCTGAAGCATCCTGTCAGTGGCCAATCACATTCTAGGACCGTGTCACTGTCAGAGTGAGACCTCGGGAGGATCTGGATCTGGAGTTAAGCTAGAGCATCCAGATTTGTCGGCAGGCCTCAGCTCTCCTTGGATCAACAAGATCTCCAGGATTCCTGGACTTGACAGGATCAGGTGGTGTCTGAGCTGAGTCATTGAAAATTGGATTTGATGTCCTGGTGAGACTCCAGACTGGATCACCAGTAGCTAGGAGGTCAAAGGTCACAACACCCTGACACATGGAAACATGTATTGAGTGTTCCCACTGGTCCTGGAAGGTCCAGGCATACAGAGCTGTATTCCAGACAGGGAACGTCAGGGAACGTCAGGATGGAAAACAACATGGACCAACCAGGGAGGAAGAACAGCTTGAGGTCATGGAGAGGTCATGGATAGGGCTGTCGCGGTAACCGCATCACCGCGGTAACCGCATCACCGCGGTTGTGTCAAGGCACCCGCGGATGGAAAACAAACCACCGCGACAAAAACAAGTCCTGAATTATGGAAGTTTTTTATTTGTTTTCCATTTCATTATTAAATGAATCATATTGATGTGTACTAAAGTATGACTAAACTATAGTAGTACTCATTCAGGTAGTATAATGACACTTGACTCTGTTCGGTAATCTCCTGCCACCAAGAGCTTTTTGACATTCGCCGTGTTTAGTGAGCCGGAGTGAATTTCCGAGCGTGCGCATTGGCTGGTTAACATAATTAACTAATGTGATTGGTTTGAAAGACGCTTGGTATTTAGTAGGTAACTAGTTATGTGGCGGTTCACCGCAGTACCGGAGAGTTAACGCCAGCAGGACGTTTTAAACCGGCACATACTAACACAAATACTAATAATAGGTTTTTTGGATCGGGATTTTTTCCAAGCGTTTATGATTCAGACGTTCACATCCCCACTTTTATCATTTCACCATGTTGACGGGCAAATGGATCGATTAGCAAACATGGTTGAAACTGTTTGGGACTCGACGACGGACCCGCTAGTGTCTTACACTGAACTACACTGAACCGATTGCGGGTAAACTAACATGTATTAAAAAAAATACAATTTAAAAAAAGGGCGGTGATGAGCCACATACACAACCATGGTGGGAACATTTCAAACCACGAGTTTACCATCCGGTCCCAGAATGATCATGATGGAGCGTAGAGAGACGAGCTGTACGCCGGAGAGCTCTGACTAGTCCTGACTAGTCCTGGTTAGCCCTGACTAGTCCTGACTGTCCCGCCCAGACAGCTCAGTCAGTAGAGCATGAGGTCGTGGGTTCGAGCCCCACACAGTGTCACCTATGTAAGTTGCTTTGGATAAAAGCATCTGCTAAATGACTAGAATGTAATGACTGGTCCTGGTTAGCCCTGACTAGTCCTGGTTAGCCCTGACTAGTCCTGGTTAGCCCTGACTAGTCCTGCAGTAGAAAAGGGTCTGATGGTGACTGACAATAGTCACACTTTCCTCCTGTCTCCTCCTCTCCTCCCTCGTCTCCTCTCCTCCCTCGTCTCCTCTCCTCTCCTCTCTCTGGCGGCCATGTTGTCTGGTAGATGTAGTTAGTTCATTCATGTCTAATCTCTCTCTCCTCTCAGTAGGTAACCAGCTAGCAGCCATGGGGCATCAAAGGTAAGACCAGCAGTTCATATTGATGAGACACACACACACACACACACACACACACACACACACACACACACACACACACCACAGCAGGGTAGCCATGAGGCGGTCAGGGCAGATAATGATGTGTGTTCAGCATCATACTCTTGTTTGCAAATACGTGTGTGTGTGTGTGTGTGTGTGTGTGTGTGTGTGTGTGTGTGTGTGTGTGTGTGTGTGTGTGTGTGTGTGTGTGTGTGTGTGTGTGTGTGTGTGTGTGTGTGTGTGTGTGTGTGTGTGTGTGTGTGTGTGTGTGTGTGTGTCAGGGTGCAACGGTACATAAGTGTTATAGATCTTCCCTCCTGCAGTCTACATCACCATAATCACTTATTGACAGGTCTGATGTCTCTCTCTCTCTCTCTCTCTCCCTCTCTCTCTCTCTCTCTCTCTCTCTCTCTCTCTCTCTCTCTCTCTCTCTCTCTCTCTCTCTCTCTCTCTCTCTCTCTCTCTGTGTGTGACTGTGATGTTAATGTGTGTTTCAGGGTAATCACAGAGGATTACAAGGTCCCTGACAGGATGGTGGGTTTCAGTAAGTATGACCTCTGACCTCCAAACTGTCCTCCTGTCCTTGGCTGCTGGTTGCCATAGCAACCTGTCAAAATGTAATAAAACCCTGATCCTCCCTGGATCACCTGCACTTGCTTCTTCCCGTGGAGAACTGGCCAGTCGTAGAGACGTGACGCCACGTTGAGATGTTTCATGATCTAAACCATCAATCAAACCGTCATCGAGATAGACCAGAATGCAATGCAGTAGCCCAGATGGACCAGAATGCAATGCAGTAGCCCAGATAGACCAGAATGCAATGCAGTAGCCGAGTTAGACCAGAATGCAATGCAGTAGCCCAGATAGACCAGAATGCAGTGCAGTAGCCCAGATAGACCAGAATGCAGTGCAGTAGGCAGGTCGAGGGAAGGTTGACTTGTGGAAGAGGATTCCACTCAAGTGATATTTAGACATTTAGAAAGTTAAACCCTTTACAGTTTAAACATTTATTACATGATGTTATATCGTCAGCTATGATGTCATCATCTATCAGACAATATTCTGACATGACGTTTGGTTGCATATTTCTTCTATCAGCTGATCTCAGTGTTGTGAAGGTTCATATGACTGAACTCAGCCAGGTCACGGTGGAAGAGGAAGTGGTCGCCATATTTGATTTCCATCACACTGAGGGTGGGAAACCAGCAGCAGATGGACTTTGGACTAACAGATTAGATTATACTCACTATCTACTAAATGATAGTACTACTACTATGACTACTATACTAAATGATCCTTCAGTATCGTTGCAGAAGGAGCAGCTACATCATGTTAATATGCTGGTCTACAAACCAACTAGTTTCAACCAGCTGAAGTCACCTAGCGTTAGCGTTAGCGTTAGCATTAGCAGACACATTAATGTAGTTAGGATGAAACCCAGGTGATTGAATTCCTCCTCCCCTCCAGTAATCGGTCGAGGAGGAGAACAGATCACCAGGATCCAGTTGGAGTCTGGCTGCAAGATCCAGATCGCCTCTGGTGAGATTGCCTGTCTATCTACTTCCTGTTCAGCTCCTCTCTATTTCCTGTTTGTCTACCTGTCTGATTCCATTTACACTGTTTATAAGTTTAGTATCCAGCCCTAATTGTGTGTGTGTGTGTGTGTGTGTGTGTGTGTGTGTGTGTGTGTGTGTGTGTGTGTGTGTGTGTGTGTGTGTGTGTGTGTGTGTGTGTGTGTGTGTGTGTGTGTGTGTGTGTGTGTGTGTGTGTGTGTGTGTGTGTGTGTGTAGACAGTGGAGGTCTGATGGAGAGACCGTGTTCCCTGACTGGAGCTCCAGAGAGCATCGAGTGAGTTTCTACTTCCTGTCTACCTCCTCTGCTTCCTGGTTTGGCCACTCCCAGCCTCAGTATTTCACTGTGTGTGTGTGTTAACAGGCAGGCTAAGAGGATGCTGGTCCAGATTGTGGATCGCTGTAGGAACGGTCCATGTTTCCATGGCGATGGGGAAGGTGGGGCCTCAGTGCAGGAAATGCTGATTCCAGCCAGTAAGGTGGGGCTGGTGATTGGCCGAGGAGGAGACACCATCAAACAACTACAGGTAGTGGCTTGGTGGAAAATGGATACTCCAGTACGTGATGTATTTATGTTTGATTATTGTAGATGTTAAGTGTGTGTGTGTGTGTGTGTGTGTGTGTGTTAGGAGAGGGCGGGGGTCAAGATGATGATGATCCAGGACGGTCCGATGCCAACGGGAGCCGACAAACCGCTCCGCATCTCTGGAGACCCTTACAAAGTCCAGGTACACAGAGTACACACTATTATACACACTATAACACACACAAATACTATACTGACATGAACCCTGTTCACTTCCTCCTCTTCTCCTCCAGGCAGCGAGGGAGTTGGTGTTGGAGGTGATCAGGGAGAAGGAAGGAGATTTCAGATCGGGACGAAACGACTTCACCGCCCGACTGGGAGGAACAAGCCTGGATGTACGGCACACACACACACACACACACACACATACATACACACATATATACACACACACACACACACACACACACACACATATATACACACACACACACACATACATACACACACGCACACACGCATATATATATATACTGAACAGACACTCAAACATCAACATACACTCTGAACACACACAGACATGCACTCATTGCCCCCCCCCCCCCCCCCCCCCCCCCAGGTACCAGTTCCCAGGTTTGCTGTTGGCATCGTGATTGGCAGGAATGGAGAGATGATCAAAAAGATCCAGAATGACGCCGGGGTCCGAATCCAGTTTAAAGCAGGTTTGTTCACATTAATGATCCAGTTTGATCCAGTTTAAAGCAGGTCTGTTCACATTAATGATCCAGTTTGATCCAGTTTAAAGCAGGTCTGTTCACATTAATGATCCAGTTTGATCCAGTTTAAAGCAGGTCTGTTCACATTATCAATGCTGCTGCCTTGAAGCTGATTGGCTGTTGAAAAGCCAAACTGTTAATTGGATGATGAACACAAGATTGTAACACCCTCCTCGTGGTGTGTGTGTTCTCCAGATGATGGTATCAGTCCAGAGCGCGTTGCCATGGTGATGGGTCAGCCAGAGCGCTGTCAGCATGCTGTGCACCTCATCAACGACCTCATCCAGACCGCACAGGTAACACACACACGCACACGCACGCACACACGCACACACACACACACACACACGCAGTTTCCATCACAGCCTAAATACTTTCTCAGTAAAGAACAAATACTAAGGGAGTGGACTGCTGGACCAAACTCTCTCTCTCTCTGTCTCTGTCTCTCTCTCTCTCTCTCTCTGTCTCTCTCTCTCTCTCTCTCTCTCTCTCTCTCTCTCTCTCTCTCTCTGTCTCTGTCTCTCTCTGTCTCTCTCTCTCTCTCTCTCTCTCTCTCTGTCTCTGTCTCTGTCTCTCTCTCTCTCTCTCTCTGTCTCTGTCTCTCTCTCTCTCTCTCTCTCTCTCTCTCTCTCTCTGTCTCTCTCTCTCTCTCTCTCTCTGTCTCTCTCTCTCTCTCTCTCTCTCTCTGTCTCTGTCTCTCTCTCTCTCTCTCTCTCTCTCTCTCTCTCTCTCTCTCTCTCTCTCTCTCCTAGGAGCGGGATGGTTTTGGTTCTGCCATGCGAGGCAGTCGGGTCAGAGGTCGTAGTGACTGGACTATGGGTTCTCCTGGTCCGCTGCAGGAAGTCACCTACACCATCCCTGCCGACAAGTGTGGTCTGGTCATCGGGAAAGGTAGGGGAGCACTTCCTGCTAACACTATGTCCACTTCCTGTACAGCTAGGGCCACTTCCTGTGGAACTATAACTACAAACTAACTACAAAGTTGAGCTGGACAGGGAATGGAGCTTGGACATGTCCGTTAGTGGACCGCATACTGTACATTTAGTCACACACACACACACACACACACACACACACACACACACACACACTCAGCTGCCGCCGGTGTTGCTAAGCAGTGGAGTCGGTATCAGTATTGTGTATTCAGCCTTGAAGACAGCCTGCCGTCTTTCTCATGGTAATGAAGGCAGACATGTTCAGCTGCCCTCCCTTTTAAATGTTTGTCTTCCATCCCTCCTTCTCTCCTTCCATCCATCCTTCTCTCCTTCCATCCATCCTTCCCTCTATCCATCCTTCCATGCCTCCATCCATCCATCAGTTCTTTCGTCCCTCCTTTTCTCATTCAATCCCTCTTTCCATCCTTCCCTCTGTCCATCCTTTCCTCCTTCCATCCACCCATGCCTCCATCCATCAGTTCCCTCCCTGCTGAGTTTCTTCTTCCTGTTGGAATCATTGCACATCAAATTTTTCAGGTCTTCGTCTCTTGAGTTTTCGGGTCTTCAGTTTTCGTCTCTTCGTCTCTTCAGTTTTCGTCTCTTCGTCTCTTCAGTTTTCGTCTCTTCTGTATAAATATATAAATAAAGTTCTTCCAGATGTTTTATTAATAATAATAAATTAAATGAGTTTGAAGACTATGGAGGCGTTTTGACGGCTGATCAACAGGAGGTGCTGCACTGCCATCTTTAGCCTCCAGAGCAAAGCAGCCTGCTGCGTTTTTTTGTTGTTGTTGCTAGGCAACCAGAGTCAGCTGACGAGCTCCAGTCTCCCAAATTGTATAATAAAAAGTTGCCGGAAACGTCCAGTGCAGCGGTAATCTGCTGCTGTTGTGAAGCTCTGGGTGATCCGCCATGTTTGTAGTCCTCAACTGTTGCATCATTTCAGGGTTTCAGATTCTTTTTCTGCCTATGGTGTAAATTAAGGGATTTTTGGATCTTTGGGTGAAATAATGAAAGTAGAAGGAAGATGTTACATATTTTAACGCATTACTGAAGTTTTACAAAGTATTTTGCTGACAACCAGGGTACGGTGTTGCGTTCACAAAGGGTCACAAAGGGTCAAATGCTGGATTTCTAAGCTAAGTATGGCTAGAGATTGTTTTTATTTTTTTCATTGTTTCATTATCAGCTTGAAATCAGAATCACCTCAGCAAGTAAAGAAATTCATACTAGAGGAACCATGACAGGAAAAAGTCAATTTTAGCGCTGGGTGTAGGGGACTATTTTACAAACACATTAATTTTCACATCAGAGGCGGCGGGGCTGGTGGGACGGGCGTGGTATGTGCTGGGAGGTCAAGAGGGTCGGGCGGCAGCCATAATAAAAGCCAGAGCAATAGAAATGTCAAGTACCGTGTGTGTAGACACCATATGGTGGTGTGGGTGGGTTTGTGTGTGTGAGACTGGTGGTCTACTGTTGTCAGGACTTTCTATTGGACAATAGTGATTAATGTCCTGCTGTCTGAGGCCCACACACACACACACACTGCCAGCTCCATCGTTGAAACATAACTTCTTCTGTGACTTCTAATTTTCAGTAAAACTAAATTTGTCAAACAGGATTATTAGATGAATCTTTATTGATCTTGTGGTCAATGCAGCAGGACGCAGCAAAGACAAATAGAATAAGAATAAACGGTTTATTAAACAATACTAGAACATATTTAGTAGAAAAGTGTGAATGAAGCGTATGAATTACAGAGGAACATACTGGAGAAATTAATGACTAAAATATATAATATGTCATTTATCAAAACCACAAACTATGAAGATATATAAAACACATTACTCCGATCAGTATCTTCATGTTCCATCTGTCTCTCTCTCTCCCTGTCTGTCTCTCGCCACCTTATAATGGGTCTATTAAGGGCAGCTTAATTTGGTTAACAATGAGTTAATGACCTCAGGATAGTCTATTGGCCGGGGTGGGGGGGGGTTGTGCTAGGGGGATGACGGGGAGCAGGACGGTGTTGAAGGGGGATGATGGTTTTGTCCTGTTTCTAACCAACATCAGCATAATGTCAGTGGGTTGGGAGGAGTGTCTATCAGGTCACTGTCCATATTTTACCAATGTAGACGATTTGATCTCATATTGTGGAAAAAATATCAGGGATGAAAGTCAGAACAGAAAGACACTAGAAATAGTTTTGGGTCTGTTTTTTTTTTTTTGTGCTTCTAGTCAACCAGCCCAAACAAGATGGCTGACATCACACCGAAATAAGATTTACGGAATCTGCAGTGTTGAAGTGATGGAGACAGGCTGGGTCGGTCGGGCTGCAGCCTTATGCTGCGCTCCAGGGATGCCGGGAATCTGAAATTCTGGTTGAGGTTTCTGTCCAGACCGGCAGGTTGCCAGGCCTTCCCTGCTGGACTGAAGCAGCGCCTGCTGCACAACTATTTTTGTGACTCTGGACCCTCTGGCTCCTCTTTGAATATTGAAGGCTCCTTCCATTTTTTTGGTATGTTTTTTTTTTTCATAGAGGCCTTAGCCTGGTGGTTCCGGTCAGGTTAGACTACCTTAGTCTGGTGGTTCCGGTCAGGTTAGACTACCTTAGGCTACCTTAGCCTGGTGGTTCAGGGCAGGTTAGGCTACCTTAGTCTGGTGGTTCAGGGCAGGTTGGACTACCTTAGTCTGGTGGTTCAGGGCAGGTTGGACTACCTTAGCCTGGTGGTTCAGGGTGGGTTAGGCTACCTTAGCCTGGTGGTTCAGGGCAGGTTGGACTACCTTAGCCTGGTGGTTCAGGGCGGGTTAGGCTACCTTTGCCTGGTGGTTCCTGTCAGGTTGGGCTACCTTAGCCAGGCGGTTCAGGGCAGGTTACACTACCTTAGGCTGGTGGTCCCGGAACTATGAAGGTTAGACTACCTTAGCCTGGTGGTTCAGGGCAGGTTAGACTACCTTAGGCTGGTGGTCCCAGTCAGGTTAGACTACCTGAGCCTGGTGGTTCCGGTCAGGTTAGACTACCTTAGCCTGGTGGTTCCAGGCAGGTTAGACCACCTTAGCCTGCTGGTTCCAGGCAGGTTAGGCTACCTTAGCCTGGTGGTTCCAGGCAGGTTAGACTACCTTAGCCTGCTGGTTCCAGGCAGGTTAGGCTACCTTAGCCTGCTGGTTCCAGGCAGGTTAGACTACCTTAGCCTGGTGGTTCTGGGCAGGTTAGACCACCTTAGCCTGCTGGTTCCAGGCAGGTTAGACTACCTTAGCCTGCTGGTTCCAGGCAGGTTAGACTACCTTAGCCTGCTGGTTCCAGGCAGGTTAGGCTACCTTAGCCTGCTGGTTCCAGGCAGGTTAGACTACCTTAGCCTGGTGGTTCCGGGCAGGTTAGACCACCTTAGCCTGCTGGTTCCAGGCAGGTTAGACTACCTTAGCCTGCTGGTTCCAGGCAGGTTAGACTACCTTAGCCTGCTGGTTCAGGGCAGGTTAGACCACCTTAGCCTGCTGATTCCAGGCAGGTTAGACTACCTTAGCCTGGTGGTTCCGGGCAGGTTAGACCACCTTAGCCTGCTGGTTCCAGGCAGGTTAGACTACCTTAGCCTGCTGGTTCCAGGCAGGTTAGGCTACCTTAGCCTGATGTCCCGGGCAGGTTAGACTACCTTAGCCTGCTGGTTCAGGGCAAGCTAGGCTACCTTAGCCTGGTGGTCCCGGGCAGGTTAGACTACCTTAGCCTGCTGGTTCAGGGCAAGCTAGGCTACCTTAGCCTGATGTCCCGGGCAGGTTAGACTACCTTAGCCTGATGTCCCGGGCAGGTTAGACTACCTTAGCCTGCTGGTTCAGGGCAAGCTAGGCTACCTTAGCCCGGTGGCCAGGTGAGTATAGGGTATAGAAATAAACTGGACTTGACTTTGCATTTCATTGTTGTATTTCCATCCTTGTCTACATTCAACTCGGTCTAAATCAGCTTTCTGACTCTTGTCTAAGAGGAATTGCTGCTAGTGGAACTGTTAATAAATAGAAAGGACATTGTACAATAATATGTGGATAGCACCCAAACCTACTGAGGGGTTCAGCTCCCACTGTGGACACATGAATCTACTGTTGATGTGTGTGTGTGTGTGTGTGTGTGTGTGTGTGTGTGTGTGTGTGTGTGTGTGTGTGTGTGTGTGTGTGTGTGTGTGTGTGTGTGTGTGTGTGTGTGTGTGTGTGTGTGTGTGTGTGTGTGTGTGTGTGTGTGTGTGTGTGTGTGTGTAGGCGGTGAGACCATTAAGAGTATTAACCAGCAGTCTGGAGCTCATGTGGAGCTGCAGAGGAATCCTCCTCCCTCCACCGACCCCAACACCCGGGTCTTCACCATCAGAGGCACCGCCCAGCAGATGGACCTGGCCCGCCAGCTCATAGATGACAAGATAGGGGTAGGCAAAACAAACGCACCTCATCTAGCACTCCTACCCTAGTAGTAACCTGCTATGAATCTATGAACCTGTGTTGACTTAACACAGCTGAGATTAACGTAGGCCTGTCCCGCCAAGCTTTATGGGAAATGTAGTCTTAATGTGGAGAAACACTGGCACTAACAATAGCACTGGTTTACTGTCATAATAATATGATCTACTGATGTTCAAATGATTACTGATGATTAGTTACTTTCTCCTCCTCTTCATCCTCATCCTCCTCTCTTATTGCTCCTCCAGGGTTCAGGTATTATGAGTAATGGAGGATTTGGCTTCAGTCCCTTCACCCAGGGCCCTGCTACACACCAGAAGTAAGACACACACACTCACAGAAACACACACACACACACACAGCCAACTCACCAGTAAACTAAGAGGCTGCAGCCTTCCTCCAGACATTGATAGGTTAGGCTCTGTCTAACGTTGAGCTGAAGTTGAGACACGTTCTGAGGTTGAGACAACTTCTGAGGTTGAGGCACGTTCTGAGGTTGAGACAACTTCTGAGGTTGAGACAACTTCTGAGGTTGAGGCACGTTCTGAGGTTGAGGCACGTTCTAAGGTTGTGACAACTTCTAAGGTTGATACACCTAAGGTTGTGACACCTAAGGTTGAGACACGTTCTAAGGGTGAGACAACTTCTAAGGTTGTGACACCTAAGGTTGAGACACGTTCTAAGGGTGAGACACGTTCTAAGGTTGAGACACGTTCTGAGGTTGAGGCACGTTCTAAGGTTGAGACAGCTAAGGTTGAGACACGTTCTGAGGTTGAGACACGTTCTAAGGTTGAGACACGTTCTAAGGTTGTGGCACCTTCTAAGGTTGAGACACCTTCTAAGGTTGAGACACGTTCTAAGATTGTGGCACCTTCTAAGTTTGAGACACCTTCTAAGGTTGAGACACGTTCTAAGGGTGAGACAACTTCTAAGGTTGAGACACGTTCTAAGGTGAACGTTGAGACAACTTCTAAGGGTGAGACAACTTCTAAGGGTGACAACTTCTAAGGGTGAGACAACTTCTAAGGTTGAGACACCTAAGGTTGAGACTCGTTCTAAGGTTGAGACTCGTTCTAAGGCTGAGACAACTTCTAAGGTTGAGACACCTTCTAAGGTTGAGACATGTTCTAAGCTTGTGACACGTTCTAAGGTTGAGACAACTTCTAAGGTTGAGACACGTTCTAAGGTTGAGACACGTTCTAAGGTTGAGACACGTTCTAAGGTTGAGATGTTCTAAGGGTGAGACACGTTCTAAGGTTGAGACGTTCTAAGGTTGAGACGCCTTCTAAGGGTGAGATACGTTCTGAGGTTGAGACACGTTCTAAGGTTGAGACACGTTCTGAGGTTGACGCACGTTCTGAGGTTGTGACAACTTCTAAGGTTGAGACACCTAAGGTTGTGACACCTAAGGTTGTGACACCTTCTAAGGTTGAGACACCTTCTAAGGTTGAGACACCTAAGGTTGAGACACCAGCTAAGGTTGAGACACCTTCTAAGTTTGTGACACGTTCTGAGGTTGAGACACGTTCTGAGGTTGAGGCACGTTCTAAGGTTGAGACACGTTCTAAGGTTGAGACACCTCCTAAGGTTGTGACACCTTCTAAGGTTGAGACACGTTCTAAGGGTGAGACACCTTCTAAGGTTGAGACACGTTCTAAGGGTGAGACACCTTCTAAGGTTGAGACACGTTCTAAGGTTGAGATAACTTCTAAGGTTGTGACACCTTCTAAGGTTGAGACACCTAAGGTTGTGACAACTTCTAAGGTTGAGACACCATCTAAGGCTGAGACACCTAAGGCTGAGACACGTTCTGAGGTTGAGGCACGTTCTAAGGTTGAGACACGTTCTGAGGTTGAGACACTTTCTAAGGTTGTGACAACTTCTAAGGTTGAGACACGTTCTAAGGTTGAGACACGTTCTAAGGTTGAGACACGTTCTAAGGTTGAGACACGTTCTAAGGTTGAGACAGCTAAGGTTCAGACACGTTCTAAGGGTGAGACACCTCCCAAGGTTGTGACACCTTCTAAGGTTGAGACACGTTCTAAGGGTGAGACACCTCCTAAGGTTGTGACACCTAAGGTTGAGACACGTTCTAAGGGTGAGACACCTCCTAAGGTTGTGACACCTAAGGTTCAGACACGTTCTAAGGGTGAGACACCTCCCAAGGTTGTGACACCTTCTAAGGTTGAGACACGTTCTAAGGGTGAGACACCTCCCAAGGTTGTGACACCTTCTAAGGTTGAGACACGTTCTAAGGGTGAGACACCTTCTAAGGTTGAGACGCATTAAGACACGCGCCTCCACCACCAAACCATTAACAATAACTGGAAAGAAGCTCAGAACATCTCCAGTGTGATTTGACACACATGCCACTCTGAGATTAACACAGAACACCTGAACACAACATGACACGTGTTTGTATTGATGAGAATGCATATTAATCAGTGTGAATCAGTCTGTTTTAATAAGTGTGTGTGTGTGTGTGTGTGTGTGTATAGCTGTGGTAGTGGTCAGACCTTCCTGACAGGCGGTTGGGGAAACACCTACCAGACCAGCTGGCAGAACCCTGGACAGCAAGACCCTGGTAACACACACATACACACACACGCACGCACACACGCACACACTTCATACACACACGCACTTATTGATCACACAGAATCACGCCTACACACACAGATGCACACACTTGTCTTTTGAGTCCAGCATGTTAAGGCTCTGTGTGTGTGTGTGTGTGTGTGTGTGTGTGTGTGTGTGTAGGTCACAGTATGGCTCAGACAGGCCAAATGGACTACTCTAAAGCATGGGAGCAGTACTATAAGAAGCTAGGCAAGTCCTCTCCCTCCACACACACACACACACACCCCATCCAGCCCTACAGTATATATATCTACATTGAGGCTAATAGAGGGGTAGTTTTGTCACAAATTGCCATGAAAGGAAAACTTATAAAGGGAATTAGATTTCCCTGTTGTATGAAGGTTTATTACACAAACTCTATGAAGGGTTCCTAGTGGCGTTTAAGTCAGTTCCATCCATGTCTAAGGATTAGTTTCCTGACTGACGAAGACCAGGTGGTGTGTGTGCGTGTGCGCGTGTGTGTGCGCGTGTGTGTGTGTGTGTCTCTATGCGCAACGGCCTGGGGTCTTGAAGCCTCCAGGCGCTAAGTTTCCTGCATGAGGGCAAGTCTGTGTGTCTGTCCACCAGCCAGGACGGTAGCAGCTTTAGGTTGGTGCACGGTGCGTTCACAGACCAGGAAGTAGCTTGTGACTAACTGTAGTGGCTGCAGGAATTTAATGTTTAGTTCAGTGATTCTCTCAGTTCCAACAACACTGAGCTATCACAGCACTTTGGTGTTAGCAGGTAGACATTTTAAAGTCACTTGGTTCTACTAGCTGTGGATTAATAAACTGAGGACCATGATTTCATTTCCATTCTAGTAATTCCTAGAGGGGATGTGTTTTTAAAGAATTAGAACGAGGAGACGATACAGATGTTGGAGGACGGAAGAATTAGTGCCAGTCCTATTACATTACATTACAGTCATTTATCAGACGCTTTTATCCAAAGCGACTTACAATAAGTGCATTCAACAAAGGTAGAGAACTACTAGTCACCAGAAATCGTAAGTGCATTTCCTTCCTAAACAAGTAACTAAGAGCAGAAGCCAGTGCTGAGGTAAAAGATCAATAAGTTACATACCTACTTTTATTAAACAAATGAGACAAATAAGTGAATCAAATAAACAAGAGCTCAGACAAATAAGTGAAGACAAATAGGCAAGTGCTAAGAGGAAGGGTCAGGGTAGTGTTTCTAGAAGAGGAAGGGTCAGGGTAGTGTTTCTAGAAGAGGAAGGGTCAGGGTAGTATTTCTTGAAGAGGAAGGGTCAGGGTAGTGTCTCTAGAAGAGGAAGGGTCAGGGTAGTGTTTCTAGAAGAGGAAGGGTCAGGGTAGTATTTCTTGAAGAGGAAGGGTCAGGGTAGTGTTTCTAGAAGAGGAAGGGTCAGGGTAGTATTTCTTGAAGAGGAAGGGTCAGGGTAGTGTTTCTAGAAGAGGAAGGGTCAGGGTAGTGTTTCTGGAAGAGGAAGGGTCAGGGTAGTGTTTCTGGAAGAGGAAGGGTCAGGGTAGTGTTTCTGGAAGAGGAAGGGTCAGGGTAGTGTTTCTTGAGGAAGGGTCAGGGGAGTGTTTCTAGACTAGAAGAGGAAGGGTCAGGGTAGTGTTTCTTGAGGAAGGGTCAGGGTAGTGTTTCTAGAAGAGGAAGGGTCAGGGTAGTGTTTCTAGAAGAGGAAGGGTCAGGGTAGTGTTTCTAGAAGAGGAAGGGTCAGGGTAGTGTTTCTAGAAGAGGAAGGTTCAGGGTAATGTTCCTTGAAGAGGAAGGGTCAGGGTAGTGTTTCTTGAGGAAGGGTCAGGGTAGTGTCTCTAGAAGAGGAAGGGTCAGGGTAGTGTTTCTAGAAGAGGAAGGGTCAGGGTAGTGTTTCTTGAGGAAGGGTCAGGGTAGTGTTTCTTGAAGAGGTTTTCAGCCTGCGGTGGCAGACGGAAGACTCTGCTGTCCTGACATCAGTGGGGAGTTCATTCCACCACTGTGGGGCCAGAACAGAGAAGAGCCGTGACCGTGTAGATCACTTGATTCACTGTATTCACATGGCAGCCATTTTTATTTACGTCATACTCCGAGTTGGAAACCCTACCTATGGCGCAAACTGGTGTTTGGATAAAGAAAATTGAATATGCATCAAATATTATCCTTCAGTATCATAGAATGAGTCGAGCTGGAGAAGGTCCAAATCAAAGTAAAACATAGTTGACTGACTAGACATAGCGGCCATAATTGATTACATCATACTCATGGTGGGAAACATGGCTACATTAGGTGTTACAAACCAACTAGGTCCATAATGCCAGCTAATGTTAGCAGTCAGCTACGCTAGCTTTGCCTCCAAACCAACTAGGTCAATAATGCTAGCTAACGATAGCAGTCAGCCACATTAGATTTACCTCCAAACCAACTAGATCCATAATGCTAGCTAATGTTAGCAGTCAGCTACATTAGATTTACCTCCAAACCGACTAGATCAAATTGTGTAAGTTGTAGCCAACAACTAGTTTTAATAGTATGTTTCAACAAGCTAGTCATCTAATGCTAATGTCATCTAATGCTAATGTTATCTATCAGACACAGCTAGCATATACAATTTACCGTGTATCGGTGTAATTTACAAGTTACCGATATAAAGCAAAATGTAATGTACTACTGATACCAAAGATAAAGGCTGTTAATGCTGACAGTTAATGAGAATTCACCCTAGTTGGTTTGGAGGTGAATCTAACATAGCTGACGGCTAAAATGAGCTAATGTGTTGCTACAGACTTTGATCTGGATCGTCTCCAGCTCTGCTCATCGCTGCAGCAGAACCAAGGATCACTTTGACGTATATTCTAAGTTGTATATATAACTGTGTTAATGAAGCCCATTGAACAGAATAACAGCAGGATGTTGTCCTGTTCAAAGAGATGATCCGGGTTCAAACCCTGGTGAAGGATCCTTGAGCAAGTCCCTGAATCCCTACCAGCTCTAGGGTGCTGCTCTGAGGCTGACCCTGATGATGCAGCTGAACAATGGCCAAAGACAGACTGGTTTACAGGAAGGAGCTCCCAGTATCTCCCAGTTAGCCCATTATAAACCACATAACACCCCATTAGCTAGATGCTACTGGGTGCGATTGGAGTGTTGTTTTGTGTGTGTTACGGTGCGTCTGTGTGTTCCAGTCTAACTGGTGTGTGTGTGTGTGTGTGTGTGTGTGTGTGTGTAGGTCAGCAGAACCAGCCTCAGAACATGATGACAGACTACAGTAAGGCCTGGGAAGACTACTACAAGAAACAAAGTAGGATACTGTCTGTCTGCCTTCCTGTCTGTCTGTCTCTCTTTTAGATTAGATGAAACGTTATGATCCCTGTGGGCGGGTCCAGCTGCAAATAGGAATACAGCAACACAAATATATAGAATATAAGTAAGAAGAGAGCAAATGGGCGTATTAAACAGAACACAACAACTACACTGCAATACAACATAACTAGAAATGTATGAATGAAATCTGAAATACATGAGCTTCTTTAAGTATGTGCAAAGTGACAGTATTAGAGCATCCTAACAGGAGCCCAAACCACCTGGACTCACTGAGGTCCTCCTCCTGTTACCGTGACCTCATTCTTTCTGTCACTACCCAGATCTTACTGCCATTGACGAAGATCGACCCATTTCCTTTTGGCCACTACAATGTCTGCATTACTACATCCAACTGGCAGCCGATCTCACGATCCTTCTTACCCTCACTGATGAATTAAGACCCCGAGATACTCTCACTGGATGGGCAGGCCACCTTTTCAGATGCTACGACATCATCTGCCAACAGATCCCACCGGACGCTCTCCAGGTCCTTGATGTCCATGTCCACGAATATCATGGACATGGACAAGGAGCATCCTTGTCGAGGGCTGATGCCCACCTTGAATGGATCCCGTCCACCACTGGAAGAGCTTTGGAACCACCACAGTGAGCTCTGCTGAGGACGTGAACCCATGCCTTATTCCAGCACTCGTAAACAGAGTTGGTCATAGTGCCTGACAGCCTGAGCGATGTCTTGTTTTCGCCTCCTCACTGAATGGTTTGCCAGGCGTTCTCCAGTCTTTCCGAACTTGTCCCACACCTCGGCCTTCACTTCTCCGCTTCCTTCGCTTCTTTTTGAATACAAGGTTGATCATCGACCTCTGGCACCATGTTCACTCATGAACCTCCTGGTGCATAGATGTAGTCTGTCTGTACAGGGTGCGCGTTTTACTGTCTAGCTAGCTAACAGTCTCTACTTTGGCCTCGTGTGTGTGTGTGTGTGTGTGTGTGTGTGTGTGTGTGTGTGTGTGTGTGTGTGTGTGTGTGTGTGTGTGTGTGTGTGTGTGTGTGTGTGTGTGTGTGTGTGTGTGTGTGTGTGTGTGTGTGTGTGTGTGTGTGTGTGTGTGTGTGTGTGTGTGTGTGTGTGTGTGTAGGTCAGTCGTCTCAGCAGAGTTCGGTGCCAGACTACAGTGCAGCGTTAGCAGAATACTACAGACAGCAGCCCTACCTGTGGAACCCCGCCCAGATACAGGTACACACACACCTTACCCCGCCCAGATACAGGTACACACACACCTTACCCCGCCCAGATACAGGTACACACACACCTTACCCCGCCCAGATACAGGTACACACACACCTTACCCCGCCCAGATACAGGTACACACACACCTTACCCCGCCCAGATACAGGTACACACACACCTTACCCCGCCCACATTCAGGTACACACACACCTTACCCCGCCCACATTCAGGTACACACTGATAATGCTGCTGATAATGAATTCCGACAAACCTCAGCTTTCTCTGTATTCTCACTACAGTCCCAT
Source organism: Hoplostethus mediterraneus (assembly GCA_034670385.1). Taxonomy (NCBI): domain Eukaryota; kingdom Metazoa; phylum Chordata; class Actinopteri; order Trachichthyiformes; family Trachichthyidae; genus Hoplostethus; species Hoplostethus mediterraneus. Next base: position 171,282 of record JAXDDW010000106.1, read on the forward strand.
CTGATCGTGTCACTTCCTGTCTGATGATATTTTCTGTCCTTTAGGATCACTAGAGGCTCCTCCCACTGGTGAAGGCCTCGGATGGTCGTCAACGGCAACCGAATCGGGGGTTCCCTAGCAACGCTCTGCCGCTTCCTCCTTCCTTTTGTAGAGACAAACTAAGGATTAACTGAAAATCACGAACTCTTTTCTTTCTGTTTTTTAACCTTAAAGTTGATATTTTGTCGGGCAGATTTTTTGGATTAGCCTCTGGTCTCTCCACAGTATAGACCTGGTTTTTCTTTTTGTTTTTGTTTTATTTTTTATCAAACTTGAACTTAAAGATGTATCAGTGTGGCTTTGAACAAAAATCCAGTATAATCTATATTTTGTCTAGTTTTATTTTCCAATAAAAACGGTATAAGGCTTAGCAGTCTTGAGTAAGAAAATCAGATATTATTATTATTATTATTTTCTGTTCATGATAATGTTTTAAAGCATGCGTCAGATTGTGTGTGTTGACTCTCAGTTGTTTTTTTTTTTATTTTACATAGAAACGTTTTAATGGCGTTGGATGGAAATGTAATGTTTTACCGTCAGAGACAAGCTGTTTGTTTTTGTACTGAGTCCATGCTCGCTCGCTGGTCTGTGTTCGTTCTCGATCTCATTTTACCTGTTAAGTCGCCATCATGGAGGTGCAATGACGCGTTTTTGGTTGATCATAGTTCTTATTCCTGTATCGCTAGTGATTCTTTAGTTTTTATGATGTAATGATGAATAAATGACGATTTCTATTGAGCTGTCTAAGGCCAGGTCTCTCTGTGGTCAAACACTCGTTAGCTCTCTGGGACTCGACGTTTCGCCTCAACATGAATCAGGAGGAGAAACGTGAACTCAGTCTGGTCCGTCAGTCGGAGGTAGAAGCTGAACAGTGAAGTTATAGATTCCTCTAGAGGTGTGTGTGTGTGTGTGTGTGTGTGTGTGTGTGTGTGTGTGTGTGTGTGTGTGTGTGTGTGTGTGTGTGTGTGTGTGTGTGTGTGTGTGTGTGTGTGTGTGTGTGTGTGTGTGTGTGACCACAGAGAGCAGGTCTTGGCGGTCAGGTGATCCGGTCTCTGTGTAGTAATAATGACGAGTCTATTTAAACTGATCCCTGATCAGCCTTTGGGTTGTGAATGTCTCTGGCGGTGCTTCCAGTTCAACATGTACTTTGTTATCCTGTTAAAATGATATTGTTGTTTAATTCACATTGTGTCTCACCGATTGAGAAGCTGAGTATGTGTTATATTCTCAAGACTGCTAGGCTAACTGTCTCTCTCTCTCTTTTCTCCCTGTCTGTCTCTCTGCCTGTCTGTCTGGAAGCCGCCCTGTTAAAACGTCTTTGGGATTTGTTGTTTTTCTACACGTCTGTCTTTGGACCAGAACATGTGATTAAAGCGTGTTAGCATCACCAGCTGAGCGTTAGCATTGCATACGTGTTAAAGTCCCAAAGCCTGTTAGCATGACGCTTCCAAGGCGAAGAGAGCTGTAGTTATGGGGTTTTACTCCCCAGAAAAAAAACCAGGAGTGGACAGTGACCTGGTGTCCAGCCCCAGTTCTGGGCGTGACGTAGGACCAGCAAGACTGTTAGGACCTTCACTGGATCTAAACCAGTAACCAACTGGTCACCAGTCTCACTGAGAGCCTGTCTTACCTCCCAGAACCAGGGCTGGACATGACTCAACTGTCCCCTCCTGTTTAGTTCTTCCTAGTTCCCCCTCGTCCCTAAGGGGTGATGGGGTGCGTTTGGTTTCATGGTTTCTGTTGTTTTTCTAATGGACAGACGTCCTAACTGTAACCTGCAGATTTTTCTATTAGATTCTATTGACAGATAGAGTTGTATGAACCCGAGCCACAAGACTGTCGGTGGCCGAGGAAGAGGAAGATGGATGATGATGATTATGATTAACACGAGGGCTAATAAACAGGCTCATTCTTTCTGACTGGTTGTGTCTTTCTGTGGATGAAGAATCTCAAAGTTTCTGTGAATTTTAAGAGAATTTTTAGAAATGGTGCAAAAAATTAAATGTCTAAGATTTTAAAAAACCTAAAAATATAAACTAAGGTTTAAAATAGTGTTAGCTGTTGTGCGTTGAAGCTGAACCTGACCGGCATCAGCACAAAACCGTTCCACTTCAAGCATGAAAACTCAACATATTGAAATATTAAGGAGATTTTACAGATTTTTACCATTTCCATTCAGGTGAATAAAATCTGTCCAGTGTCTGATCAGATTTACAGCTTCCTTCATGATATTTACATCGGTAAATCCGTCTGTGTGGTTCCTGGCGTCCATTCAGACCAGGAGGTTCCTCAACCAGCAGGTTCCTCAGACCAGGAGGTTCCTCAGACCAGGAGGTTCCTCAACCAGCAGGTTCCTCAGACCAGGAGGTTCCTCAGACCAGCAGGTTCCTCAGACCAGGAGGTTCCTCAACCAGCAGGTTCCTCAGACCAGGAGGTTCCTCAGACCAGGAGGTTCCTCAACCAGCAGGTTCCTCAGACCAGCAGGTTCCTCAGACCAGGAGGTTCCTCAACCAGCAGGTTCCTCAGACCAGGAGGTTCCTCAGACCAGCAGGTTCCTCAGACCAGCAGGTTCCTCAGACCAGGAGGTTCCTCAGACCAGGAGGTTCCTCTCAGCTGTTCCTGTTTGATCTGCTGGTGAAACCTGTCGCTCCTGTATGATTGGAGTGTTTCATTCACACCTTGTTAATGAGGCCAAATGTGTCAGAGCTCGGGAGCTGGTTCGTCTGACGGGACCCTGAACGTGTCTTGTAGCATTTATTCCTGGATGTGAGGTTTTGTGCCGCCCGTCCACCCAGGAAGCCGGGAGGTTTCTGAATCGCTCATCCTGTTTGCAGCAGAGGGAAACATTTCATTTTTCCCATCTGATTTTTTTTTTTTAATCTGGATTTGGATCCAGTCGGTCTCCTAACGGTTCTTCATCATTCTCCCCCGTTCTTTATCATGTCTTCTCCTTTTTCTCTATCAGTCTTAATTCTCTCCATTTATTATGTCTTGTTATTCTTTCTTCTCTCCCTCATTTTTTCTTTCGTCAATAGAAAGAACGGGATTACACTCCATCTTTCTTTTCTTCCACCGGACAGGAAGAGAAAGATGAACTGATGGAGAGGAGGAATAGAAACCAGCTGTCAGTGTACCAGGATTCAGACGGACTTTAGTTTGTTTTAGTAAATATGAGAAAATTAGTTTTTAAAGAAGTGAAGTTGATAAATGAGACACTTGAGACTGAAGACGGCTCAATCTTTATTAATTGATTGGTATTTGATTTGATTTAATTGATGATATTTCTGAAATGTATATGCAGCATTCTGGAAATTACCTCTTCATATGAAGATTTATTGTGAGCTATATTATTAATAATATCTTAATAACTACTACTACTAATAATATAATTATAATAATAATAATAATATGATCCTTCTAATATTCCAGATCCGAGGTCCAGGTCTCCCAGTCCCGGTGGTTCAGAACTGACTGAATCAGGGTCTAAAGCCACTCTGCTGTCAACAGGTCAGACATGACAACTAATCAGAACCGTTTACACCCACCTGCTGTCAGACTGACCTCAGACCTGCGGCGGCACCACCATTATTATTTATGACAAGTGTATGGTTTATTATTTATTGATGTCTCCAGAGCTGAGGCAGATGGTCCGACAGGCTGATGTCATCTGGCATTAAGACCCTCACTGTAATCACACACACACACACACACACACCGAGCTGGGAATGACTGGACACCAGGGAGGGAGGATGGAGGAATGGAAGGATAGAGCGAGACAGGAAGGATGGAGGGATGAGGAAAGAGACATCAGGACTTTTATTCTTTATTCTCTGATCTTCATCATCTGAGACAGACAGTAGAGATATTATAACACAACGTCTCAGAAGATGAAGGATTTGGATCTACCCGACATGTACGTCCAACGAGATTGTCCTTGTTGTCCTTGATGAAGGGGGAAGAGAGACGGGAGGTCTTTTATTGTGAAAGAGCCTCAACAGAGAGAGAGGGGGGATGAGAAACTAGGATGGAGGGAGAGATTTGGTAGAAAGAAATAGATGGAGGAAGATAACTGATGAGTGGAGGATAGGGTGGAGAGGAGGGGGAAGAAGAGAGAAGAGGTAGAGGAGGGAGGGAGACAGATGGAGAGATGGAGGAAGAGAGAAGGAAGGATGAGAGAGATGGAGGGAGGGAGATAATGGCTGATGCAGAAGTCAGGAAGCACAACAAGGACTGTAGACTCCACGGTTACCGGCAGAGGTGTGTGTGTGTGTGTGTGTGTGTGTGTGTGTGTGTGTGTGTGTGTGTGTGTGTGTGTGTGTGTGTGTGTGCGGTCATAAAGTACAGGAAGCAGCTCGGTAAGTACAGATGAACTGACTGTGTGACCCTGATTAAAGATTAAAGATTAAAGTGATGCTGATTTGGATCGAGTCCAAATGGTTCCCATGGAGGAAGAGACCTGTCTGTCTGTCTGTCTGTCTCTCTCCCTGAGTTTCTGTCTGTCTGTCTGTCTGTGTACCTGCCTGTCTGTCTGTCTGTCTCCCTGAGTTTGTCTGTCTGTCTGTCTGTCTGTCTGTCTCCCTGAGTTTCTGTCTGTCTGTCTGTCTGTGTACCTGCCTGTCTGTCTGTCTGTCTCCCTGAGTTTGTCTGTCTGTCTGTCTGTCTCCCTGAGTTTCTGTCTGTCTGTCTGTCTGTGTACCTGAGTTTCTGCCTGTCTGTCTGTCTGTCTGCCTGTCTCCCTGAGTTTCTGTCTGTCTGTCTGTCTGTCTCCCTGAGTTTCTGTCTGTCTGTCTGTCTGTCTGTCTGTCTGTCTGTCTGTGTACCTGCCTGTCTGTCTGTCTGTCTCCCTGAGTTTCTGCCTGTCTGCCTGTCTGTCTGCCTGTCTCCCTGAGTTTCTGTCTGTCTGTCTGTCTGAGTTTCTGTCTGTCTGTCTGTCTGCCTGTCTGCATACCTGCCTGTCTGTCTGCCTGTCTCCCTGTGTTTCTGTCTGTCTGCCTGTCTCCCTGAGTTTCTGTCTGTCTGCCTGTCTCCCTGTGTTTCTGTCTGTCTGTCTCCCTGAGTTTCTGTCTGTCTGCCTGTCTGTCTGCCTGTCTGTCAGTCTCATCGTGTGATCACCTTCATTTGGGATGTTCCTCCTAAAGGATTCTGATTAGTTAACAGTTAACAGTGACTACTAGCCACTGCTAACGCTAGCTTCTACTAGCCACGTTAGCTAGTGTGCTAACCAGATGTTGGGCACATTGCACCTTCATGTACGAAATGGGATGAATGAATAAAGTTTGATTGATTGAATGTCAGCTGTGTCTGGGTCTGCAATTAACTAGTCTAACTAGTCTAACTAGTCTAACTAGTCTGTCTGCTGACTTTCTAAATTTTGGCTTCTAAAAAATAAAATTGCTTATGAAACTAAACCTCTCTGATCTCTCCTGTCTGTCTCTCTGATCTCTCCTGTCTCTCCTCTCTGTCTCTTTGATTTCTCCTGTCTCTCTCTCTCTCAGTATATCTGAATGTCTCTCTCTCTCTGATCTCGCCCTCCTCCTTCCTCAGCGTTAAGCCCCTCCCCCCAAGCTGCCAGCCAATCAATTAACCCTGCCAATTAGGCCAATTAGGCTCATCACAATTGAATGCAGCTCCATTAGTGCCTGTTAGGTCTCTAATATGAGCCTGTCTGTCTCTTGACCTCAGTACCTGTCTAACTGGTTGACTGACTGCTAGTAGTATTAGTTATTCAGTTTACTGGTATTAGGGTTCCTCCAGGGTTCTTGGGTTAAGGGTTGTGGTTCTATAGAGAACCTGGTAAATAAAGACCCCAGTGTGAGTAGAAGGTCCTCCTGGTGGTTTACAGTACGAACAAGTGAAACCTTGGAAATCCATTTTCTGGACCTCCAGGCTGCATTTGACCTTTTGTCTGTTTTGAAACATGGAAACTTCTGAAGGAGTAAAATGTGTTTCAGATTGATGACTAACTTAAATAAATCTGATTTGATCATTTATTTTACATACAGACACTTCATGTTTTCTATTACATGTTAAATTAAACCAGATATTACTGTTATACATGAATAAATATAAATCAATATAGTTTAGAAAGTCTCGTGGTTAAATGTGATTTCATATTAAATATATTGTATTAATCATATTAAAACGCTGTTATGTATATTCGGTGAGAAAAACCGACAAGCGGCTTTAAAAACGTCTTTTTGATTCGGATTCCCGCGCACGCAGCGTGCACGGCGCTGAAAGGCTTTTATTAAAAGGCTTTTTAAAAAGGATTATTACCCGGTGCTCGCGCTCCGTCTGTCCGGACGCTTGGCAGCATGAATAATGAATCCGCAGCGGAGGTTAATGATATTAGAGGGGAACAATATTAGTCTGTCATTTGGGCTCGTTCCCACCGCCCGGCCCTCCGTCCGACCCCGCTCCTCCTCCTTTCTTCTCCGCCTTCAGCTGGTCCTGAGTGGCTCACCTCCACCTCCCTTCATCCCGCGTCTCTTTTCTCTCTTCTGTTTCTCTCTCCATCCCTCCTTCTCTCCATCCCTCCGCTGTGTGCCAGAGCGTCCCGTCTTGTTTTTACGCGTGCCAGTCACCTGCCGTCCCTCCTCCTCCCGACTTCCCGTCGTCTTTTCCACTAAAAGAGTTTCTTATTGGGGTCTTCATTGTCCCTAAAGAGGAGGACATCGGGGACATATTGAGTGTGTTTTGTGTAAAAGCTAATTAAAGCATGTCCTCCAGAATAAAGACGCGGCTCGCCCCGTGGCTCGCGGCAGCAGCCAGCTCTCCTGTCCTGGAGAAGAAAAGACAGAAACGTTCATTGAGTCAAATCAATTGAAAAACATTTGCAAATCTGCTATTATTCCTGGATTTTCTCTCCTTTCTGTCGGGACAAAAGCCGGAGCCGGCAGCTTGCCGCTTTGTGCCGCCGGAGCCATGAATGCCAGATCCATTACGCACGGACGGACTGCAGCCCGGCAGCGCGCACGGCTGTCAAACCCGTGAAACTCACGGTTCAGCCCGGGAGGCCCGAAGCTTGAGCCTCGTGAAAAATCCAAATAGAAAAATCCATCAAATCTGAATTATTATTATGTCTTTATTATTGTTATTATTATTATTATTAGTAGTAGTAGTAGTAGCAGTAGTAGTAGTAGTATAGTAGTAGTAGTAGTAGTAGTAGTAGTAGTAGTATAGTAGTATTATCCTGACTTTTTGCTCAGTGGGATTTTTATTTTACATCAAATTAAATTAAATTCTGAAATGTACAACTCAACTGACATGACTAGAATATAATATAATATAATATAATATCAGTCTTTACAAATGCCAAATATTACAATACCAGAGTGTGTGCGTGTGTGCGTGTGTGTGTGTGTGTGTGTGTGAGAGTGGCGACCATAAATGTTTAAAAGCTCATGAACACAGATCAGTGTGAAAGAGAGAATAATAATCCTGTTGAGAGACGAGACGAGAGAGGAGGAGAGGAGGAGGAGAGGAGGAGGAGGAGGAGAGGAGGAGCAGGAGGAGGAGAGGAGGAGCAGGAGGAGCAGGAGGAGGAGAGGAGGAGAGGAGGAGAAAGCAGCTGCTGTCTTCATAATCTCTCCTCTAATCTGTTTTCCTGCTCTGTCACTCACACTCTCTTTATCTAGACCTCCTCTCCTCTCTTCTCCTCCTCTCCTCTCCTCTCCTCTCCCCTCTCCACCTCTTCTCTCCTCCTCCTCTCCTCTCCTCTCCTCTCCTCTCCTCCTCCATCTCTTCTTCTCATGTCCGTTCTCAAACATTCATTTGATAAGATAAAGAAAGAAGAAAGAGAGAAAGAAACGTGTTTCTCAGTAAAATCTGAATTTGGACCATCAGCATGGTAACACGTGACTAGTAGTTTAATAGTAACTAGTAACTAGTAGTTTAGTCGTAAACTGTTCGAGTGGCTTCAGGAAAAATCTTTCATTTCTTAAACTCTTGAGTTGAATCCGTTTCTATTGATTTCTATTGTGTTTGATCAGAACTCATTCATCCATTCTGCTGATTATTATTGTTGTTTGCTCATTAATTCTTAATTGATTGTCTTTCCGGTGTCACGAGCCGTTTAGCTGCTGGCTCGCTAGCAGATCTCCGTAAACGGGGCCAACAGCTCGTGAAGGGGACACACACACACACACACACACACACACACACACACACACACACACACACACACACACTCCTGCCTTCTCAATAGAAAATTGTTAGAAGGAGGTGATTAGCGGCTCATTACACCAACAGACAGACAGGCACGCAGGCAGACAGGCAGACAGACAGACAGACAGGAGTCTATATAAGCGCTGCTTTGACCCACAACACGCACACGCCTCTGTGACCGCCTGCCATACTGACAAACTTTTAACATTTTTAACTCTTTTATTTTTCTGCCGTATTTTTCAGTTTGATGTTTAATAGTTTTAAACAGGAAGAAGCGGAACAACGTGCCTGGCATGTTTCTACCAAGCGCTCCTTTTTTTATTTGAACTATTTTAATTAAAAAAAGAAAACAACATAACATCTGGAGGTTTTATACCAGCGCCATCAACTGACATTTTTTAAACATTTTAAATAAAATTTTCATCCATTTTTACGCACCGCGGGTCTCTTCAGTCTCCCGGCTCCAGCTGCAGCTCCAGCCCGGCTCTAGAGCCCAGACCGCGCCGCCCCGACCTGCCCCGCCATGGGCTCCGTGCTGCCCGGCTCTTCCCTGGGCATCAAGCCGGGATTCAAACCGCAGCCTCTGTCCCTGGCTGACGTCATTACGTCGGACATCCTGCACAGCTTCCTGTACGGCCGCTGGAGGCACGTGCTAGGCGACCACCACCACCACCTGCACGAGGACCGGACCGCACCGAGCGCAAGCCCCAAGACGGCCTTTACGGCGGAGGTCCTCGCGCAATCCTTCTCTGGAGGTCAGTGACGTCACATAAATGAACTTTTTGGTTGTATTAGTCAAGTGACCGCAAATCAATTAACCGTCTTTTAGGGATTTAAGGGGTTCTAATTGTGTCATGTGTCAATTAATCAATTAAGCTTAGGATCATTTAATTGTTAAATGATCACCAAGAAGTTACCATCTTGTAATATAGTGTAATATACTGTAATCCAGTATAATATAATATTATACAATATAATATAATATAACACACTATAATATAATATAATACAATACAACTTTTTTCTTTGGGAAGGTTAATTGTCATGGACCGCCAACCAGTTCACCCTCTGTGGGTTTAAGGGGTTTTGAACTTTGTCATGCGGGGACCCAAACCGAGTTCATGTACTCCCATCAAGGAGGGTTCTCTGGTTCTATTATGGTATGATTGTGGTTCCTAAAAAGTTCTTCCTGCTGGTCAGGAACATTTCATATGTTCTTAAATGGTTCTTTACGGAACCTTTTCCTAGCCTACCGTCCCGGTCAGGCTGATTAAAACACACTGGTACCAGACAAAACCGGAAAATAATTAATTTATTTTGATTTTCCTCTTAAAAGACATTTTTCTCATACATCAGTTTGATATGATGATTGATTGACATGAATTTATGTTTTCAAGATTTCCATCGGCTGTAAAAGATGATCAAATCTATTCCACCAATAAAAGGAAGGAAAGTGAGCTGCTTTGATTAATTACGAATCAATAAACCACCGATCAGAATAAAACGGTTTGAACGGGCATCAGGATGAACCTCCTCCGGTTAAACTCAACACAACCACAATCTTTTAATTCATTGGCAATTACCCTGCGACCTAACTGACCGTTAATTCGTCGCCAAGCGTCTCAAACGTCAGTTCTGTCAGTTGTTTCCCCTCACAGAATAAAGGGCCGGTTTTCCTCGCGGCCTGATTCCGGGTTAATTTATTGATTTATATTTCCACATAAACATGAAAATTCGTTTCAGTCTCTGGTGAAATTCGTTAGAAATAATTCCGGTGTATTTATGTAAGCTATTTCTATATTTAATAAGTTGATCTGTCTCGCGCATTCCTGCACTATGATTTATGTTCCTCTGCTTTTCTTTCCGTCCGTCGGCGTGTTGGTCGTGTGAACCGGAGCTGCTGGACTTTCCTGATGGCGTTTCTTATTATTTTTTAATTCGGATAATCTTCCATCTATTTTCCTCCATATGAATCTATTTCTTTTCCGTGCAGAGCGTGTAACAGGTTGTGACTTAAAGAGGAGATTAAATTCATCTGGGGGGGGGGGCACTCTCTCTCTTTCCTTCTTTCTTCTCACCGCCCCGGACCCCCCCCCCCCCCCCCCCCCCATAATAAACCATGAAGCCTAATTCTCTCTCTCTTTTCACCTCTTGTCAGCCTCCTAATCGTCTTTCTTCTTCTGTCTCTTTTCGGTGGATTCCTGGCTCTTTATGAACAAAACCTCATTTCACTTCACTCTGAATTTACTGCTGCCCAGTTCCTAAAAACCCGTCATGAATTTAGAATTAGACATTTTTCTTTTCTGTGCCTCTTTACGGCGCTGCGGGGCCCCGGGGGGCCGAGGGGCCACATAATGGAGGGTATTGACGGAGAGAAAAGAGCGTTTAACCCCGGTGTCTCTCGACCGGCCTCTCTCTCTGCGGCTCACACACACCAGCAGTAGGCTTGTTGAAACACATTATATTAGACTGGTTTGACTCATAATATTAGTCAGTGTGATAAATTATTATTTTTATTATTTTTATTAATTGTATTTAGTATCACATTCCTACATGAAGCTTCTTCTCCTGGTTCCGTCTGATCCTCTAAACTTATTAGAATCAATAACCGATATGATACTACATATTATTATTATCATTATTATGAATCAATATGACGAAGGATTAGTTTTAGGGACTGACTATTAACTCAGGTTAACCGGGTTAACTAGTAACTAGTAATCTCATGTGTTTTCCATATATTTCTACTTTATACATTCTAGTGTTTGCCATATTCTCATTATGTCATATTGTTTCACATTTTTAGTTGTTTCAGATATTTCTTCCTTTTGATCAGATCATCATTGGAAATAAACTCAACTAGTTAAATAATAGATGCTTTTCCTCTCCTCCTCTCCTCCTCCTCCTCCTATCAGAGGTCCAGAAGTTGTCCAGCCTGGTTCTCCCCAGTGAGGTGATCATTGCTCAGAGTTCTGTTCCAGGTAAACTCGTCTTGTTTCTGTTCATGTGTTTTAGTGTGAGCATGATCTGATGTTACATTACATTACATTACAGTCATTTAGCAGACGCTTTTATCCAAAGCGACTTACAATAAGTGCATTCAACAAAGGTAGGTAAGGAAACTACTAGTCACCAGAAATCATAAGTGCATTTCCTTCCTAAACAAGCAACTAAGAGCAGAACTAGTGTTAATGTAAGAGTGCAATAAGTTAGCATGTTAATGGACGTCTCATTTTCTTTTCTGTTTTTTTACGTTTCTGTTTTCTATCCTTAAGATGATTTTCACTTCCAGGGTCTTGCTCTGTTAATGGACATGAAAAAACGAAACATAACTATTTATCTAACTATTTAACTAATTATCTATCTAATTAATTTAAAACCTTCTTTAAAAGCTGTAAGGTTTCAAGGTTTTACATCACAGTCATTTAGCAGATGCTTTTATCCAAAGCGACGTTTTAAAAGTTTGAAGGTGAAGTTTTAAAACCTCGGCAGAGCTCCACATGTTCACACGGGGAGGTGACCAGCACGGTGCTGCGGTAACTAACCACGGTGCTGCGGTAACTAACCACGGTGCTGCGGTAACTAACCACGGTGCTGCGGTAACTAACCACGGTGCTGCGGTAACTAACCAGTTTGTCGTGGTTGCAGGGGAGGGTCTCGGTATTTTCTCCAAGACGTGGATTAAAGCGGGAACAGAGATGGGACCGTTCACCGGGCGACTCATCTCTCCTCAACATGTCGACCTGTACAAGAACAACAACCTCATGTGGGAGGTAAATAAACAAACTAACCAACTATCTAACTAACTAACCAAACTGACTGACTGACTGACTGACTGACTAACTAACCACATAGCTGTGTCACTAAACAACTAACTGCTTAACAAACCAACTAACTAATCAACTGGGTAACAGGCTAACTAGCTAACTGACTAGTTATTTAATTATTATTATTATTATCTAAACACAAAATCAATCAGATGTATCAGTGATGAAATGATCAGTTCAGTAGAAACAGACAGAAATTAACCATGAAGATTCAATTCTGTTGAGACAGAAACATAATCAGTTGATCAGAGCTGAGGACCTCCAAGATGGCCGAGGGGGCGGGGCTACATCAGCTGGAACCCTCTATAATCTAATATGTTGTCCGCCTCTCTCCTCCTAGGTGTTTAATGAGGATGGGACGGTGAGGTATTTCATCGATGCCAGTCAGGAGGACCAGAGGAGCTGGATGACCTACATCAAATGTGCCCGAAACGAGCAGGAGCAGAACCTGGAGGTGGTTCAGATAGGAAGCAGCATCTTCTACAAGGCTGTGGAGGTCAGTTCAGACCAGACCAGACCAGACCAGACCAGACTCCTGACTTTAACATGAACTGATAATGTGTTTTACTGTCAGTGACATTTAAAAACCAAACTCTTCCATGTAACTGGTCCTCTGACTTCTTCTGAGCATTTATGAACCCCATAATACTGGAAGTCCAACAGATCAATGATGCTTTGAAAAGTAAGGGACAAACCTGGAAGAATGAACAGTATTTACAGCACAAGCATGTGGTGCCCCCTAGGGGCTGGATGGTGTATGGCCACAATATACTACTGAATGGACAAAGATGTGACTGCTCTGTCAACTAGACTAGAGCAGACCAACTAAACCTAAAACCTTTAGTTCCGTGGACTCTGTTAGTCAAAGTATTTCTCTGTCCTTTCCACATTTAAGTAACAAGATATGTTTCCTTAAAAGATTTTAAAGTTGTTTATCGGAAAAGAGAGTTTTATTACAAAATGAAATCTCCTCTTTTTACAAAATAGCTTACAGCACAAAGTTCACTCAAACGTTGTAAAGGGCAGCAGAGACCTTGGTGGACTAAATGAGACCTCAGAGATATTGAGGTTTTTGTTTTCCAATATGGATAGAAAGGGTTTTAAATGTCCTCTCTGCTGTCCTCAGACCATTCCTCCGGACCAGGAGCTGCTGGTCTGGTATGGAAACTCCCACAACACCTTCTTGGGAATCCCTGGGGTTCCAGGACTAGACGAAGAACAGAGCAAGAAGACCAAGACCGGTAAGAGAGGAAGACGTTTACATCTGTAATAAACCTGGACTGAAACTAGAACCACAGAAACAACACAAACCTGGTTGTAACTGGTTTAACTGGTTTAACAGGTTTAACTGGCCATACCTGGTTATAACTGGTTTATCTGGTCATAACTGGTCATACCTGCCCAAGTGTCCTTGAGCAAGTTACTTAACCCCAAAGACAAGCTGGCTTACCCTGCACATCAATCAATCAATCAATCAATCAATCAAATCAAATAATGAAATGAAATCAAAATCATTACCTGATGGTCTCATCTAACATGCTCAAGGACACATGGCTGCTGATGGGGATCAAAGCTGTAAGATAGATAGATAGATAGATAGATAGATACTGAATGAGTGAGTGAGTGAGTGAGTGAGTGAGTGAGTGAGTGAGTGAGTGAGTGAGTGAGTGATTGATTGATTGATTGATTGATTGATTGACTGATTGATTGATTGCCTCCCTTGCCATCTCCCAGATGAGTTCCAGTCCTGCGACGGCTCGTCTTCCTCTTCCTCCTCATCCTCCTCCTCCTCCTTGTCCGCCTCCTTGCTGGCCACGGCGGGTCGCATGCGCTGCGTTATCTGCCATCGCGGGTTCAACTCCCGCAGCAACTTGCGCTCCCACATGCGCATCCACACGCTGGACAAGCCATTTGTCTGCCGCTTCTGCAACCGTCGCTTCAGCCAGTCGTCCACACTGCGGAACCACGTCCGGCTGCACACCGGCGAGCGTCCGTACAAATGCCACGTCTGCCAGTCGGCGTACTCCCAGCTGGCCGGCCTGCGGGCGCACCAGAAGAGTGCCAGACACCGGCCCACTGGCGGCGCCGGGGCTCCGGGAGGAGGCGTGGTGGTGGGAGGAGGAGGAGGAGGTGTCCAGGGAGCCCATTCACCTCCTCCACCGCCACCTCCTCATCCACCGCAGATGACCGCAGTGCCACACCCGATCTCCCTGGTTCACCATATACCCACTATGGTGCTGTGATGGAGGGTAGACAGACAGATAGACAGGCAGACACACAGACACACCAAACAACAGACAGACAGACAGACAGACAGACAGATAGACAGAGGGAGAGATAACTGGATGACAAATGCAAACATCTAGACACAATAAAACAGAAATCTAGAGTCTCTACAGTTTGATCACCTGCTACCAACCATCTGATCATCATGTTAGTTCATAATGTGTCAGTAGAACCAGTTGACTGTCTGAACCAGGTTGTTGTGGTGTGTCTGTAGATCCTCCAGTAACGTTCTCAGTAAAAGTGATCAGTGTGATCAGGTAGATTTGTCTCCAAATGTAGGTTACTGTGACTCAGTAAACTGTCTTGTCTTTAGCCCTAGTCTCTACTCCAAAACACTGTTGGAGCTGGAGAAGAGTCAGCTAGTTCACCTGAACTAACTGGCTAGCTAGCTAACTAGTTACTGTTAACATGGGACTACTAGCCACTGCTAACACTAGCTTCTACTAGATACGTTAGCTAATGTGCTAACCAGATGTGTTAACAACAAGACAGTGATGGTTAGCTGACCAGATGCTATGGTTAGCTAGCTAACAAGCTACATGATCTAAACACTAAATCAATCAGATGGATCAGTGATGAAATGATCAGTTCAGTAGAAACAGACAGAAATTAACCATGAAGATTCAATTCTGTTGAGACGGACAGAAACACAACAAGCTGTCGGAGCTGAGGACCTCCAAGATGGCCGCCAGAGGGGCAGTGGCTACGTCATTTGAAAACCCTCTACACACACAGACTCACACAGATACAAACACACATATTCACACTCAAACACAAGACCACACACACATATACAAACACAGACCTCAGAATGTCCATAGTGTATCATAGTATATCATTGGTACTATATTATATTACTATCATACTTAAATACACATGATAAATATTCCAGTGTTGCTGCCTCTGAGGTAAACTCTGGAAGTACAGATTCAAGCTCCCAGTACTTTATTGCAGCACGTTGACCTGGAAACATGTTAATAAAGTACCGGTAGTTTGAATCTGAGGTGAGGAGACATCTGTTCCTCTCTAATACTCCTTATAACTCTGATATGAATTCATGTTTCAGGTGATACTCTCACTGCATGATGAGACAGTATTAACCTGCCTATAACCTACCTATAACCTGTAATGATGATGTTGTGCTTTGGTTTGCATGCAACTGGTCCTCGTTTTAAAGCTGTAATGTGTGTGTTGAACACAGGGGGATGCCAGGTCTGTTCTAATAGGAGCACCGGGGCTCTTCAAAGGAATCTAGTGTGATTTAGTAGATCTTCCTGTTGGTCAAATTCCCCATGAAGTGAGACACCAAAATCATCCACGTGGCCCCGGTAGATCATTGGCTCTGGTGCTCCATGCTAACACTTTAGCATACGCTATGTTGAGTGATAGTAGGCTTGTATTACCATTGTTATTATTATTATTATTATTATTATTATTATTGTTATTATTATTATTATTATTATTGGTCCATCAGTGGTTCTACGGGTTGCAGGCCTGTTTCAATTGCTCATTCACACCCAGACCCACTTCCTGTACGAACCAGTTGTGTTAGATTTTCAAAATTATGCAAGGAAACAGAAGTTAAAATTATATTTACTCCCTTCAGTTGACGGGTTGTTCTTAGACCCTGAACATTCATTGCCTTTCTCTGTTAAGAAGAGGTCACAGTGTGTTTTAATGAGCCTGGGCAACAAAGGGGGAGTACTTTATTACACATGGCTGGAAAACCCTTCAAACCCCTTCAAACCCCTTCAAACCCCTTCAAACCCCTTCAAACCCCAGGTCTGGTTCTGGTCCCAGTCTGTTAGTCTGGATCAACTCCATACAGACTCTAGTATATTTGAGTCCCGGGCTGAAGTGCTGAAGAGCCTCGGTCTCAGGGAATAAATGTATATAATGGAAGTCAGAAAGGCCTGGCCTGTCTTATCTATCAGAGAGCATTGTTGTACACAGAGGACAAAGTTTTCATGGTGTAAATAAGTTCTATTATGAAGCTGTAAAAGGAAAATGTGTGAATATATCCATGAGATGTGCTTTATCCCCAAAATATAATTCAACTGTCACTTTATCTCTGTATATGTGTATGTACAAGGTCATATATGACACATGGATCGGTATCAGAAGTATGATATGTTGATGTCTATAAAGGACTTTGTATTTCAGCCTGGATATCCCGAATAAAGTATTACTTGACTTTGACCTACCCTCTGCTGTCTGTCTGTCTGTCTATACCAGTGTGTTCAGTGGGGATATGAACGTGAGAATTGACTGACACTTGAACTCACCATAACAGCGATGTGATTGACACCTGATACTGATGTTTATCTCCAAATCACAACCAGCATGTAAAATAAAAGTAGCTGTCAAATGAGGTCATACCTCAAGAGTCACCACATTGGATTCATTCCTTGTTGAATTTTAAAATGTATTAAAAATAAAACATATCAGATTCAGAAAATGGATTGGTCATAACCATAACTACTGATGCTAGTTTACAGTAACCCAACAGGAAAACTAGTGCTAGTGTCATCAGTGGACAACAAGACTGATTGGTTGAATTGGCTGCAGCTGTGGGGCCAAATCTACCTCATTGCTGAAGCAGCTGATTAGCTGCCAGGCTGGATAAAGGCTCCAGTTTAGAGCATGCCACTGATCCAGACCATGAGATGTCTGAGGACACCAGACGGGGAAGCCTGTGACGGGCCTCTGACTAGTTAGGGTATGACTCTTTGAAATTTGCATGCCTTGTTTAATGGTGACGTCTAAGATTGTATTCTTTTTCAACAGCGATCGTTTCAATAAAAGACATTCAGCCCGGCAAACACCAAGTGGACTTTTCAGGGGTGAATCGGCACCACCAGTGGAGAGTATACTGGTGATCTGATCTCTGATCAGTGTGATTTTCTAAGTAAAAAAAGGACATGAAATCATTCGGAGAAAACAGAGCTATCAGAGTGTGTGTGTGTGTGTGTGTGTGTGTGTGTGTGTGTGTGTGTTTGCACACAGGGCGTGTGTGATGCGTCTGTGCAGTAGTTTTGTGGTAGCAGTGCTTGTAGATAGTGCATGCTGCTTCTGCTTGCTACTTTCTGCTTTCAGCTACTGCCGCCGGCTAGCCCTCTTTGCAGGGGGTGAAAAGAAGAGCCAAGTGCGTAAGTCTCCTTCTGCCGGTATACAGCCTTTCTACCACCAAGACTCCTGCAGTGCCTCCTTGTGGTCACACATAGCAACTGGGTACCTTGCGGTCCCAGGCTAAACTGTTGGGGATCTCGGAGCAGCAGTGGACCCCAGAGACAAGGCGCGCAGACCCACCGGTGTGTGGACACGCCCTGGCGCCTTTCAACCACTGTCCCAGCTATAGGCAAATACAGTAGCTAGGAGAAGGTCACTCTGAACAAAAACCATAGGTGCTGCTCGCACCTGGCTCCATGCCGCATGCCACCTGAAGGTAGTAGGGCAGCGAGGAAGTTGCGCCCCACAGCCCTTACATAGCACTGTAAAGCCTAACAATGGAGAATCCAGTTATTGAGAATCCTATACTTCCAGTGGCGGGAGTCCGCAGGAGTCACGCAGCAGACAGTGGGGCTGGTCCTCCCTCCAGGGGACAGCATGACGATTGGACCCCAAACCCAAAAGGGAGGGTTCAGTCTGACTATAGCACATGGTCTAATGCAATCTTGCGTTGTCGGAGACCATTTACAATGGGAACCTTCAACGCAAACACAGTAAGTGAAGAAGCGAGGTTGGCAGAGCTTGCACACTGTGCCGAAGAAAGGGGAGTGGAGATCCTCGGAGTCCAGGAGCACAGGAGAGTACATGCTGATGATCCGATCGTGTATTGCAGAGTGGGGAGATGCTCGTTCATCACCTCATCTGCATGGCGAAAGGAGGCCCAGGCTGCTACAGGTGGCGTGGGGCTAATGCTGAGATCCCGGGCATGTAAGGCTCTCCGTAGGGTTTTCCATCACACCGAGGATCCTTATCGCAGATTTCGATGGCAACCCAGTTACAACCATCATGGTTGTGTACTCACGTACCAACGTAGCACCAGTTGAGGAAGTAGAGAAGTTCTATGAGGACCTAACAACAGCAGTCTGTGATGTCCCAGCTCACAACTTCCTAGCAATTCTGGGTGACTTCAATGCGAGGCTTGGACCAGAGGACGCACCCTTCACGTACCACGACACCACTAACCACAATGGTGAATATCTTGCTGCCCTACTTATGGAACACGAGCTACTGGCTAGGAACACCCTGTTCTGGAAAAGAATGGGTAAGAGATGGACCTTCCAGGACCGGGCTACCGGTATGTTACACCAGCTGGACTACATACTGATAAGGCGCAGGTGGAGGAACTCAGTCCTGAACGCTGAACCTTACAGCACTTTCGACTCTGTGGGCTCTGATCATCGAGCGGTCTCCATGAGGGTGCGACTGAGCCTGAGGGTCCCCAAGCCAAGCCCAAGGACCCGATATGACTGGAAGGCATTCTCGACAAGTCCTGACCTTCAAGCCAGATACACAGTGGAGGTGAGAAATCGCTTTCAGCTGCTGGATGCGGAGGAGGGGCCTAATGCAAAGTACGGGCGGTTTGTCGCTGCGAATGTGGAGGCTAGGGTGTGTGTGCCAGTGAGGGAGAAGACCAGAACCTCCCCGAGGTCCAAGCATCCAGAGTTCGTGGCGGCACGTGAAAAAGTGGAGGAGGCATGCCAAAGAGTACTACTGCCAACTACGGAGAATCGTGAGGTATTGAATGAGGCCAAACAGCTTCTCTTCAATATGTACGACAAGATCATGGGGGAGGAGCTGATGGAGAGGGTGCAGAGGGTGGAGGCAGCTCAGGGCGAACAAGAGTATGGGGAGGCATGGAGGGTCATAAATGAGATGAGTGGGCGCAAAAGGTCAAAGGAGGGACAGGTCGCAGGCCGCAGCCCGGAAGAGAGAATGACCTCCTGGTTCACTCACTTCCGGAATCTCCTAGGCACACACCTGACAGTGGATGGAGCTGAGGAAGAAATAACAGTGGTCCTTATAAATCTCAATATTGATGATGGTCCCTTTACTGTCGGGGAGTTCACCAAAGTGAAATCCACTCTGAAGCAGGGGAAAAGTGCTGGGTCGGACAGCATTCCCCCAGAGATCTTTAAGAACTGCGATCTTGATGACATCATCCTGGAGATTTGTAACCTTGCTCTGATGGAAAACAACAAGCCTGATATATGGTCTCTCTCTAACATCATCCCAGTGCCAAAATCTGGAGATCTCTCAAAACCAGACAACTATCGTGGCATCAGTCTGACATGTATCATAGCTAAGATGTATCAACCCCCACCTGAGAAAGAACCAAAATGGTTTTCAAGAGGGGAGAACCACCGTAGCCCAGATCTTGGCCTTAAGGAGGATCATCGAGGAGGTGAAACAGAACAACCTCACAGCGGTGCTGTGTTTTATTGATTTCAAAAAGGCATTTGACTCAATACGCAGAGGCACGATGATGAAGATACTCAAAACTTACGGTGTCCCTCCCAACCTACTCCGGGCCATAGAGCCCATGTACACGGGTACAAGAGCCAAGGTGGTGACCCCAGATGGCAACAGCGAGGACACCCTCGCCCCCTTCCTCTTCATTATAGTCCTGGACTATACACTTAGGCAGGCCATCAGGGGACAGCTTCACTATTACTCCTAGAAGGTCTAGATGTCTCCCTGCTGTAGTATTAACGGATCTAGACTATGTGGATGCCATCAGCCTGCTATCGAACCATGTGGAGCAGGCACAGGAGCTCTTGACCAGAGTGGAGACCGAGTGTGCCAAGGTTGGTCTTAGGCTTAATGCCAAGAAAATCGAGGTTATCACCTACAGTGGTAGGTGGCACGGTGGCGCAGTGCTTGCACTGCTGCCTCACAGCAAAAAGGTATTGGGTTCGATTCCCGCCTGGGGCGCTGTTGACTCTGGGGTGCCCAGGTGGGTTATCTCCCTGGCCTTTCTGTGTGGAGTTTGCATGTTCTCCCCGTGCTCACATGGGTCTCCTCCTATAAAGAACCCCATCTAAAAACATGCAACATCCTGTCCTGTCCCTGACCAAGATGAGGACTCACACCTGGAACTGCCCACTGCTCCCTGGCTGTCCCTGGAGGAAGATCGGCGGGGATGGGAAGACCTCATTCAATTCCGACACCCTACCCTGCATGTGTGTGTTGTGTTCGTGTGTTGTGTTCGCATGTGTTGTGTGTGTTGGTGCATGTGTGTATGCACCCCGAATTGCGAATAAAGTAATCTTCTATCTTCTTCTTCTGCTTCTACAACATCCTCCCGGACCATCCACCTCTAACAACAACAGTAGGCACTGCTCTGAAAGAAGTCAATGACTTCAAATACCTGGGCTCATGGGTCAACTTGTCAGAGCAAGACCTTAAAGTGAGGAAGGCACTTGCATGGAAGGCTCTGAACGGCATGGCCAGTATGTGGAACTCCAACCTCCCCCGACATATCAAGCTCAGCTTCTTCTGGACTGTAGAGTCCGTTTTCCTATATGGCTGTGAATGCTGGACCCTGAAGCCCATCCTGCAGAAGTCCCTGGATGGGTGCTACACCAGAATGCTGCGAGTAGTATTAAACATCAACCAGAATGAGCACGTTACCAACAAGCATCTGTATGGGGGGTTACCAAGGGTGAGTGACAGAATAGCAGTCAGGAGAATGAGGCTGGCCGGTCACTGCCTGAGACATCGGGAGCTCCCAGCCAGCAAATTGGTGCTGTGGGAGCCAACACACCGGCATCGATCAAGAGGGCATCCCACACCGACGTACGTGGACATACTGAAGACAGATGCAAGGGCGGCAAATACTGGCGAACTAGCCAGATGCATGGAGGATCGAGATGACTGGAAACTCCGCTGGAGGGCTCGTCTGAGGACGACCGAGTAGTAGAGGGGGAGGGATTCTGTTTTAGCTTTGCAACAGTGTTGAATAGAAACTTTTGGTTGTTTTTATTGTCACTGATTAACCTGAGAAGTGTGACGTTTTGGTGACGAGTGTGTTTATAATGTAGCAGGATCAATGTAGCATCATTCCAGGTGAGCCGGAAGACTTTGAGTTTGGTCAATCACCATTTATGCTCTAGTTTTCTAGGAAATGAGAGTTGGTGGGAGGCGGGAGCTAAAGAGTCGCTGCACACTTCCAGCTACCACAGAAATAAAATAAGATACAAAATAAAAATAAGATTAATAAAATCTGTTTTTAAAAATAATATTAATAAAATAATATTTTACAACTTCAAACCAATGCACAACATTGAAGTTAATCAAATCACTTTGGTAACAACAAGGTATACATTTATACATAAAAATAGATGGTTCATATACAATAGTACTGAGATTTTTGCCTGTACCAGGGCCAAATAAATGACATCTGATGGAAGTGACTTTCCTGTGCAGTGACTCACAAAACTGATGAACGAAGGACTTTTACAGGATATTATTCTTTATAAACTAAATGATATATGGTATTAGGGTTGTATATTAAACTAATGCAGACTACCTACCGCACAACTATGCAGCCTGTATGCAACCTTAGTACTGAATAATAGGGGATTGCTCTGACTATTGAATGGGGTGTGGTCTATGATTTGAAGGAAATAAGACATTATATACATTAAGGTTGGTAAATAATTTGGTAATTCTGAATGCTATATCATGTTCATGATTCGAAGATTGAAGTAGATTGTAGATTGTGACTTAAATGGAAAGGTAATTGAGCCTTGCCTTTCCTGGTGACATTTTTTTTTTTAAAGTGTAAATAAAATGTGATAATAATAATAATAGATAGGATAGGTGACCTGAGCCCACATTACCTTCCTCCTGCCCTTCTGTCTTTTTAAGGTTTTTTACATTAAAAACCCAATAAATCAACAGGACATATTCTACATGATCAGTCTGTGTTCGTGCCTAAATCCCCCCTTTGACTGAAATTGTCTTTTCAATGATGTTGGGATGTTAAGGTATACCCTTTGCTGTGGGTGTGTCTCATGGGCGTGTCCAGTGGTGAGCTATGGTCTGTCAGAACAGGAAGTCACAGCAAAAACAACAATGGAGGAAAGTAGGAAGAAAAGAAAGAACAGTGAAGCTAAATGTTAAAACATGGCATTGCTGTGTTCACCGTGTGGCAGCTTTACGGCACAGTTACCACACACACACACACACACACACAAACACACACACACACACACGGCTGCCATAAAAATACAGAAACATGTTTTTTTCTTAAATAAATGTTTTCTAGCTCACATTCAAGTTGTCATAAAGATTTCATATTATACTTCTTCAAACAATATCCACCCCGACAGGCAATATGAGAAATCCTGTGTAGTTACAACACTAATGGCTGTAGGGGGCGGAAGAGAGCCAAAGTGTGTGAAAACCCTGAGAAAACCTGTACATCCTGTAGTATACCGTATATTTATATATGTATACCAGACTTGACAGTGGTAAATGACTGCAGTAGGCTGGGGGGTCCGGGGGGGGGGGGCTCTCATGCCAATGCAGTGTGTGTGTGTGTGTGTGTGTGTGTGTGTGTAAGCTTCAGTTGCCAAGGCAACAGGGATCTGCAGATCACAGTGGCTCTTCAGGCGAACAGACAGACTTAATCTGTCCACATGCACACAGCAGGACCATTACCTCTGAGCAGCTCAACACTGGATGATCTAACCTGTCTGACCACTAACCACTAACTATTACTACCACTACTACCATCTATGCAACTCTATGTGACAACACTGTTGCTGTGGTTGCATGCTGGAGAAAGTTTGCCTTGTTCCATGGTTTCAAACCTTGTCTTCAAATTCTAGTTTAATGAAGTATTCAGTGAGTTGAGGACTGTAATATGCCACTTTAAGAGTGTGCCGAGGTTTCTGCAGCACCTATGCGCCATCTACTGGGTGAAAATGGGTCAGTGAAAATAGGTCAGTGAAAGCATATGCATGTGGAAACCTTTTAAGTCCACAGAATGCATTTCCATCCACAAAATATGTGCAGTGTTTCACGAAAAGAATTTCATGCCACATGGAATCGTCAAAATGAAATTGATTTGGCCCCGGACGAAATCAACAAAATGCATTTAATGCTGGAAGAAATGCATGCCGTGTATCACAGAATGGATTTCATGGCATAAAATGGATTTCGTGGACGAAATTCTGGGGGTTACATTTGGCGCCCAATACGGCAGATGTGGTTACAGGCTGATTGGAGAGTGGAGAGCGAACTGAGCCAGCAGCAGCATCCGAGCAGGGTCCGCGGCTGGGTTGCCGAGACAGAGGCGAGGGCGCAAGTGAGAGAGACGGAGTGAGGAAGCGGCCGTCACCAATGGCGATGACTGACCGAGCTCCGCGGAGGATGCAGCCGGGAGCAGCCTGGAAGGGCTGCCCAGTCGGGGTTGGAGCAGGGAGCTCCGGGAAGCCTGGCGGACTGGCAGCCTTGGTGCTCCGCGGCTGCCCTGCCAGGAGAGAGGGAGGTGCGCCTGCCGAGGGAGACGGCACTACAAACTACCGTCAACACCGCTCCTGCCTGTGTCTCTGTCTGTCACAGACCCTGGTACAGTAGCAAGTTAAGCTACAGTAGTGTTTCTGGAAGAGGAAGGGTCAGGGTAGTGTTTCTGGAAGAGGAAGGGTCAGAGTAGAGTTTCTAGAAGAGGAAGGGTCAGGGTAGTGTTTCTAGAAGAGGAAGGGTCAGGGTAGTGTTTCTAGAAGAGGAAGGGTCAGGATAGTGTTTCTAGAAGAGGAAGGGTCAGGATAGAGTTTCTAGAAGAGGAAGGGTCAGGGTAGAGTTTCTAGAAGAGGAAGGGTCAGGGTAGAGTTTCTAGAAGAGGAAGGGTCAGGGTAGTATTTCTAGAAGAGGAAGGGTCAGGGTAGTGTTTCTAGAAGAGGAAGGGTCAGGGTAGTGTTTCTAGAAGAGGAAGGGTCAGGGTAGAGTTTCTAGAAGAGGAAGGGTCAGGGTAGAGTTTCTAGAAGAGGAAGGGTCAGGGTAGTGTTTCTAGAAGAGGAAGGGTCAGGGTAGTGTTTCTAGAAGAGGTGGGTTTTCAGCCTGCGGTGGAAGACGGAAGACTCTGCTGTCCTGACATCAGTGGGGAGTTCATTCCACCACTGTGGGGCCAGGACAGAGAAAAGCTGTGACCGGGTAGATCGGCCCCCAGGGGCCTCTGAGCGACAGGACAACCAGTCGCCTCGAGGCAGCAGAGCGAAGTGGTCGGCGGGGGTGTAAGGCTTGACCATAGCCTGGAGGTAAGAAGGAGCTGTTCCTTTCACTGCCCTGTAGGCTAGCACCAGGGTCTTGAACTGGATGAGCTGCTACAGGGAGCCAGTGTAGAGAACGGAGAAGGGTAGTTGTATGGGAGAACTTGGGGTGGTTGAACACCAGACGACCTGCAGCTTTCTGAACAAGCTCCAGAGGTCTGATGGCCGACGCCGGGGCAGCAAGTGCATCGACATCCACTCCGAGATGTCTGCCAGGCATGCAGCAATGTGTGCCTCCACTTGTGTGTCAGAGGGGAATGATGAGATCAGCTGGGTGTCATCAGCATGACAGTGGTAGGAGAGGTTATGGTAGTGGATAACAGAACCAAGAGATGTTTGGTAGAGGGAAAAAAGAAGAGGACCCAAAACCAAACCTTACGGGACCCCTCTCCATGTCCCCTGGTAGAGGCGACCCATCAGGTAGGATGCAAACATGGAGAGTGCAGAGCCTGAGACACCCATCCCCTCAAGGGTGGAGAGGAGGATCTGGTGGTTCAGCACAAGTCCAGGAGTATCAGGACAGAGGAGAGAGAGTTCACTCTAGCGGCATGGAGCGACTCCGTCACTGCCAGGAGGGCAGTCTCGGTCGAGTGACCCACCTTGAACCCGGACTGGTGGGGGTCCAAGAGGTTGTTCTGGTGGAGGTACGAGGACGGTTGGTTACTACTACTACTACTACTATTATTACTAAATCAAATCAAATCACATTTATCTGTATAGCCCTTAATCACTGTTACAGTCTCAAAGGGCTTCATAGTGCCCAACGTGTGAAAAAATGAAATGGTTAGTATACCACATCCCCCAACCTTGGACCCTCACAGAGGACAAGGAAAACCCGCCAAAAGAACTTTTAAAAATTGGAAGAAACGTCAGGAGGGGCTGCTCAGAGAGGGATCCCCCTACCAGGACGGTCGGGTGTGCAATATATGCAGAGTTTGGGCAAGCAGCGAATACACAATATATAAAAGTTTATTATGGTGGGGCATCCAGATCTGATGTGGCATCACAGCAAACAGCATCAGCATCATCATAGGAGGAGGGACCAACCAGACACCAACTCTGCTGAGCTGCAGCCTGGAACAGATAGGAGACTCACCCACACACACACACACACACACACACACACACACACACACAGACAAACATGACCAATCAGAGGACAGCAGCAGGTAGACCAGGAGAATAGGACATGTAGACAGGATGCTAGTATCCATCAGGACCCTGAGCTAGGATGAGCTAACTGGTCTAGCCTTACTCTGAGACGAGACTGAGCCACTCCCTCAAGGCTGGTCACATGACAGAGAGAATAAATGGGTTTTTAGTCTTGACTTAAAGACTTGATAGAGCCTCTCTGACTGAGGCAGCAGACTGTTCATAGATAGGGAGCCCGGTAAGAAAAGGCTCTGTTACCTGCAGGTTTCTTTTTGACTGCTGGGATAGGTTCAAAGTTCAAGGTTCAAGGTTCAAGGTTTTTTATTGTCATATGCACAACGTTCACAAGAAGCAAAAGTATGCAATGAAATTCTTGTGTCTCTTCGACACCTAACGCTAATGCTAAGGACATAACAGACATAATTTAAAGAAAACACAAGAAATATAATAGAAAAAGTACAAAATATAATAGAAAAAGTACAAATACTAGAAAAAGTACAAAGTTATAAAGTACAAAAGTTATAAGTACCAGTTATAAATGATCAAGTATAAAAATTATAATCAAGTATAAAAATTATAATTCTTTTTTAGACAGGTAGACAGATAGACAGGTAGCCAGCGTCCTGAGATCTGAGGGGGCGTTGCGGTTTATATGGTTTGATCAGATCTGATCAGTAGGATGGTGCCATCCCATGTAATGATTTATATGTAAGTAGAAGTACCTTAAAGTCACACCTGGCCTGAATTGGTGTCAGTGTAGTGAGGACAGGATGGGAGTTATATGGTTGAATTTCCTAGTTTTGGTCAGGATTCTGGCAGCAGCATTCTGGACCAGTTGTAGTTTTTTAGTGCACCAGTAGGTAAGCCCTGAAAAAAGGACATTTAAATAATCAATGATGATACAAAGGCACTAATAGTACTACTACTACTATTACTACTACTATTATTATTACTACTACTACTACTACTACTACTACTATTATTATTACTACTACTATTACTACTACTACTACTACTACTACTACTACTATTATTACTACTACTATTACTACTACTACTAGTACTACTACTATTATTATTATTACTACTACTATTACTACTACTACTAGAACTACTCCTACTCCCACTACTACTGCTACTGGTAATAATAATAATAATAATAATAATACATATTAATACCATTTGTATAATTATTATATATTTCAATCTAAGTTATTGTTATTAGTAGCAGCATTTTATACAGACTATAATTTTTAATAATAAAATAAAATCATAATATTAATTTCCATTATAAACATGTATTTCCATGCAGTGTGATTCCATATTTATTCCATATGTCTGGCTGTCGTGTTGCTGGCAGACTGATCTCTGATCTGGTCCTGGAACCTCCTCAGTACTGGACTGCTGTGATAGAAACAGCACTCACCAGGATCTGGATGATGATTTGACCGCAATTATTTCTGAGGGATTTTGAGTCGAGTCGAGTTCAGTCCAGTTCAGTTCAGTCCAGTCCAGTCCAGTCCAGTCCAGTCCAGTCTTGTCTAGTCTAGTCTAGTCCAGTTCAGTCCAATTCAGTTCAGTTCAGTCCAGTTCAGTTCAGATCACTTCACTTCACTTCACTTCACTTCAGTCCAATTCAGTCCAGTTCAGTTAAGTCCAGTCCAGTTCAGTCAAGTCCAGTCCAGTCCAGTCAGTTCAGTCAAGTCCAGTCCAGTCCAGTTCAGTTAAGTCCAGTCCAGTCCAGTCCAGTTCAGTTCAGTTAAGTCCAGTCCAGTCTAGTTCAGTTCAGTTCAGTCCAATTCAGTCCAGTCCAGTCTAGTCCAGATCAGTTCAGTCCAGTTCAGTTCAGTTCAGTTCAGTCCAATTCAGTTGAGTTCAGTTCAGTTCAGTTCAGTTCAGCTCAGATCAGTTCAGCTCAGTTCAGTCCAATTTAGTTCAGTTCACTTCAGTCTGGTCCAGTCCAGTCCAGTCCAGTCCAGTCCAGTCCAGTCTAGTTCAGTTCAGTTCAGTTCAGTTCAATTCAGTCCGGTCCAGTCCAATCCAGTCCAATCCAGATCAGTTCAGTCCAGTCCAGTCCAGTCCAATTCAGTTCAGTTCAGTTCAGTTCAGTCTAGTCTAGTCTAGTCCAGTCCAGTCCAGTTCAATTCAGTTTAGTCCAGTCCAGTCCAGTCCAGTTCAGATCAATTCAGTTCAGTTCAGTCCAATTCAGTTCAGTCCAGTTCAGTTCAGTTCAGTCCAGTCCAGTCCAATTCAGTTCAGTCCAATTTAGTTCAGTTCAGTTCAGCCCAATCCAGTCCAGTCTGGTCCAGTCCAGTCTAGTTCAGTTCAGTTCAGTTCAGTCCAGTTCAGATCAGTTCCGTTCAGTCCAGTTCAGATCAATTCAGTCTAGTCTAGTCTAGTCCAGTCCAGTTCAGTTCAGTTCAGTTCAGTTTAGTCCAGTTCAGTTCAGATCAGATCAGTTCAGTTCAGTCCAATTCAGTTCAGTTCAGTTCAGTTCAATTCAGTTCAATCCAGTTCAGTCCAGTCCAGTCCAGTTCAGATCAGTCCAGTCCAGTCCAGTCTAGTCCAGTCCAGTCCAATTCAGTTCAGTTCAGTCCAGTTCAGTTCAGATCACTTCACTTCACTTCACTTCACTTCACTTCAGTTCAGTCCAATTCAGTCCAGTTCAGTTAAGTCCAGTCCAGTTCAGTCAAGTCCAGTCCAGTCCAGTCAGTTCAGTCAAGTCCAGTCCAGTCCAGTTCAGTTAAGTCCAGTCCAGTCCAGTCCAGTCCAGTTCAGTTCAGTTAAGTCCAGTCCAGTCTAGTTCAGTTCAGTTCAGTCCAATTCAGTCCAGTCCAGTCTAGTCCAGATCAGTTCAGTCCAGTTCAGTTCAGTTCAGTTCAGTCCAATTCAGTTGAGTTCAGTTCAGTTCAGTTCAGTTCAGTTCAGCTCAGATCAGTTCAGCTCAGTTCAGTCCAATTTAGTTC
>JAXDDW010000106.1:205000-210000 GCA_034670385.1 Hoplostethus mediterraneus
TTAAAATGGAGACGGGGGGGAGCATGGGGGTTTTTCCAAGTGTGAGGATCCAAATTGGGGAAGGTTTTTAAACCCAAAAAAAACACCAAAACTTTTAAAAAGTAACCCAAAAGCATTGGGTTTTTGAAAAAAGTTTAAAAAAGACAAAAAAATGGGGATACGAGGTTTCCCCCGGACAGCGACGAAAAATATTATAAAAATATAAAAATTAAATTTTGTGGGGCCCCCTTCCGGTGGTCCCGCGTAGAGCGCATACCTTTAAAGGGTCTGTCCTTCCCCCGTCTCCCCTACCTGCCCGTCTCCTCTCAAAAAAAGGCATAAAAAAGGGCCCAAAAAAAAAAATATAATCCTTTTGGGGTGGTTTGGGGGTGTGGTTGGGGTGCGTGTGTCTTTTTTTTGTGTGTGTGTGTGGATGAAAAAGTGATGGAGGCAGCTGTAAACCCCGGACGCCCCAAACCCCCGGGCGGGAAAGGAAAAGGAATAAAAATGCTGTCTGTCTGTTTTCTCTCTCCAGGCACCTGTCTGTCTTTTCTGGGAGGACCCTGGGGGGCCCCGCCCCCAGCCCCCCCCCCCGACCCTGAAACCCCCTGAACCCCATGAAGGCTGGTCTGGCCAAAAACCCCCACGGTAAACACCCCCACACACACACCAAAAAAACACACACACACACACCCCGCGACCCTTTATGTCTTTATTGGATCCATGTGTGTCTCCAAATGAGGGTGTACCCCCTAAGACCCCTCCAGCTAGGCAGCCCACCCCAATTTAGCCCACAGGATCCCTCTCCGTGGCACCACCTCTGGGGGTGACCCAAACCCTCGGCCAGGGCCCGGTATGACATCCCCCAAACAGGGAAAAAGCTGTTGGGGATGGCGTCCAAATAAAAGAGGAAAATAAAGGAAGTAGGGCGCAACCTTTATTGTGTAGTAGTCCTGGTTTGCTCTGGGGAGGGCTTTTCCCCTTTCCCGGCCCCCGACCCCTGGAAAACCCCCGACCCTTTTTGTGGAGGGGGCAGCAGAAGGGGAGACCCAGAGGAGAACATTAAATAGACGTTTTCCCCCTTCCCTATATTGCTTTTCATTCTAAAAATTGTCAACATTAAAAAGTGCTGTGATTTCCTCTTTTTAGGGGCTTGTAAAAACCTCCCTTATCCATCTTCTTTTTTTTTTCTTTTTCCCCATCTCTCTCTCTTTTTTTTCCCCCTTCCCCTTTTATCTTCACTTTCTTCAAAGTTTGTTCAACCAATCAACCCTTTTACCTTTTTTAAAACACCTCTTGAGAAAACTCATTTTTTACAGAGTGCTTTTTAATTTTATTTCTTTTATTAATTGTTGTGTTTTATTTGTTAGCTTGATTTTCCCTTTGATCTGGTTTTCTTTTTTTTTACTGATGTTCATTCTTTGGTACTAATACCAAAAAAAAGATGAATCCTGTCTGAATCCTCTGCCTTTGTCCCAGGGTCCCGGGTGGAAGGGGGGGATGGGCCCCCGGGGGCCCCCCCCAGGGGGGGGGGTCCCATGCTGCAGGGCCCCGGAGGGCCCCCGGGGTGGCCGGGGGGGCCCGGAGGCTACATGGGCCAGCAGGGTTAAACCCCAGCCCTCAAAAGGGCTACCTGGGCCAGGGCAAAGTACGGCCCGGCGTCTGGGGGCTACGGTGGAGGGCCTGGAGGGGTACACGGGAAGGGGGGGGTTTTGTGTTGTGTGTGTGTGTGTGGGGTGTGGTGTGTGGTGTGTGTGTGTGTGGTGTGTGCGTGTGTGTGTGTGGTTTTTTTTTTTTTTTTGTTTTATGGTTTGGGGGTGGTTTAAAAAATTATAAATTAAACAAATTTTGGTTTTTTTGCCCGGTTCCCTTTCTCTTTTCCCAAATTTTGTCTCTCTCTGCCCGTCTTTCTTCTGCCCGTCTGTCTTTTCCCCCTTTCCTCCTTTCCTGTCTGTCTCTCTGTCTGTCTCTTGTTACCGTTAGTGGAGGAGGTTCTAGAGGTTCTGCTGATTTTACCAGGCTGCGCTGCTGGCCCGCTGTTGCCGCCGCCGCCGCCACCGGGCCCACCGGGCCCCTGCCACGGGGAACTGTCGCCGCTATCCAGGAGAAACACAACCAGGAAAAAGAACTATGGAAGGTGAGGGGGCAAAACCCCCCTTCCTGGGCCCAGGGCAGGAAATTTGAAACTCAGATATTTTTCACCAGCGGTTCTGATGGTTTGGGTTTCTGGGAGGAGACTAAGTTACCGACTTTGATGGGTTTGGGTTTTTGGTTAGAAAAAAGGGACTAAGTTAAACCCGACTAGTGGGTGGTTTGGGTTAAATGGGAAAAAAGATAATTTTTTAGACTAGTGATGGTTGGTTACGGTAGAGAGGGCTAAGTTACCAGATAGTCTGGGGTTTTTAACCGGGAGCAGCAAACCCGACGGGGAAAAAAAAATTTTTTTGAAATGAAAAAAATCAGGGTCCCCCAAGTTTTTATATTTTTTTTTGAGTTGGGCCCCGGGTGTTCCCCCCGTGAACGTGACTACTGTTTCCCCGTGGGCCACCGTAGGTGGGTTTTTTGGTAGCCCCAAAGACCAGGGGATTCTTCCCCCGGGCATTTGGGAGTGTTTTTTTATCAGGGAAAAACCCGCGCCGAATCGGCCAAGGAGGCCGAAAATTGAAGGGGAGTAAAATTTCTGACCCGGTACTGTAGTAATATAACACCCCAGGAATTTTGGAAATGTTGGTTTGGGGGACCTGGGGGGGGCATGGCCTTTGAAGTTCTGGGGGGGGGTCTTGGATCGCCTGATTGGCCCCCTGGTCCCTATGCTGGAGACTAGGGAAGTGTTCTTGGGGGGCTGGGCCACTCTGGGTTACCAAAACCCCCCGCTGTCATAATGTCTAAAGGGCCCCAACCAGGGCCACAAAACCTGGGGAAAGGGTTTGGGAAATGTTTTTCCCGGGGAAAGTTCTGGAAAATGGTAAAAAGTCACATAGTTTGGAAACAAAACCCGTGACCAAACCCACACCAGGTTTAATCTGGGCCAAACGGGTGACTCTACGGGACGCTCTGCTGCAGCATACTTTTTGGGCCAGACTGAGGAGACCTGGGGGGGTTTAAAATGACCCTTCCTGTTTTTGAGGTTTTTTAAAGGATGCTGTTGAAGGGACGGAAACTTTTCGTGTGTGTGTGGGGTGTGTGTGTTTTGTGTGTGTGTGGTGTGTTGTGTGTTTTGGGTGTGTCTGTGTGTGGTGTGTTGGGGTGGGGTGTTTTTTTTGTGTGTGTTGTGAAAGTTGGGCTCTTTTTGTGTGTGTTTGTGTTTTGTGTTTAGATGGGAGTTCCAGGTTTTTAAAACCCGGGTTTAAAGGCCCACCCCCGGCCCCCCCCCCGGGGCCCCCGGCATGGGCCCCCGGAGGGATGGGCCCCCCGGGCCCCGCCGGGGCCCCCCCTCCCCTGGGCCCCATGTACGGACAAGGTGGGGGCCCCCCGAGGGGTTTTCCCCAGGGACACAAGCTAAAGGCCCTGGACCCCGAAAGGCCCCCTAGGCCCCCCCAGGGGCCCGAAAAGCCAAACCCCCCAAAAAAAACCTGTCTGTCTGTCTCTCTCTCCAGGCACCTGTCTGTCTGTCTGTGAGGACCCTGGGGTGCCCCGCCCTCAGCCCCCCCACCCTGACCATGAACCCCATGAACCCCATGAAGGCTGGTCTGGCCAACAACCCACACAGGTACACACACACACACACACACACACACACACACACACACACCCTGACGACCAGTCATGTCTCATTGGATCCATGTGTGTCTCCAGTGAGGGCTCGTACCCCTACGACCCCTCCAGCTGGCAGCAGCCCACCAATCAGCCCACAGGATCCCTCTCCGTGGTCACCACCGTCTGGGGAGTGACCAATCCCTCGGCCAGCCAGGTATGACATCACCAAGCAGGAAGAGCTGTTGGGGAGTGGCGTCAGTACAGGAAGTACAGGAAGTAGGGCTGCAACCTTTATTGTGTAGTAGTCCTGTGCTGCTCTGCAGGTCTTTCCCTTCCTGGCCCCTGACCCCTGACCCCTGACCCTTCTGTGGAGGGGCAGCAGAAGGCAGACCCAGAGGAGAACATTAAATAGACGTTCCTCCTCCATATATCTGCTTTTCATTCTAAAGTTGCTCAACATTAAAAAGTGCTGCTGATTTCCTCTTTCAGTCGCTTGTAAAAACCTCATTATCCATCTTGCTTTCTTTTCTTTCTTCTCCCCATCTCTCTCTCTTTCCCTCTTCCTCTTCATCTTCACATACTTCAAAGTTTGTTCAACCAATCAACGACCTTTTACCTTTAAATCACCTCTTGAAACTCATTTGTACAGACGTGCTTTAATATATTGATCTTTTATTAATTGTTGTGTTTATATTTGTTAGCTTGATTTCACTTTGATCTGTTTCTGTTTTGTACTGATGTTCATTCTTTGTACTACTACCAACAACAAGATGAATCCTGTCTGAATCCGGTCTGCCTCTGTCCCAGGGTCTGGGTGGAGGGGTGATGGGCCCCGGGGCCAACGCAGGCGGGGGTCCCATGCTGCAGGGCCCCGGAGGGCCGGGGATGGCCGGAGGGCCCGGAGGCTACATGGGCCAGCAGGGCTACGCCGAGCCCAGCAAGGGCTACCTGGGCCAGGGCATGTACGGCCGGACGTCTGGGGGCTACGCTGGAGGACCTGGAGGATACACAGGAAGGTGTGTGTGTGTGTGTGTGTGTGTGTGTGTGTGTGTGTGTGTGTGTGTGTGTGTGTGTGTGTGTGTGTGTGTGTGTGTGTGTGTGTGTGTGTGTGTGTGTGTGTGTGTGTGTGTGTGTGTGTGTGTGTGTGTGTGTGTGTGTGTTATATTATTATCATTATCAATATGATTTATTATGATCAACGGCAGGTTGCATCAAATAAATTCACTAATTAATCAAATGTCTGTCTCTCTCTGCCCGTCTGTCTCTCTCTGCTCGTCTGTCTATCTGCCCGTCTGTCTCTCTCTCTGCCTGTCTGTCTCTCTGTC
>JAXDDW010000106.1:215000-250000 GCA_034670385.1 Hoplostethus mediterraneus
CTCTCCTCTCTCCTCCTCCTCTCCTCTCCTCTCTCCTCCTTCTCCTCTCCTCTCCTCTCTCCTCCTCTCCTCTCTCCTCCTCCTCTCCTCTCCTCTCTCCTCCTCTCCTCTCTCCTCCTCTCCTCTCCTCAGGTCAGTGTGAATGCGACTCCTCTCACCATTGAGCGAGGTGATAATAAAACTTCCCATAAGCCTTTGTACCTGAAGCAGGTCTGCCAGCCGGGCAGGAACACCATCCAGATCACTGTTACCGCCTGCTGCTGTGTAAGAACACACACACACACACACACACACACACACACACACACACACACACACACACACACACACACACACACACACACACACACACACACACACACACACCACGGGTCCTCAGCTGGTTTAACTATTAACTTCCTGGTGACCTTCTTCTTCTTCTGCCCATTTATAGTTTCACAACTTCCATCAGACCAATCAGAAACAGGCTCAAATCTCAAATTGGGATTTCTGAAAGTTGCAGACACTTAAAAAGATTGAATACATGACAGGTAACCTGTCTGTCTGTCTGTCTGTCTGTCTGTGTCTGCCTGCCTGTCTGTCCAGTCTCACCTCTTCGTCCTCCAGTTGGTTCATCGTCCGTCAGTTCGTTCTGTCCTTCAGGGTCTGATGAAGAAGAGACTGCTGCCAGCAGAGCACTGTGTTACCAAGAGTAAGTAACCAACTAACTAGCTAACTAGCTAGGAGAGTGGCTAGCTAGTCTAGGAGAGTTATTAGCTAGTCTGGGAGAGTTAGCATCTTAGCTAGGAGAGTTAGTAGCTTAGCTAGGAGAGTTAGCATCTTAGCTAGGAGAGTTAGTAGTTTAGCTAGGAGAGTTATTTGCTAGTCTGGGAGAGTTAGCTAGTCTGGGAGAGATAGTAGCTTAGTTAGGAGAGTTAGTAGCTTAGCTAGGAGAGTTAGCTAGTCTGGGAGAGTTAGTAGCTTAGCTAGGAGTTAGTAGCTAGTCTGGGAGAGTTAGTAGCTTAGCTAGGAGTTAGTAGCTAGTCTGGGAGAGTTAGTAGCTAGTCTGGGAGAGTTAGCTAGTCTGGGAGAGATAGTAGCTTAGTTAGGAGAGTTAGTAGCTTAGCTAGGAGAGTTAGCTAGTCTGGGAGAGTTAGTAGCTTAGCTAGGAGTTAGTAGCTAGTCTGGGAGAGTTAGTAGCTTAGCTAGGAGTTAGTAGCTAGTCTGGGAGAGTTAGTAGCTAGTCTGGGAGAGTTAGCTAGTCTGGGAGAGATAGTAGCTTAGTTAGGCGAGTTAGTAGCTTAGCTAGGAGAGTTAGCTAGTCTGGGAGAGATAGTAGCTTAGTTAGGAGAGTTAGTAGCTTAGCTAGGAGAGTTAGTAGCTAGTCTGGGAGAGTTAGCTAGTCTGGGAGAGATAGTAGCTTAGTTAGGCGAGTTAGTAGCTTAGCTAGGAGAGTTAGTAGCTTAGCTAGGAGAGTTAGTAGCTAGTCTGGGAGAGTTAGCTAGTCTGGGAGAGATAGTAGCTTAGTTAGGAGAGTTAGTAGCTTAGCTAGGAGAGTTAGTAGCTAGTCTGGGAGAGTTAGTAGCTTAGCTAGGAGAGTTAGTAGCTTAGTTAGGCGAGTTAGTAGCTTAGCTAGGAGAGTTAGTAGCTTAGCTAGGAGAGTTAGTAGCTTAGCTAGGAGAGTTAGTAGCTAGTCTGGGAGAGTTAGCTAGTCTGGGAGAGATAGTAGCTTAGTTAGGAGAGTGATAAGGAAAAGTTAATTTCTCTCTCTCTTTCTGCCTGTCTCTCTCTCTTTCTGCCTGTCTCTCTCTCTCTCTCTCTGCCTGTCTCTCTCTCTCTCTGCCTGTCTCTCTCTCTGTCTCTCCAGTAAAGAGGAACTTCAGTAGCGGTTCTATTCCTGGGACTCCAGGGTTAAATGGAGAGGACGGTGTTGAACAAACTGCCATCCGAGTCTCGTTGAAATGTCCAATCACCTTCCGCCGCATCCAGCTCCCCGCCCGGGGTCACGACTGCAGACACATACAGGTCAGCCTCAGCCAATCAGAACCCTCGGCACTCTGAAGCAGAAACACCCAACACCTGAACGCTGTTTAACGTCTCACCTCATCTACGTCACTAGCTCTGTTACCAGTCTCTCTACTAACGGAAACCTGTCTGTCTGCCTGTCTGTCTGTCTGCCTGCCTGTCTGTCTGTAGTGTTTTGACCTGGAGTCATACCTGCAGCTCAACTGTGAGAGAGGAACATGGCGATGCCCTGTGTGCAAGTATGTGTGCACCTAACACACACACACACACACATACACACACACACACATACACACACACACACACACACACACACACACACACACACACACACACCTCTACCTCCTACATTCTCCCTAACTTTCTCTGTGTGTGTGTGTGTGTGCGTGTGTGTGTGTGCGTGCGTGCGTGCGTGTACGTGTGTGTGTGTGTGTGTGTGTGCGCGCAGTAAAACAGCTCTCCTGGAGGGCCTGGAGGTGGACCAGTACATGCTCGGGATCCTGATCTACGTTCAGAAGTAAGAAACTCACTGCATCAGTATGCTGTCGTTTGATTGGTCGGTTGGATTTCATCAACACCTGTGATGGAACTTCTTTTTGTTGTTTAAACTTCTCTAATACTTGACATCACAATCTACCCAGCAAAAAGTCAGATGTTTCCATGCCACAGTAACTACTTAAATATGGGAGTTAACCAGGTTAACCAGTATGAGCTGACCAGGTTATTCTAACCTAGTTACGATGGTCACATGGGTTAACCTCAGCCAGGTTACTGACTAACCGGGTTAACAGTGTGGAAACAGTGTAACATACCTTAACTAATACCAGTCTGAATAACTGGCTGACTAGTTGACATGAAGACTAGTTGACTGAGTTTTGACCCCCCCCCCCCCCCCCCCCTCCCCAGTTCGGAGTACGAGGAGATCACCATCGACCCGGTGTGCAGTTGGAAGCCGGTGCCGGTGAAGCCAGACCTCCATATCAAGGAGGAGTCTGACGGTCCGGTGCTGAAGCGCTGCCGGACGCTGAGCCCCAGTCACATGGTCCTTCCCAGTGTCATGGAGATGATCGCATCACTAGGCCCCGCCCCTTCCTCGTCTGCCACCGCCTCCTCTTCCTCCCCGATGTCGTACCCTGCCCTGTCTGCAGGGGGCAGCAATAACAGCAGCAACACGCCAGACTACCCTGGACCAGGTACCCAGAGCAGGGTTGGGCTTAGCAATGCTAACGAGCTAGCAAGCTAGCCCTCCACTTTCCTGACGGTAGTATTTGGTATTGATGCATTGATTGTATTGATGAATAATAACTGTCCCCCCCCCCCCCCCCCAGCTCCGTCCTATCCCAGCCAGTCTAGTTTTTCAGACTTCTCCAGTGCTAGTCCTGGGACTCCTGGGATGGGGGGGGATTTCGCCTCCCCCGGTCCTCCTCCTCTCTCCTACCAGTCTGAGCTGCCCAGCGCCCTCCTCACCCCCGACAAGCCCCCCCCTCACCCGCTGGCTGGACAGGTAGAAGATTAGTAGTAGTACTACTAGTGGTAGTACCAGTACCAGTAGTAGTAGTCTATTTTACCATTAATACTCCTCCTCTCCTCTAGATGTCTCTCCCAGGCCGTCTGGACTCCACTTCCCATGTTGCTCCTCACTCCCAGCAGCAGCCACAGGGTCTCCACGGCAACTCCCAGCTGGGGGGCGGTAACCCAGGCAACCAGATGATGCAGCGTAGCAACCAAAATCCCCGTCTCCAAGGCGAGGGCTCCTTCGGACTGGGGGGGCCGGGGGGGTCTGAGGTTCCAGAACCTTCCCTAGATGTGAGTAGAGATCATACTGGTTCTACTGGGTTCTATTCACTAGACCGTACTGGTTCTACTGGGTTCTATTCACTAGACCGTACTGGTTCTACTGGGTTCTATTCACTAGACCGTACTGGTTTATAGTACTAATAATACTCTTAATCTGTCTGTGTTGTCTGTGTAGTTGCTTCCAGAGTTGACCAACCCAGATGAGTTGCTGTCGTACCTCGGACCCCCAGACCTTCCGAACAACAACAACGACGACCTGCTGTCCCTGTTTGAGAATAACTGAACACACACACACACACACCTGTACGCTCACACACACCTGTATGTGCTTACACACCTTCAGAAAAAAGCATAAACCCACAGGCGATGTGGGTAGAAGACTTCCTGTAAAATATGAACTCTCTCCTCGCCCTCCAACATGGCCGCCATCTCCACTGGACGGGAGTGGGGGGGGAGACAATTATAACGAGGGAAAAAAAGAACTTTTAAATATGAGAATCTTTGATGTCTGACTATGAAGTTGATGGTGACTTTATTGTTTTTTATCTCTGAAGACGTGTTGCTCCTTCATCCTCCATTCCCTGTTAGAGTACCGACTTCCTCATCTGCAGCATTTCTCAAGCTGTGGTCAGTTTTGATACTTGGGTCCCGACACGACGAGGACCGG
This sequence comes from Hoplostethus mediterraneus, assembly GCA_034670385.1. Classification (NCBI taxonomy): domain Eukaryota; kingdom Metazoa; phylum Chordata; class Actinopteri; order Trachichthyiformes; family Trachichthyidae; genus Hoplostethus; species Hoplostethus mediterraneus. Next base: position 219,469 of record JAXDDW010000106.1, read on the forward strand.
TGGGTCCTGAACTTCCCCCAATCCACTTTCATGCAACATTAAAGGAAAAATCCCCCTAAAACACTTTAACTTCGTCAGGTTGAGATGTTTCCAGTCTGACATCAGAAAATGTTTCCTGATCTAAACCATCAACGGTCACCGTCAGGTTTTGGTGTCAGCCAATCAGAATCAAAGAGCAAGGGCTTCTTTCTAGACCGACGACCAACAATCATACAGGAGAAATCCATCAGAGGAGAGAGAGAGACGACAGGAGATAGACCAGAATGCAATGCAGTAGCAAGACTCACTCTCTCTCTCTGTCTCTTTCCCTCTCTCACTCTCTCGCTCTGTCTCTTTCTCTCTCTCTGTCTCACTCTCTTTCTCTCTCTGTCTCTCTCTCTCTCTGTCTCTCTGTCTCTTTCCCTCTCTCACTCTCTCGCTCTCTCTCTCTGTCTCTCTCTCTCTCTGTCTCACTCTCTTTCACTCTCTTTCTCTCTCTGTCTCTCTCTCTCTGTCTCTCTCTGTCTCTTTCCCTCTCTCACTCTCGCTCTGTCTCTTTCTCTCTCTCTCTGTCTCACTCTCTTTCACTCTGTCTCTCTCTGTCTCTTTCCCTCTCTCACTCTCTCGCTCTCTCTCTCTGTCTCTCTCTGTCTCTTTCTCTCTCTCTGTCTCACTCTGTCTCTTTCTCGCTCTGTCTCTTTCTCTCTCTCTGTCTCACTCTCTCTGTCTCTGTCTCTTTCCCTCTCTGTCTCTTTCTCTCTCTCTGTCTCACTCTGTCTCTTTCTCTCTCACTCTCTCGCTCTCTGTCTCTGTCTCTTTCTCTCTCTCTTTCTCTCTCTCTCTGTCTCACTCTGTCTCTTTCTCTCTCTCTTTCTCTCTCTCTGTCTCTCTCTGTCTCTTTCCCTCTCTCACTCTCTTGCTCTCTCTTTCTCTCTCTCTCTGTCTCACTCTCTCTGTCTCTGTCTCTGCCTTAGACGTTGCTCTCTCCACCCACAGCTGAATCATCAAACTTCCTATTTTTACATCCACCTTGGATTAACAGCACCGAGTTTTTTCAAAAGGTGTACGTTCGCTAACTGAAGTAGATGAAGCAGGTTGAGGGAAACATGACATGATGAATAACCATGAAGACGACCCGGGGGGATTTTTCCTTTAAACGGTGAAGGTGATGGTAGAGGTCTCCAGACCTTCCTCCTCCTTCGTCTCTGATGGCTGCACCAGGAGGCCTGTGTGAAGGGCAGCGGTCCAAACTAGTGAGGGTGTTAAAGGGGAATTCTGGTATTTTTAAACCTGGGCTCTATTTGTACATATTTGTCATTTAGACCCAATAAAAGGTACAAAAAGTTTTGAATTGCTCCAGTAGATCACCTCAGTCAGGTAGATCACCTCAGTCGGCAGTCGCTCAACGGGCTGCTGTGGCTGCAACGTAATCCTTTGGGGCAAGTGGGCCGATCAAAGTACGTCCACTAAAAGTGTTTTGTTTTTGCCACTGACAGGATCAGATTGTTATTGGAGTCTGACAACATTAGGAAAGGATCCTACAGAGATCAGATCCTACTCAGATCAGATCCTACAGAGATAGACCTTTGGTTAACCAGAAACCTGTTGAACCTCTTCATGGAACGACTGCGAGCGAGAGTTGTTTCTGGTGGAGTTCAATTGAATTCTTGACCCTGCAAACGTCCTTCAGGATTTGGCCTCAGTGTCTATCTCCTGAAGTTTCTTACGGCTGAGAAGTCCCAGATCCAGATCACCATCCATATCTAATCAGTTGTTCCTTGGCCCAAACTACATGGAGATCTTAGATCAAGTTTTTGAGATCTCCAGCTGACAGGTAAAATATCTTCAATCAGAAGGTAAACAAAGCCCTCCTTATATTTACAGACTGGAGCTTTGATGGACTGGCTGGTCTGATCAGCACTAGAGTCTTATGGATGACGTCCAGACCGACACTGGACTGGCACTCTGACCGCAGTTACAACAGGGCAATTGGTGGGCAACTTGGTGACACGGCAACTTTTACAGCAGGCAACATTGTCTGACAAGTTGTTTTGGAATTGTCACTATAATGCCATTGGAAAATCTTGTTTCCAAAAAAAGCGGTTGCACCTGTTACCAGGAGTGTTGTCTGTGTACATTGCCCAGAAAATTGCCACCCCTGTGCATTTGGCCTCAGGGCCCATGGAGCAACTATTTTGAGGCAATGGACATGGGCAGCAGGGACAAAAATCAATGTGAACAAGAAGTTAGAATGGAAAATAGTCTGTTGGCCTCTAACTGTTGCTCCTAGATCAGGACCTTGAAGACATTTGATCAACAGCAGCCTGTATGTTATAATTACCAGGGGGTAACCATCATCATCCTCATTATCCTCATCATGTTATGTTGTAAATTGACGAGTCCAGGCGGTTGTGATGTAAGTCTCCATGTCCCACTGAGTCAGGTGGCTTCTGAAAATGACCATTATCACTCTGTATGATTCAGTAATGATGCTAATAATAACCTTTTTAATTTAATAAACAGATGCTGGAAAGACAGACGCAGGAGAGCCTGGAAGTGTTTATTATGATTAAAAACAATTTAGCTGAGTTTTAACCGTTTCTATTCACTGTTTGTGGTGCATCAATAAGATACCAGAACTGTGTACCAGCCTAAGCATAGGCCCCGTCCAGGTACAGCAAGCTACCAGTCTCTTCATGCCTGTTAGCAGCACAGGCTACAGCTAACTGGGTAGCCATGCTACCAGTCTCTCTTCATGCCTGTTAGCGTTACAGGCTACAGCTAACTGGCTAGCCACACTACCAATCTCTCTTCATGCCTGTTAGCGTTACAGGCTACAGCTAACTGGCTAGCCACGCTACCAGTCTCTTCATGCCTGTTAGCAGCACAGGCTACAGCTAACTGGGTAGCCATGCTACCAGTCTCTCTTCATGCCTGTTAGCGTTACAGGCTACAGCTAACTGGCTAGCCACGCTACCAGTCTCTTCATGCCTGTTAGCAGCACAGGCTACAGCTAACTGGGTAGCCATGCTACCAGTCTCTCTTCATGCCTGTTAGCAGCACAGGCTACAGCTAACTGGTTAGCCACGCTACCAGTCTCTTTATACCTGTTAGCAGTACAGGCTACAGCTAACTGGCTGGCCTGTTAGTGTTATAAGCTACAGCTAACTGGCTAGTCACGCTACCAGTCTCTTTATACCTGTTAGCATTACAGGCTACAGCTAACTGGCTAGCCTGTTAGTGTTACAAGCTACAGCTAACTGGCTAGCCACGCTACCAGTCTCTTCATGCCTGTTAGCAGCACAGGCTACAGCTAACTGGGTAGCCATGCTACCAGTCTCTCTTCATGCCTGTTAGCAGCACAGGCTACAGCTAACTGGTTAGCCATGCTACCAGTCTCTTTATACCTGTTAGCAGTACAGGCTACAGCTAACTGGCTGGCCTGTTAGTGTTATAAGCTACAGCTAACTGGCTAGCCACGCTACCAGTCTCTTTATACCTGTTAGCATTACAGGCTACAGCTAACTGGCTAGCCTGTTAGTGTTACAAGCTACAGCTAACTGGCTAGCCACGCTACCAGTCTCTTTATACCTGTTAGCAGTACAGGCTACAGCTAACTGGCTAGCCTTGCTACCAGTCTGTCTTTATACCTGTTAGCGTTACAGGCAACAGCTTACTAGCTAGCCTTGCTGCCAGTCTGTCTTTATACCTGTTAGCGTTACAGGCTACAGCTTACTAGCTAGCCACGCTACCAGTCTCTCTTTATACGTGTTAGCGTTACAGGCTACAGCTAACTGGCTAGCCACGTTACCAGTCTGTCTTTATACCTTTTAGCGTTACAGGCTACAGCTTACTAGCTAGCCACACTACCAGTTTCTATGTATATATTTTAGTTATTAGGGTTATTAATTCTTAGATTTTATAGTCTCTTAACTTAGAGAAAGGCGCTGTAAAAGGTGACATAACTAGCATCATGGCAAGCTGACAAAAATACATGATGGATGTTCATATTTGGTTTATTAATGATCTGGTTTGAATGACAACACGCCAGGTGTGTCCCTCTGATGTGTTCATGAAAGGTCACTGATCGATACCACCACCCACACTCGCCACAACTCACTTCCAATATGAAAACAGTCTGCAAATCATATTTCAAACACAGCAAAGTATAAACCCACACAACTTTATTTGTTGTCAGGATCATATTTTTAATCAATTTATGTCTGTTATTATATGATAATAGTTATTGTCACAGGGTGACAGTGTGTTTGTGTGTGTGTATGAGTGGATCCGCCCCCACCTCACTTACCTGTGTGAATGTGGCAATGCAATCCCCTCCCCCGCACCTACCTGGGCAAGTTGATTAATGCCAATGACCTACACCTGGGGGATTGGCTCACAGGGGTGGTTTCCTCCTGCACACAGCTCCTTCATATACAGGTGGAGAGCAGAGAGACAGGAGGGAATGGCAGGAGCAGAAAGTGACGGAGGTCTGCACAGAGCGAGACAGCCCAAGTCCAAGAGGCAGTGTTGGGACTGAGCCTGGGACAACACGACGATGACTAGAATTGAAGTCTGCCTGAACCTGAGTGGAGGCAGAGACGAGAGAGGACACGCTGTAGGGAATGTGGAGGAGTGAAGTTCGCTTCACCCTCCTCCCAGTTAAGTAGTCCATCTCCCTCTATCCCGTGTTTTCATACATCCCTGCCTATCCCACTAGTCCAAGAATTAGTCGCTTGGGTCCTTAGCCTATAATTGATTTGTTTTTGAAATATATTTTGGTGTGCTGTGGCCATCTGATTTTCCTTTGTGAGGAGTTGGCGTGTTTTATATATTTTTCCTATGGACCCAGTGCGAATAGACTAAACTGACTAATTGAGAAGATTTCCCAGTAACTACCGGTTTCATCTGTAGGCACCCTATTGCCTGCTGGGAAATGGAGGAGAAGCTGCCAGCGGACCAGGACTTCAGACTCCTATGTGCGCTTGGACTTGTTTTTAGAAAATACTTTTTGCTGGACTCTTTATTCTTTTATTGGTAAAATAAATACCCTCTGTTCTAGAACTTGAACTTGTGTCTGTGTGCTGGTTTGGTCGGAACGCTCCCCAGTAAAAGGTGAACCACTGAGGGGCTTTCTCCCCCCGTTACAATACCACCACCCACACTCGCCACAACTCACTTCCAATATGAAAACAGTCTGCAAATCATAAACCCACACAACTTTATTTGTTGTCAGGATCATATTTTTAATCAATTTATGTCTATTATATGATAATAGTTATGATACTTTATTGCTCCCGGTAGGAAAATTCTCTTTTCTTTTGCCTCCTTCCATAAGTCTTCTATCTATCCATCCATCTTCTGTGTCCCGGAACAGAAATACACTTCAAAGATGAATATAACATTTTCCTTCGAGGGAAACTTTGCTCGTTCCTCTATGCGGAGAACCGCGGACCGCGCCCTGACTGCGGGATCGCGCACTGAACGTGAGTTTGCGCCGAGCGGGACCGCGCTCAGACTGCGGGGCTGATGCGGAATTGCATCTATTTACCGTCCGTTTTATCAGTTCGTTTTCTTTCGCTCTGTACGGCGAGAGGGGAGGCACTGCGTAGTTCTCGCCTATGGTAAAGCGTAATACAGTTAAGCCCCGCCTAACTGGTACAGTCAGTTGAGCAAATCAAGCACCCCGTCACTCCTGTGTCTGTCCAGTTAGATACAAGTAAAAGGGGAGGGTCCCTTGTAGCGGCTCTTGATTCGCGGAAACACACGCCAATCAATAACCGGGCGTTCTCATTTGGCTCCATCCGCAGTTACACCGCCCACCGGCATCTTATATAAAACTAATTCACGCGCTTCTATCTTTTTCGGTTCCTTGAGGTCGAGCCTGCACGCCCCGTCGAAAAACTCTGCAGTCCGCCGTCTCCAGTTCATCCGACCAAAATGGCCAGGCCAAGAGTCTTCTTCGACATCAGCGCCGGCGACCAGCCCCTTGGGCGGGTTGTTATGGAGGTAAACCGGCGATGCTAACCGGGTGCATCATTATCAGACAGAAGTTGTCTCGTTTAATGTCGCTTAGCCGTCAGTTTCCTTCGGTGCCGTTACGCATGTTTCCCCATCTTGCTTCGGCGTTACGTCATCTTAGACTTTGTTTGTTCAAAAAGTGGAAGCCGCGGTCAGACTGCCTAGCTTAGTGTTGCTATTAGCATCGTGCTGGCTAACCAGTTGTCACGAGCTAGTTGTCTTTTAAAGAACCATGTGCACGTGTGTCGGGCTTCCAGCCAGCGCTGCTCCCCGCTGGCGGGACCAGGAAACTTAACTTTAAGTAATCGAACTTGATGCTTTCATCAGCCGTCGCGTGCAATCGAAGTCATTGATTCTGAAAACCATCGTTAAATGTAAAGGCGTGTTCCCGTTGAATGCGTCTGTTGTGTAACGTGTGTAATCATTCAAACCATAATACTATTTCTGCGAAGTCTGACTGGGCGCCATTTTTAGCTTTGAGGCGCATTTTTATTTGGCGGTCCAATGAACATGGCCTGACTACATTCACCGAATGAGTCCAAGGCCAGGGTCCAAATGTACTTCCTCTCCCACACCCTTGTATTCAAGAGTCTTATCGCGGTAGGACCCACGAGAGGCCCGCGAGCCATTTTGCGGGTCGCAATGGACAACATGTAATTTTTTTTGCCCAGTGCGATTAATGGTGTAACTGTTTGACGTTGATCAAGTGTTAATTAGTGGCCGCAGCGCACCGTTTGAGCGCGTGGCCAGAGCTGCAATAAGCTGAACTAATGAAAGAACGCCCTGTGCGTCGCGTGCAGGCCGCGCCGCTCTTTGTTGCATTGTCTCGCGGCCTTTATCCGGAACCCGGGAAACCAAAGCTGGCGTCAGTCGAAACGTTATTCATTCATTTTTACTTTAAAAAGACTGTCCGACTGTCCCTTTGGAAGCCACGACATGCTAACACGTTAGCTATCAAGCTAATGGCTCCAGGTGTCATGTAGATGAACGGAGGAATAGTTCTGGAACATTCCATGCGACGAGCGGGTCTGGGAGGGGTGGAGGTCTGTACAAGTTAAGACGCGGCTTCGTGGAGGTGGCAGAGGCGCTCAGGGTCGCGTCACCGCCGTGTAGTCAGACGGTAGCTAAGCCGGTGTTGCATAACATCAGACAATAGCGTGTATATCTGCTCCCACGGCGCGTTTCTATGTGCGCTCGAGTTTGACGCGAACGGCTAGCAGACGCTGCTAGCATGCTAGCAGGTCCAGCCATTTTGTGTTGGCTGTAACGTTAGCTGAGCCAATATGGGCGTTGTATCCGGAAATGTAACTGACTGCTGTGATGGAAACCCCTCCTGGTCCGTATCCGTCGAAGTGGATAACGTTAGTCACGTGGCCGTCAAATGTTAACGGTAATTAGAGCTACATGTCGCTGGTGAATTATAGAGCTCTAGTTTCTGTGGCGCCTAGCAGGTGGCCTGGGATCAGCAGTAATTCCTGCAACCCATACCGGCCTAATGCACACCAGGCTGCATGACACCCCCTCCCGACATGCTTGCATGGTAACGTCACTGCACCACCATGAGCCCTGTTCATCTCAGCGCCTCCATGGACAAACCTCCAATGCAGCATTGCAGCAACACTGAGCTGAACTGGGCTCATCGGTCAGATGTGTGTTTTTGTTTTTTTTTAAACTTCTCCCCCTCGTGGTTGCACTAGTATCCACACGTTAGTCTCAGTCCTTGTTCAGCTGTTTCCCTTAGCTGCTACAGTGGTGTCTCTTCCCCTGGCAGTCTGATGCTGCACAAGCCTGCAGCATCCTGTCATTTAGCAGACTCTTATCCACAACGATTTACAAAGGTGATGGGTGACCCTATCTGGGGCTCGAACCCTGAGACCGTCTCGTGCTCCGCTGACTGAGCTGGTCTGCAGTGTAGCTGTACAGTCTGAATGGCGGAACCGATAGCAGGTTTCATCTCCGGACCTCGATGCCTCATTTTAGGTGAAAAGTTGCAGCGTCTCCACTTACTAAATGATCCCGTAACTTGATTAGTGAAATGGAGTTCTCTCGGTAGGTTGTGTACTTTGACTGTCCAGGCCACATACCTGACTGAACTGACTTGGGTGTGTTTTGCTTCGTTCCAGCTCTACAGCGACGTGGTGCCCAAGACCGCGGAGAACTTCCGTGCCCTCTGCACCGGGGAGAAGGGCTTCGGCTACAAGCAGTCCACCTTCCACCGCGTCATCCCCGGCTTCATGTGCCAGGTAAGCAAACTGTAGCGAGTGCCAGCTGACTAAGGTGACTGTCTCCGTGGCCAACAAGATGGACAACCAAGACCATGGGTCAGCTGGGGCTGTCCGCCTCGAGTGTTAGCCCAGAATGGATGCAGCATAGTGGAGGGTCAGCATGGTCTTAGACCTGCATGTCTAACCCCACCGGCTGTATCATCTGATGGTGGATAGATGATGGATAGATGGTGGATAGATGGTGGATAGATGGTGGATAGATGATGGATAGATGGTGGATAGATGGTGGATAGATGATGGATAGATGGTGGATAGATGATGGATAGATGATGGATAGATGGTGGATAGATGGTGGATAGATGATGGATAGATGTGTTGGATAGATGGTGGATAGATGATGGATAGATGATGGATAGATGATAGATGATGATAGATGGTGGATAGATGATGGATAGATGGTGGATAGATGGTGGATAGATGATGGATAGATGGTGGATAGATGGTGGATAGATGGTGGATAGATGATGGATAGATGATGGATAGATGGTGGATAGATGGTGGATAGATGTGGATAGATGGGCCCGTCTGGCCCCCCAGAAGTCGTGTGACCCGACAGGCCGGGTGATCCAAGCCTGACTGGTCAGACATGTTGACCATCTTGACAGTTCCCATAATATTGAAGTGGTTGCCATGGTAAATCTTTATTTATTTATTTTTTAAGCTTTGGACATCGTTCCCAACAGCACCCATGTTAACATAACAAAAGATGCTCCACTAGAGGGCGCTGTCTACTGTGTTATGGCGTGCTGCCTGGTCAGTCACGTACCAGGTTAAAGCGGCGGTGTGTTGACGTGTGTCGTCTCGGCTTTCAGGGCGGCGACTTCACCAACCACAACGGGACCGGGGGGAAGTCCATCTACGGCAACAAGTTCGCCGACGAGAACTTCAGCATGAAGCACACCGAGCCCGGCACCCTGTCCATGGCAAACGCCGGGCCCAACACCAACGGGTCCCAGTTCTTCATCTGCACAGCCGTTACTACCTGGTGAGACACCCCCCCCCCCTCTGGTTGGTAGGACAGCATCAACAGAACCAGACTAATATTCACTGCGTGGTGGTTGTTGGTGTCCTAGTCAGGCTCATGTAAGATTTCATTTTTTAACTTAAAGAAACTCTTACCGCTAACTCGGACCAATCGGTGAACCTGCGTCAGGTGGTGGGCGGGACGCTCTTCCTGCTTCGGTCCGAATTAGACCAACAGCAAGTTTACTGACCTGTCTGTCTGCGGGTTAACTGACCTGTCTGTCTGTCCTCCAGGCTGGACGGTAAGCATGTGGTGTTCGGCAAGGTGGTGGAGGGACTAAACGTGGTGACTGCGGTTGAGGGGAAGGGCTCCCAGAGCGGCAAGACCTCCTGCCGGATCACCATCGCCGACTGTGGACAGCTGAAGTAAAGTCCTGCTGCACCCCCCCCCCCCCCCCCCCCCCCTCTGTCATTCAACATTCCTATTGATGGAGATTCGACTGCCCCCCCCCCCCCCCTCCATCTTTTCTTTACGTTCTCTTCCCCAGACCACGTTGCTGCATTTGTGACTTTGCCTTAGAAGTTTCTTTTGCATTTTGTTTCATTGAAAGTCCCAACGGTTTTTGTTGAGTCAAACGACTGAGTAAATAAAAGGGGAACAATTGCCTTGAAGACTGAAACTTGTGTGGCTTTCTTCATTATACGATTCATTGAAGTCTAGTTGATCTTAAAGATCCTTAAGTTTTAGTCTGACTTGCTAACTAGCATTCCCATTGGCTGACTAGCTGGGCTCTTCACCAGAAACTGTCTTAGTCCTCATGTCGAACCGGCCCTGGTCCAGACCCGGTCTCAACACCAGGTACACCTGATGCTGGATCCAAGCTCCAGGCCTGACGTGATGCTGAAGAGCTTCAAGTGTTGTAAGCCTCAGGTTTCTTGAGTCCTGTCATCCGACCTTAAACTGATCTAGTGTTCCTTGGTTTATTTTATTTTTTTGGTAATGAGTTTTTATTGGAAAAGCAGTTTACATGCACATCATTTTGAGTCACACAAATTCATCTATAGGCTCTACCATGTATTTGTTTTTAACCTGAAAAGAGCAAAAGGGGAGATGGGTGGGTGTGTCCTAATAAGTGTTCTCCAGTCATCCATAGTAAACCAGGTTCAATAGACTCTGCCAACTCAACCCATTTAGCCCAACACTTACAAAACCTCCTTTTTGTAATCTCAGAAAAGAAAACTCCATAACAAATCTTTCACTACATCTAGGGAACCTTGTAGCGTCGGGCTGCAGCCTCTTTTGTACTTGTCCGTTATTGTCAACACATTGATCAAATCTGTCAAGGAGCTTTTTACAGGGCAACCCCAAAACATTTCCTCCACACATTGAGCCGTTGGTCTGTTTCCCAGCTGGGCTTGAAGACGCCGAAACGTTGAGGGACGTGGCCGCTGGGTTGCCAACGTGTTTCCAGTGATGTGGAAGTGGAGCGCCGGGCCGGCAACGATCTGAGATCAGTGTTGCATTATCTTGGTCACGGTGGAGCGGTAGTTCATGTTTGGGAAGGAAGACGACTGACCAGCTGGAGTCTAGCTGCTTTATTTCCCAGTAGACGGCGCTGTTGAGCTACTGGGTGCCAGGACGGCAGTCAAAGGTAGTTTGTTTCGAAAGATGAGTCACTCAACAGTAAAAACCAGCCCTGCCTTCTGATCGGTAGACGTGGGTGTTGGCAGGTTTGACCGATTCACTTGGTCCTAATAAACATGTTTCAAGTTTCCATTAACCATTACAGTGACACTCAGGTCGTTTTGTGGTGCCCAGAAATAGACAGAGTGAGCGCTCTTTACTTTCGCTCCTGTAACTAGAGCACCAGTTGGTGGATAACCAGACTTTGAAGGATTATGAACTTTACAACCAGCAGACACACAGGCCACGCCCCTTATGAGTAGATTTATGTTGTTGCACATGACAGAATTATTCACATTACACGAAACAGGAAGTGGACTTGGAGGGGGGCAACAGAAAGGGGGGTTCAGTGTCTTGCTCAAGGACACTTCGGCAGGGTGGGGGTTTGAACCTTAGGCCCTCTTATTTTAATGCTGTCTCTCTACTCTCTACACCCCCTGCTGACCAGTGAAGGAATGGAAGTGGAAATCTGATGAACAGCTATAACAGTGGTTCCCAATCCAGTCCTCAAGGTCCCCCTCGAGACTGACTGATGGTTAGCTGACCAGATACTATTGTTAGCTAACTAGCTAGTGAACATGTGACTACTAGCTACGTTAGCTAGCGTGCTAACCAGATGTGTTAACAAGACAGTGATGGTTAGCTGACCAGATACTATGGTTAGCTAGCTAACAAGCTACATGATCTAAACACTAAATCAATCAGATGGATCAGTGATGAAATGATCAGTTCAATAGAAACAGACAGAAATTAACATGAAGATTAAATTCAGTTGAGACAGAAACACAACCAGCTGATCAGAGCTGAAGACCTCCAAGATGGCCGCGGGGGGGGGGTGAGTAGTGGCTCTATTTCATTCAGTCCCACCAGAATATGAAGCTGCTACAAGGTGCTATAAAGTGAAGCGTGGCTTTAACAATGTGTACAAATGCTACATAGTCAAGAGTTTATAATACATCTATCAACAGCCTCTCTCTGCTGTCCTCCTCTTCTTCCCAGAATGCCTTGTTTTCCTCTGGGCCTGTCTCTGGCGGGGCAGACACACCCCCTGGCCCTTGGCTTTGGTTAGCTCCACCCCCCGGGAGGCGCCGCAGGACAGTCCCGGGCCGCAGTCGCAGCGCTCCAGGTTTCGCCGTCGTTTGGTCGGGTCTCTGAGCAGACAGGTGTCGCCCTCCAGCGGGATCTTCTGACACCGTTTACCGGTCAGGTACCGGACGCAGCACAGACCCGCCGCACAGTCGCCAGACCGGACGCAGCTGGACATCTCTGGAGCTGGAACACAGGAACACTGGACTGAGTGGGAGTCTCTGTACGCACACCGACTGATGGACTTCAGGTAATGACTTTTCCACAAAATGAATGTAATATGATTTTGGAAATAAAATCTCCCTAAATACTTTATTCCATCCCCAGAGTTTCATTGAGTCCTTAAAAAGTCTTCAAACAAATGATCTGAATTTAAGGCCTTAAAGCTGCTCTGTGTTTCATTCACCATCAATAAGTCACCACATTACTGTAGTTATCAGTAGAACTAGAACCAGCCTGTCAGCCTCTACTAGCCTCTACTAGTCTCTACTAGTCTCTACTAGTCTCTACTAGTCTCTACTAGTCTCTACTAGTCTCTACCAGCCTGTCAGCCTCTACTAGCCTCTACTAGTCTCTACTAGTCTCTACTAGTCTCTACCAGCCTGTCAGCCTCTACTAGCCTCTACTAGTCTCTACCAGCCTGTCAGCCTCTACTAGCCTCTACTCTCATTCTACTTTGTGTCCACCGGGTGGATTTGGAGGGAAATCTGCTGGATTGCTTTACGGCACCAAACAGGAAGAGGTTCTGTTCTTCCAGCGCTAACAGAGATAAAGATAAAGAGTTTCTGGAGACGGCAGATGGAGGAAGGAGAGAAAGGAAGATGGAGAAATCACTTCAACATGTTGATCCTCTTCAGGAAAGATGACAGTGAGGGGGGGCAGGAAGCATTATGGGAAATGTAGTCTTAATGTGGAGAAACACCAGTAACATTAAATTACAGTCATTCAGCAGATTTTATCCAAAGCGACTTACAAAGGTGATACTTGACACTAAGTGGGGATCGAACCCACGACCCTGAGAGTCTCACGCGCTACTGACTGAGCTGTCCGGGCCGTAACACCACTGGTGAGGTAGAGGCTACCAGTCGTCTCCATGGTCTCACCGGTTTACATTACACCAGGTAGAAACACAGAGCACCTTTAAACAGTGTGATCCAGGTATTTATTCTAGACCAGGTTTCTTTGATCAGGTTAGTAGAGCCATCTGCATCTTATCTGCTTCAACACAGTTGGACGTTATGTCCCTGAACATTTCCTGGTGTCCTTTTTCTTCTTCTGTCCATTTACAGCTCCACAACTTTCCTCTGTTGTTCAGTCGGTTAGTTTGGACTAACGTCTTAAACTCAGTTCCAGGTGTTTCAGACGTTCTGGATCTGAGGCAGACTCACCTTTCGTCCTGTTGAACTCGCCAGCGTCGCTCTGCCTGTCTGTCTCTTTGTCTCTGTCTGTCTGTCTGTCCTGGACGGGCGGTCCTCTCCTCTGGGCCCTGTTACTGCACCCCCCCTTCTGACAGACAGACAGACAGACAGACAGACAGACAGACAGATAACATTAAAATGCAGCCTCTCTGTGTTGCTTTCATATTCAGTCGTACAGTCCAAATGTAGGTTACTGTGACTCAGTAAACTGTCTTGTCTTTAGCCCTAGTCTCTACTCCAAAACACTGAGTTGGAGCTGGAGAAGAGTCAGCTAGTTCACCTCAACTAACTGGTAGCTAGCTAACTAGTTACTGTTAACATGGGACTACTAGCCACTGCTAACGCTAGCTTCTACTAGATACGTTAGCTAGTGTGCTAACACTAAATCAGTCAGATGGATCAGTGATGAAATAATCAGTTCAGTAGAAACAGACAGAAATTAACATGAAGATTCAATTCTGTTGAGACAGAAACACAATCAGCTGATCAGAGCTGAGGACCTCCAAGATGTCCGCCGGGGGGGCGGGGCTACATCTCCTGAAAGCCTCTACAGATACCTGTCTGTACGTCTCTATATCTAGCTGTCTGTCTGTCCGCCCCCCCCCCCCCCCAACACTCACCGTAGGTACGTAGCAGTCGGGTGTAGAGCATGGTGTTGGGCGTCGGTGGGAGTTGAGCGTCGTCTCGGCCCGGCGCCGGACACCCCGCTCCACCGGGTCGCCACGGTGACCATCCTGATGGACAGATTAGAGTGAGGTTTAGATCACAGCATGGATCCAGATGGCCAGGCTGATAGTTTGGGATCAAACAGACAAATATTTTGTACCAAAATTCAACATCAGTTTCATACAAAACAAATTACAAAACATTCAGTTTTTCCTCTGAAACACAATTTAGACCCAGAATACTACTGTTACTACTGCTACTGCTACTACTACAAATACTACTACAAATACTACTATCTTTTTTATATTGCATTATAGTATACCCCCGACACCCATTTGCACTGTTTTGTACATCCAGCATAGTATAATGACAATAAAGTTTAATTTAATTTAATTTAATTTAATTGCTACTATTACTACTGTTACTATGGCTACTACTATTATTATTATAATAACAACACCATATTGATCCATTCTTAAGGTCTTCCCATAGACAACCAGTGTACAATATAATTGATAATATATTCAATATATTGTACAATTCAATAGTAAACCAACAAGTAGAATCTGAATGAGCTCATGTAAATGGTCTGTACTTATATAGCTTTTCTAGTCTTTTCCAACCACTCAAAGCGCTTTACACCACATTCACATTCACATTCACCCAAGTCATACACTGATGGCAGGGCGCTACCATGTAAGGTGCCAACCTGCACATCAGGGGAAACTAAGCATTCATACACTGAAGGTGAAGCAATTTGGGGTTCAGTGTCTTGCCCAAGGACACTTCAACATGCGGACTGGAGGATCGAACCGCCGATCTTCTGATTAGCGGACGACCCGCTCTACCTCCTGAGCCACAGCCGCCCCCCTGTTTGGTGTCAATGTGTAAAATAACTGTAAACTATTGATTGCTAAGACACGCTTAATGAAACTGGGATCCACTTGATCTGCTCTTGCAAAAAAACACTTTTTCAAAACAGTGAACACAGATGTCATAGAAAGAGCCAAAGCTCTGTTGGATTAGCTGCTAAACGGTCTGAACCGCCTCCACAGTCCGTCTGTAACTGATGCCTCCTCGGTGTTGCTGTTTGCATGGATCAAAGAGGCCAAAGGAGAGTAAGGAGAGTGGGAGGCCCGAGGAAGAGGGAGGAAGAGGGAGGAAGAGGAGTTTGGATGCGTGGTGAAGGAGTCGCAGCAAGAGGAGAAAATAGAGATCAAGTTTCAAATGAAATTCGTGCAACAGTTACTGACCATGTCATCCATCATGTCTGGACAACGGGTCGGAGCACTGTGGCGATAGGTACGTCCCCATGTTACTGTATACCACTGTGTGTTTCAGCTGCACTGAACAAACTGTCTACAGTCATGCAGTTGTTTCATTCATCCCATTCATGTGACTGTCGTAATGTCAAGTTTGACACTTTATAGAATCCACAGAGCACCAGACAGAGGAAAGGGTATAAAACGAGTCTTTCAGCAGGTGTAAAAGGTGCAGAGGGGTTGGTCTCTAGTGAAATCATCTTTGGAGAACAGAATACTCTCCATGCTGTGATATATAGTATGGCACATTCTATAACTATGTACAGTATCAACACATGGCTCAGGCCTATAGCACACAGTAAGGTTGAACCGCTTCATATTGATCTGTGTTTTGTATTTTGTTTTCCATTGTGTAATGACTGATGGAGAGAATATGTTATTCTGACCACAAGTTGTGTTGTTTGATGGAAATATTTGACGTTGTTGCATGTTTTTAATGTTTTAATGTTTTGTGAGTGTTGAGTGTTGAGGCCTGTGTGTCTGAACGTTTTTGACACTGGAACTTCTGAATGGACAAATTGTGTTCAAGCTGGAAAAAAAACTAGGTTTTGAAGCATGAATTAAATGTTTTGGGTGAGTTACTACATTTTGCAGACATGCAAGAGTGTTGCGATGCGTTATGAGAGTTATGAGAATGTTAAGACTGTTTCAAACAATGAGCCAAAGCGATTGAGAAGACTGTAATATGATACAGAACCAAGCTGCTGAAGTCCGATAGCATCAAATACAACTAAATCAATATGGAGAACATAGAGAAGTACTGTAGTAAAACATAGTGTTTGGTGGTTGTGGTCATACGGTCTTATGAAAGGATTCACTCATGGTTTTGATTTCAACCCTTAATAATAATAATAATAATAATAATAATAATAATAATAAATAATAATGTTTTCAATAGTGAGCCGGTCCAGGCTGTTAGTTCCTAATGAGAAATAAATCTGCTCTGCTGAGTCCAGGTCTGCCTGGTCCAGGTCTGCCTGGTCCAGCCCACAAAACAACTACAGGAATCCTAGAACACGTTTTAAGTCGATACTGTACAGATCACAGCAAAACCATACAATATTATAGTGATACTAAAGGAGATGAAAACATAAAGTACGATAAACTGTGACCTCAACTTGTAGTAGTACAGAGGCACTCTAAGTTACTATAGGAATACTATAGGAATACCAGGGGTTTGTCAGCTGACCTGCGGCCCGTCCGGGCTCTCCTTGGAGGAGGTGATGGTGTTGGAGTCCAGGCTGGTCCCCAGGGCCAGGCAGCACAGCAGACACACGGCGGACCTCCACATGTCTTCTCCCAGGTCGTCCTGCTCTCAGCTCCTGGTCTCAACCGGACGGTGCTTACTGTCCGGTTAACTAGCTGATCTCTGTACGGTTAACGAACAAGTCTACTAGTTTTAGAATAACTATTAAAATCCACTTGTCTTGGACTTATTAGTATTGATACGCCGATAATTTCCCCAATTACAAGGAATTAATTTAATCTTCTGATTACTTAAATAACTAATTGGTCGAATCTATGACTATGAATTGACTATGAATTAGAAGCCTTATAAAAACTACTAATATCTATTGCAGCTCTCCTGCCCCTTTATTTAATGCTGTTTTCTATAATCCTCCGGTGGCTTGTGCCTCTCAGTGAAGGAGGGTGCGTTTGTTTTCCTTATCCACTGCTCCGTCTACTTATAGCTCACCTGCCCGCCGCCCACACGCAGTCTGCAAAGCCTCCTTCATCCCGGCGTCGTCCGGCTGATCCGCCCCGCTGCCGGCGCTTCAAGCGGCTGTCAGATCAATGGGAAAGTCCGTTTGAAGCCAAACCGCATCAGACACTTCCTTCCTGGGGCCCGGAAAGCTCCGCCCGGCGTCAGCTGACAGGGAGCGTTTGATTCCACAAACCACAAACTACTGTCAGCCAGAGGCACTGCTAGAGATATAACACAGAAAGAAACAGTCAGTAAACCAGTCAGTCAACCAGCTGGTAAACCAGTTAGTTAACCAGCCATTAAACCAGTCAGTTAACCAGTTAGTTAACCAGCCAGTAAACCAGCCAGTTAACCAGTTAGTTAACCAGCCAGAGGCACTGCTGGAGACATAACACAGAAAGAAACAGTCAGTAAACCAGTCAGGTAACCAGCCATTAAACCAGTCAGTTAACCAGCCATTAAACCAGTCAGTTAACCAGCCAGTAAACCAGTTAGTTACCCAGCCAGTAAAGCAGTTAGTTAACCAGCCAAAAAACAGTCAGTTAACCAGCCAGTAAACCAGCCAGTAAACCAATTAGTTACCCAGCCAGTAAACCAGTCAGTTAACCAGCCAGTAAACCAGTTAGTTAGACCAGGTCCCAGACCAGGCCCTAGACCAGGCCCCAGACCAGCCCCAGACCAGCCCCAGACCAGCCCCAGACCAGGCCCCAGACCATCCCTCACTCTAAGGTACCCTGGCTACTGGGCTGCCAACCGAAGAGCTTGTTGGTCCGGGGTGTACAGGTAAACTGGTAAGGTATACTGGCCGACCACCGTGAGGTAATGGCACCTCTGTTCCTCCTGACGTTAAGGTAGTAGACTCTAAGGTAGTCTCAGTTACTGACAGCTCCTCTCTTAATACGACAGCTGCAGGTGAAATAATATTATTTATAATATTTAAACTATCAGTACTTTCACCACTAAGGGTCCACAGCAACCTGGTGAAGGCTTCAATTATGAACCTTTCCATCTGTGAGGGGAGAGGAAGCACTCTCCTGAGGTAGAGGAGAGAAAATCACTTTAACCGCAGATATAAGTATTTCTTTAAGATCAATACATGTACTATTCAAGAATTAAATTATAAAACAGTAATAGGAAGTTTTCACCACTGTTCAACTTTCTCCTGACCCTTTGGACTCCTCATCATTATCCTCCCCCATCATAGTGGAGAACTTTAGTAAGACACATCCTGTGGGTGCATCTAAATGCCATGTTATGTTTCTAGGTTCCCTTCCCTTATCATGGAGCACCATGGGGTTGGGTCACCTGGGGATCCAGATAGGCTCCATCTTCGTTTCCCTACCTCGCTTCATTGGGTGGGAGGAGGTGAGGAGGACCTGGATCTAGTGTGGACCTGAATCTAGCGTCTACTTCCTTACTGTAGTGGATCAGTTTGATCCTCCTCCTCCTCACAGTGTCAGTCTGTGTCTGTGGTACTCAACTTGCTTTCTATTTATTTCTTGCCCTACTCATTCTCTAGCTTTTAGCGGACCCCAATCTAGGCTTTAAGCCATCTTCTCAAAACCTTTATTGGGGTTCTGGTATCTTGGGCCCTTTATAGCCTCTGTTCTGTACATCCCAGTCCTAAGATCAGATCTGTCTAATGGAATTATTGACATTATTCTGAATTTCCTGAATTTGGCCTTGAATGAATGGCCTTTCTCCACTTCCCTCCATTCAGACAGGGTGCATCAAACCAGGCTAAAGCCGCACAGACCTTGTGGGCCTTGTAGAAAGCAACTTCCACCTTTTTACAATAGTCCTCGGGGTCCCACCGGTATTAATAGCAGGCCAAATGGATCGTCCATCAGGCCAGTTCAGATCCTTATAGTCTCAGGGTCACAGTGTCATACCCTGCCACCTTTTGGGTGAGTCTTTCCTTCGTATTGTTAGTCTGGCTGGATTAGGAAAGCTGAAAGCTGTTCAACTGAATATGGTATGAGAAACTGATCGTCCCCAGATCAGAGCCTGATATGATCATGGTTTCCCATTGGGCTTGATGTCATTACCCTCTTGGGTCAGGACAGAGCCTGTGAGGACCCAGACTGACTCGGCCCTGCTGGCTCTGAACCTTGTTGGACTTCAGGTCCCCACTTTTCTTGGCCTACTGGAGGTGGGTCATCTTCTTGTGACTCATCGGGAAAGGAGTCTTCAGGCACCTCTTCATAGACCTGTTCCCTGTTCTTGTCCACCCAGGCCACATGTGGAGGCTCCTTGACCTTATCCCTCCTCATCCTCTTCAAACTCTGCTTTGTCTGGTCAGCGTTTCGGTCCTCTGACCTTCACCTCTGTCAAGACTTTCAAACTAAAAAGTGTCCTGAGTGTCCTCGTTTAAACCCTTCGCCACTGATGGGTTAATCAGCCCCAAGTTGGTGCACAAACTTACAGAGACCTTCCCACAGGTTTATTGATCTGTGTGTCCGATCCCAGACTCAGTAGCCGAACAATCTGGGGTCCCCAGAACCCCTCAAGGATGGATTTCCACCCTCCCAGCCAGGCATAGCATCTCTCTTTGCTCTTTGCCTTAGCCTCAATCACCAGGCCGGTACTCGAGTAACCCTCCAGGGAGTTGAGGTCGCCCAGTGGAGAATGCTAGGCGTCGTCTAGGCTTGGGTCCTAGCACTCCATGACCCTCGAGGATTGAACAACATAACTGATGCAACATAACTTTACATTACTGAAAAACTATATTGAAATTAGCAAGAAAATATTTCACTTCTCACAGGGGAAATCACAACTTATGACTCTGTTGGCATTGTGCTTCTCTTCCACCTTCTTCTTGATCTTCTGTGTTTGGCTGAAGAGCATCAAGCTGAACCGGGTCTGCAGGTCCTGATGCACCAGCAGGATGCTTATATGAGAGCTGTGAGATTCAATACCTGTAACTGTTGTGAGAGCTTGACAGGTTCAACATTGAAGACATTTTAATACAAATTTGGATTTACTTCTGCAAATGTCAATCAGTTATTTGCTCCTTGTGGATATCAGTACTTCTATTTAATAAAAGATAAAAGTTTACAAATGTGAATTTCCATTTGTAAACATTACACATTTACAATCTGAGTGCACATTCATGGTTTCACACACACACACACACACACACACACACACACACACACACACACACACAGAGAGAGCAAAGGGCGGATATGAGTGTGTTTACAGTCAATCAAAACTGGTTAAGAGGGAGAGACAGACAAAGGAAAAGAGAGAGAGATGAAAAGAGAGAGAGACAGAAAGGAAGAGAGACAGACAAAGGAAGGGAGAGAGAGAGACAGAAAAGAAGAGAGAGAGAGAGAGAGACAGAAAGGAAGAGAGAGAGAGAGAGAGAGAGAGAGAGAGAGAGAGAGAAAAGAAGAGAGAGAGAGAGAGACAGAAAGGAAGAGAGAGAGAGAGAGACAGAAAAGAAGAGAGAGAGAGAGACAGAAAGGAAGAGAGAGAGAGAGAGACAGAGATGAAATGATAAAACGAGACAGGCAGCAGTAGTTGTGTAAACAGACCTGTTGAATAGACCAGAGCTGGTGTGTGTGTGTGTGTGTGTGTG
This sequence comes from Hoplostethus mediterraneus, assembly GCA_034670385.1. Taxonomy (NCBI): domain Eukaryota; kingdom Metazoa; phylum Chordata; class Actinopteri; order Trachichthyiformes; family Trachichthyidae; genus Hoplostethus; species Hoplostethus mediterraneus. The sequence continues at coordinate 240,181 of JAXDDW010000106.1, forward strand.
TGTGTGTGTGTGTGTGTGTGTGTGTGTGTGTGTGTGTGTGTGTGTGTGTGTGTGTGTGTGTGTGTGTGTGTGTGTAGATGTGTGATAAGGTCTCCAGCCTGCAGGTTGTTCCAGGGCTTCAATAAAGGACAACAGATGCTCACAATTACTGACACACACACTCGCTGACCTGTGTGTGTGTGTGTGTGTGTGTGTGTGTGTGTGTGTGTGTGTGTGTGTGTGTGTCTCCATGTTGTATCTGTCTTCATCAGGATAAAACTAGAGGAGCCAGGAGGAGAGGATACTCCCTAACTCCTCCCCTCCCTTCCTTGTCTCTTCTTCTCTTCTCTCCTTTCCTCTCCTCCCTCCTCTCATTCTCTCCTCTCCTTGTCTCCTTGTTTTCTTTCCTTTCCTCTTCCACTTTCTCATCACTTTCCACCCTTTTCGTACTTTCTCCTCCCCTCCTTTCTCCTCCCCCTCCATCTCTCCTCCCCCAGCTCAGATATATAGTCGGTCAGTTAGTAGCAGCAGCTGAAAGAACAAGAGCATCACTCCTCCTCCAGGTAGGACCTGTCTATCTACCTGTCTGTCTACCTGTCTGTCTACCTGTCTGTCTGTCTGCCTGTCGAAGGCTCTGCTTGGTCCATGTGAGAAACTACAGTGGGGTTATTTCATCACCATCTCAATTCATTAAGTGCCTGTCAATCAAACCAATACAGGAAATGGATGTTTGATTTTAAAACTCCTGCCAGTCAGCTGATCGGTTACAGGCTTGACTGATTATAACTAATAAGAAACTATTCTGGAACTGATCCCAGACCTGCTGACGTGATTCAGATATTGGATGTATTACTAGTTGTCTATTAGATTTAACAGAAAGAGAGAGAGAGTGAGAGTGAGACAGAGAGAGAGAGAGAGAAAGAGACAGAGAGAGACAGAGAGAGAGAGAGAGTGAGACAGAGAGAGAGAGAGAAAGAGACAGAGAGAGAGAGAGAGAGAGAGAAAGAGACAGAGAGAGAGAGAGAGAGCATCACGATCAGATTCTACTGGTGAAGATCAATGACAACATTGGAAATATGAGGTCAATGTTCCATCGATCAAGAGAGGTGGAGTGGGAGATAAAGTGAGATAGTGTGTGTGTGTGTGTGTGTGTGTGTGTGTGTGTGTGTGTGTGTGTGTAGACATGGCGTGGCTTAAACAGAGTCGAGGTTCTCCCAGACTGGTGCTGGTGGTGGTGTGTGTCGCTCTGCTGCTGGACAACATGCTGCTCACTGTGGTTGGTGAGTACGCACACACACACTCATACAAACATCGGCTAACATCGGCTAACATTGGCTAACATCGGCTAACATTGGCTAACATCGGCTAACATTGGCTAACATCGGCTAACATCGCACAAACAAGGCTGCCACTCCCCGGTGCAGGAGACCCTGACATTTCCCTCTGTCCACCGTCCTGCCCCCCCAACAGACCCAACCCCCCAACAGACCCAACCCTCCCAACAGACCCAACCCTCCCAACAGACCCAACCCTCCCAACAGACCCAACCCCCCAACAGACCCAACCCTCCCAACAGACCCAACCCCCCAACAGACCCAACCCCCCAACAGACCCAACCCTCCCAACAGACCCAACCCCCCAACAGACCCAACCCCCCAACAGACACCCAAACCCCCAACAGACCCAACACCCCCAACAGACCCAACCGCCCCAAAAGACCCAACCCCCAAAAGACCCAATCCCCAACAGACCCAACCCCCCAACAGACCGAACCCCCCCAACAGACCCAACACCCCAACAGACCCATCCGCCCCTACAGACCCAACCCCCCAACAGACAGACCAAACCCCAACAGACCCAACCCCCCAACAGACCCAAACCCCCAACAGACCCAACCCCCCAACAGACCCAAACCCCCAACAGACCAAATCCCCCCAACAGACCCAACCCCCCAACAGACCCAACACCCCAACAGACCCAACCGCCCCAAAAGACCCAACCCCCAAAAGACCCAATCCCCAACAGACCGAACACCCCAACAGACCCAACCCCCCAACAGACCCAACACCCCAACAGACCCAACCCCCCAACAGACCCATCCGCCCCTACAGACCCAACCCCCCAACAGACCAAATCCCCCCAACAGACCCAACCCCCCCAAAAGACCCAACCCCCCAACAGACACAACCCTGCCAACAGACCCAATCCCCCAACAGACCCAAACCCCCAACAGACCCAACCCCCCAACAGACCCAAACCCCCAACAGACCAAATCCCCCCAACAGACCCAACCCCCCCAACAGACCCAAACCACCAAACAGACCCAACCCCCCAACAGACCCAACACCCCAACAGACCCAACCGCCCCAAAAGACCCAACCCCCAAAAGACCCAATCCCCAACAGACCCAACCCCCCAACAGACCCAACCCCCCAACAGATCCAATACCCCAACAGACCCAACCCCCCAACAGACCCATCCGCCCCTACAGACCCAACCCCCCAACAGACAGACCAAACCCAACAGACCCAACCCCCCAACAGACCCAACCCCCCAACAGACCCAAACCCCCAACAGACCAAATCCCCCAACAGACCCAACCCCCAACAGACCCAACCCCCCCAACAGACCCAAACCCCCAACAGACCAAATCCCCCCAACAGACCCAACCCCCCAAAAGACCCAACCCCCCCAACAGACACAACCCCGCCAACAGACCCAATCCCCCAACAGACCCAACCCCGCCAACAGACCCAACACCCCAACAGACCCAACCCGCCCCCAAAAAGACCCAACCCCCAAAAGACCCAATCCCCAACAGACCCAACACCCCAACAGACCCAAACCCCCCCAACCCCCCAACAGACCCATCCGCCCCTACAGACCCAACCCCCCAACAGACAGACCAAACCCAACAGACCCAACCCCCCAACAGACCCAAACCCCCAACAGACCCAACCCCCCAACAGACCCAACCCCCCAACAGACCCAAACCCCCAACAGACCAAAATCCCCCCCAACAGACCCAACCCCCCCAACAGACCCAAACCCCCAACAGACCAAATCCCCCCAACAGACCCAACCCCCCCAACAGACCCAACCCCCCAACAGACACAACCCCGCCAACAGACCCAATCCCCCAACAGACCCAATCCCCCAACAGACCCAACCCCCCCAAAAGGCCCAACCCCCAACAGACCCAACCCCCCCAACAGACCCAACAGACACAACCCCCCCAACAGACCCAACCCCCCAAAAGACACAACCCCCCCAACAGACCCAACCTCCCCCAACAGACCCAACCTCCCCCAACAGACCCAACCCCCCCAACAGACCCAACCCCCCTAACTCACTACAGAAAACCTACAGGTCCTCAGCTCTGAAGAGTTGTGTTTCTGTCTCAACTGAATTGAATCTTCATGGTTAATTTCTGTTTGTTTCTACTGAACTGATCATTTCATCACTGATCCATCTGACTGATTTAGTGTTTAGATCATGTAGCTTGTAGTATCTGGTCAGCTAACCATCACTGTCTTGTTGTTAACACATCTGGTTAGCACACTAGCTAACATAGCTAGTAGAAGCTAGCGTTAGCCAGTGGCTAGAAGTCCCATGTTAACAGTAACTAGTTAGCTAGCAGTTAGTTCAGGTTAACTAGCTGACTCTTCTCCAGCTCCAACTCAGAGTGTTTTGGAGTAGAGACTAGGGCTAAAGACAAGACAGTTTACTGAGTCACAGTAACCTACATTTGGAGACAAATCTACCTGATCACACTGATCACTTTTACTGAGAACGTTACTGGAGGATCTACAGACACACCACAACAACCTGGTTCAGACAGTCAATTGGTCCTACTGACACATTACTAACTAACAGACTGATCCTGGATCAGATGGTTGGTAACAGCTGTACTGGTCGAGGTCAAACTGTCCTCACCAGTTACAATCAGAACTGGATACGATGGTTATTACTGCTGCAGACTCAGAAACAAAAGGCCTCACCTCTCCTACTGACACACACACACACACACACACACACACACACACACACACACACACACACACACACACACACACACACACTCAGTCACCTCTTGCCCTTGATCTTTAAAGCCTCTCTGAGTTGTCTGCTTCTCTCTCTTCTCAGAGCAACTTCTCTCCTTTATTTCTCCTTACATCTCATCTCCCCTTCCCTTGCTTCATTTCCTGCTCTCCTGCTCCTGTTCTTTTTATCTCTGATGGCCTTCATGGTAAGTGTGTTCATTTACAGTACTAACATGCAGTCCACACCAGAAGCGACTGAAGCGTGCGTTCACACCTTCATGTGTTTAGACAGACTAGTGCCCCTAGTGGCCACGTTGGTCTGCGTCGTTAACGGAGCGTCAAAACATGCAGAAGTGATGTTTCACGTCAACAGAAAATATTTGTAGTATCTGTTTTCTTAACGAAACGTTTGTTGTTACCTCATTGGTTGATTTTGACGATGTGTTATTATTTCTGCTATTTTCATTTTTCAATAATTAAAAAGTAAAACATTTCCCATTCTGACACAAATAGCCATCGCCGTCTTTCCTTGGGGGAACTTGGGTTCCTTGGGTTCAGTTCAGCCAAACTCATCATCACTCAGCAAGTGGAGACTGTTGAGGATGACGCTATGTTGAGGATGACGCTGAACAACAGAGAAAGATGTGAACTGAACTGAGCATTCATCATCCATCTCTTGATCAGTGCTGCTGTCGCCACATCGCTCCAACCTGCTCCGCCTTTTATTCAAGTCTATTTTTATACCCATTATGTGCGTATGCATGTGAATGGATGTTTTTTGCCTAAAATGAATGAATGAATGAATCAATCAATCAATCAATCAATCAATCAATCAACTTTCTCCTCCAGTGCCAATCATCCCCACCTTCCTCTATGCCATGGAGCATCCCAGTCCTGAGCCCCAGACCACCCAGACCACCCAGCCCACTCTCCTCCCTCTGCCCAGCCATGGTGCACCACACCTGGACACAGCGCCCTCACAGCTCCCCTCAACCACCTCAAACCTCCAGACGTCCAGCCAGACCACCCCGCCATCAGCGCTCCCTCAGCCCAGCCACAGTACACTGATCCTGGGTCTGCGGTCTGACCAGAGCCCCCGGGTGCCGTTGTCTTCATTGGTGTCCCTGTTTGACAACACCACCTTCAGCCTCCAGGGAAGCCAGACCAGCCAGTCTGAACCAGGTCCCACCGAGACCTCCACGGTCCAGATGCATGAGTCTGCTAACGCAACGGTAGGTGGTAGATGGAGTGGACCTGATCTGACCTGACCTGACCTGACCTTGCATTAACCATTAACCATTAACCAGCCACCATTAACACATTGTTATTATACATAATTTTCATGATCTTGTTCAGGGTTATTACAGAAAGCTTTCAGATGATGTAAGCTGTTTCTAAAACCTCCTCTCCTCCTCTCTCTCCTCTCCTCTCCTCTCCTCTCCTCCTCCTCTCAGGAGGTGCCAGCCTCCTGTCTTCAGGACAGTGTATTTCTGGAGGAGGAGAACGTTCGTGTTGGTTTGCTGTTTGCGTCTAAAGCTCTGGTCCAGCTGCTGGTCAACCCCTTCGTTGGTCCTCTGACTAACAGGTGATCTCACCTGTCGGTTAGTTGTTCTTAGTTAGTTGTTCTTAGTTAGTTGTTCTTAGTTAGTTGTTCATAGTTAGTTGTTCTAGCTGCTTGCTGGAGGATCTGGTGTTGTCGGTGCTCCTCAACAAGTGTGTCGACACAGGAGACAAACATGGCAGCAAAGCCACCAGTTATCCAATTATCCGTTATATTAACACTCAAACTCAGTGAACAGTATCTGCTGCAGTTTGTTTCTGGTTGATTTTAAAGACCTTCAGGTCTCCATCTTGGATGAGGACGTTCTGGGGAGTTAAACACCTGAATGCATCTACAGCCCGATTCACAGGACGTCCAGTAATTTTTATCCCGTGTGAATCTGCCTTGTCTGTAGTTTGTAGTTTAGTAGACGGAGGTCCCCTGAGAATCCCGTGCGAATCAAACGTAATTCCTCCGATGTTTAAACGTCGTCGTGCATCAATGCAGGAAGGTTCTGGAACTTCAAGTCCAACTGCTGCAACTCAACGTGGAGAAACAAAGGAGATAAAAGACCAAAAAAAACAACAACAAAAAAAGACCAAAAAAAAAAACAAAAAAAAAACGAGATGGATTAGGTGCATGGAAATATCAGGTCACATAGTTCTAGCTTTTACAGTCCTACCAACAACTATTGCTCCATTTTTACTGCCCTATTTACTTTTTAAAAATGTAATTATAACAATAGATGGTGGAGCACTGTTCAATTTGGTCAAATTTCAGACTTGGCCTTGTCCTGCAAAAGGCCAAGGTCACTGGTTCTGCTCTTAGATGATGTTTAGGAAGGAGATGCACTTCTGATTTCTGGTGACTAAGGTTCTCTTGCCTACCTATGTTGAATGCACTTATTGTAAGTCACTGTGGATAAAGTCTGCATGTAATGTAATGTGATGTAATGTGATGTAATGTGATGTAATGGGTAATTTGTCAATGTATTAATTACATGAGGTCCCCACATAACATAAGTCATGTGTGAACAGGGCTTCAGTTGTACTTCTTAGCAGCCAGGAAACCAAGGAAACTTCCTGTCCCAGACATGGACGTGAAGGATTCTGGGTACTAGCCTGAGTATTGCTAGTCTGCTCTGTTAGTACAGAGAGTACCAGTAATGAAGCACAGGATTACCTATGTATTGTAGGCTACATGCTAACACTTAGCACACCCTTATCTCTGTCTGTCTCTCTCTCTAGGATTGGATATCACATCCCCATGTTCGCTGGTTTCATCATCATGTTTGCGTCCACCATCAGTAAGTTTGAACTGCTCTCTCTCTGACAAATATCATCTGTAAATCTGTAGTTATCACACCCTTCTCTGATGATGTTACTGTATGTTTAAATGAAGTGTGTAACAGTGTGTAACACTGAGTGTGTAATAGAGTGTATAACAGAGTGTGTAACAGTGTTTGTAATAGTGTGTAACGGTGTGTATAACAGAGTGTGTAACAGAGTGTGTAACAGTGTTTGTAATAGTGTGTAACGGTGTGTATAACAGAGTGTGTAACAGTGTGTAACAGTGTGTATAACAGAGTGTGTAACAGAGTGTGTAACAATGTGTATAACAGAGTGTGTAACAGAGTGTGTAACAATGTGTGTAACAGTGTGTATAACAGAGTGTGTAACAGTGTGTGTAACAGAGTGTGTAACAGTGTGTATAACAGTGTGTATAACAGAGTGTGTAACAGAGTGTATAACAGAGTGTGTAACAGAGTGTGTAACAGAGTGTGTAACAGTGTGTATAACAGAGTGTGTAACAGAGTGTGTAACAGTGTGTGTAACTGTGTGTAACAGAGTGTGTAACAATGTGTGTAACAGTGTGTATAACAGAGTGTGTAACAGTGTGTGTGTAACAGAGTGTGTAACAGAGTGTGTAACAGTGTGTATAACAGTGTGTAACAGAGTGTGTAACAGAGTGTGTAACAGTGTGTGTAACAGAGTGTTTAACAATGTGTGTAACAGTGTGTATAACAGAGTGTGTAACAGTGTGTGTAACAGGGTGTGTAACAATGTGTGTAACAGAGTGTGTAACAGAGTGTGTAACAGAGTGTGTAACAGTGTGTGTAACAGGGTGTGTAACAATGTGTGTAACAGTGTGTGTTGTGTGTCAGTGTTTGCCTTCTCAGGAACCTATGCCCTGCTGTTTTTTGCTCGCTCACTTCAGGGAATCGGCTCATCTTTCTCTTCTGTGGCAGGTAATCTACTAATGCCTCTAATCTGTAATCTAACTACTAATATTTGATGGTAATCTGTAATCTAACTACTAATACCCGATGGTAATCTGTAATCTAACTACTAATACCCAATGGTAATCTGTAATCTAACTAGTAATACTTGATGGTAATCTATAATCTAACTACTGATACCCGATGGTAATCTATAATCTAACTACTAATACCTGATGGTAATCTGTAATCTAACCGGTAATACCTGATGGTAATCTGTAATCTACCTACTAATACCCAATAGTAATCTGTAATCTAACTGGTAATACCCGATGGTAATCTGTAATATAACTACTAATACTCAATGGTAATCTGTAATCGAACTACTAATACCCAATGGTAACCTGTAATCTAACTGGTAATACCCGATGGTAATCTGCAATCTAACTACTAATACCCGATGGTAATCTGTAATCTAACTAGTAATACTTGATGGTAATCTATAATCTAACTACTGATACCCGATGGTAATCTATAATCTAACTACTAATACCTGATGGTAATCTGTAATCTAACCGGTAATACCTGATGGTAATCTGTAATCTACCTACTAATACCCGATAGTAATCTGTAATCTAACTGGTAATACCCGATGGTAATCTGTAATATAACTACTAATACTCAATGGTAATCTGTAATCAAACTACTAATACCCAATGGTAACCTGTAATCTAACTGGTAATACCCGATGGTAATCTGCAATCTAACTACTAATACCCGATGGTAATCTGTAATCGAACTACTAATACCCGATGGTAATCTGTAATCTAACTAGTAATACTTGATGGTAATCTATAATATAATTACTAATACCTGATGTATAAATATTGAGTTTTTAGTACATCGTCCCGTTGGTCACATTTAATTAAGTGATGAGTACATGGAGCTCTGTTTGCTCTGGTGCTCGATGCTAACACTTTAACATACGCTACTAGCATTATCTCAAAATGTGTGTGTGTGTGTGTGTGTGTAGGTCTGGGCATGCTAGCTAGTGTGTACACAGATGACGAGGAGCGAGGCGTTGCTATGGGCGTCGCTCTGGGAGGACTGGCTATGGGAGTCCTCAGTAAGACATGCGTGTTCACGTGTGTGTGTGTGTGTGTGTGTCTTTGTGTGCGTAATATGTGCATGTGCACATGTGTGTCTCCTTATGTGTAATGTGTGCGCTATATTTGTGTTTGAGTGTGTGTCTGTTTATGTGGGTATTCTGTGTGTGTAATGTGTGTGTGTGTGTGTGTGTGTAAGTAATGTGTGTGTGTGTGTGTGTAATGTGTGTGTGTTGTGTTGCAGTCGGAGCTCCGTTCGGCAGTGTGATGTATGACTTTGTGGGGAAGAGCGCCCCCTTCCTCATCCTCGCCTTCCTGGCCTTGTTTGATGGAGGTAAAACAGAAACCAGCTTGTTTCTATACTGCAGAGGGAAACAACAGTTTTATTCACTGTAGTGTCATTAGAGGCTGAAGCTCCTCCAAGCCAGGGTTCTTCATAGATAATTACATCACTTCCTGTGGATCAGTGAATCCCAGTCCCATCAGGAATACACTCACTGAACCATAACATGACTCATCAATTAACTGATCCCTGGTCTGTTTAATGTTCTTACAGTTCACACATTCACACTGGGAGCTGACCAGTCCTCTATCATCTTCATAGTCTTTGACGAGATATGGTGTGTTGGATTAGCGATAGCTTCCATAACTGGTTGGATCATCATCAGTCTTTGTGTGTCTGTCTGTGTTGCAGCGTTGCAGCTGTGCATCCTGCAGCCCTCCAAGATTTGTCCTGGGGTGAGTCCAGGCTCAGATCTGATCTGCAGTCTGTCTAAACAGGGAAAATCATCTGGCTGCTGTAGGTTGCTGTAGTTCCATGTTAAATGTGTTGGGTGTATCATATGATCATCAGTACATCATCATCACATCACTAGTTCTACCTGGTGTAATGACTGTAAACCAGTGAGACCATGGTGGAGACGACTGGTAGCCT